>MU386561.1:228159-311839 GCA_022497025.1 Hypoxylon sp. FL0890 | reverse complement strand
TATTTTTCCGGTTTTTTTTTCAAACTGGCAAAAAAATCGTATTTTTCATCGTATTTAACAAAACAATTTATTTTTTACCCCCCCCCCCCCCCCCCCAAAAATCCTCTGCCGCTGTTGGAGTAAACGTCACAGTCAAGTCAGCCCAGCCAGTTGGCGTCAGCCTTGCTATTCTAAATAACGGCTAATACCTCACCACTAATAAGTGCTACTTTTTCGAAAATGACCAACATATCAACTGCAGAAAGTCTCACGTCCCGTCCACGTGGGATGCTAGTGATCGTTCTCATTGGGAGCGGAGTTTCTGACCGCGTAGTGAGCAGCACGAATGCTACGCCATATCTTTGCCTCATTTGTTGATAGGTGAGAAGGACGAGTGGCTTGCAGTCAGCCAAATGCAGGTTCTTACTAACGTCATTCCTTTTCTTTTCGTGTAACTCCCCCTATCTTACAAATCTCTATTTTTCTACAAAAGCCTCAAGTCGATATTGCGTTTCATTCTTTGTCGTCGAGGCTGAAGATTCCCCTGGCAAACAGCATTAACGGTAGAATTATACGAGTACACGTATGTTTTTATTAGCCAAATCAATGCCATATTTTCACATGTGAAAATATGGGGAACGGTGGACACGTCCCGCTGTCCGCGCCGCCTTGGTCTCTTTCAATATTACGTATTATCAAAGTTCTCAATGCTAATACAAAGATAATGGATATCGAAGCTTTGGGGGTCATGGTCAGGGAAAGTATCATCTCCGATATCAGTCTCATCAAAGTATACGACCATGTCAAGGCAGATTTTCTAGCGTCAAAATTTACTATTTACTCTTCAGATGGAAACATCTCAACGATAGGACCAAAACATCCCGACGATCCATGGGCTGCCTCCAGACGCGGAATATTTTGTCGTGTGCGTAGCAGCACATAAAGTAGTAAGCACTCAGGTACGTCAGATCATCCACAGATTAGGATAGCAGTGCCGTAGGCATTTTCTATGGAACGTTCATCTGATTCATGGGTGTCTTGAATAGAAGCTCTGAGAATTCCCAAACGCGTGGTTGCGGCTCAGCTGTAATCACGGAAATGCCTACCACGGCATCAGACTCCTCCCATCTAGATATCATCTCCTTAGTTTCAGCTTTTCCAGGACCCTATAGTAAGACTTTACTGTAAGCAGCCATAAGGGTCATAGACAAGGTTGAATCGGGATATAAGAGGTATCTACCACTCACCCAGTAAGAAGTGACAGAAAATGGCACTTTATCTACTAAACCCACCTTAACTCTTTCGAATACAACAACCTAAATAACAACAACGACAACAGCTAATTAATTATAATTTATATCAAATTGATCGCAGAAAGCTAATCTAGTTACTTCTTATTTTATTGATTTTTTTACGTTATGCGTCGTGCTTAATACGAAGGTGCCTTTTAATATAATATTTTTCGTAACTTTTTATAAAGTTAAAATACGCGATATAATTACATTCCTCGAATTTTATACAGTACTAAATTAATATAAGGGATAATAAAGGCTGTAGAATTAATATATAATTTTTTCGTATTTTTTACGATTTTTTTCAATTAGTTATTAAATATAATAAATGGTGTTGCGAGAGGAGGTGGAATGCCAAGACTGTGCCATTTTCTGTTACCACAGGCTGTCACCGCAGATCTACCCGTCAAGGATACTACATTTCCTATCTAGTCTACATGACAATCTACATATCCTAAATAGGACGGCGGCCGAGGCAGAATATAATTCTCGTGGGTTCAGGGACCATGTGGCTGCAGGCGAGAGGCACAGCAATTAACCTATGTACAGCAGTGCTCATAGTGCCAAGACTCCCATGGGTGCCAAGACTGGGGTTCGATTCCCTCGTCTGTCATCCTCGCATCGTCTATCTCACTCCCTTCTCTCTTTTCTATTTACTTGAGCAGATCGCCCCCATCCCCTTCAACAACAAAACCATCACAAAAGGGCAAGAAAATCTTAGCTACTTTGAAACAGTTCGTCGAAACTGTATCCAATACATACCTACCATCTATGTAAAAACTGGAAGTAAACACAAAACACACCCGTGTGGCTGAGCCTGTCGTACACCATGAGCACTGGCACACAAGATAGCAAGATAGCACCCTACCTTATCACGCGGTTCAAAAATCTCAAGTTGTCCCTCAGATTTTTCCACCATAGTGTCGGGTTTTCGAAACTGCACGCAGCCAGCCACCCATCCAATTGGGACCGGCAGAGGTACATAACATAACCTAGCGTTGGTGACATCCGCGTGGCAGTGCTTTCGATATTGATATTTGCTCTCGTAAGCTGGAGCTCAATTTAACTAAACTTCTTGTCTATCGTCATCTTCACATCTTCAATCATACCTACCACCTAGGTACATCGTACATATCTAGGTACTTACGAGCTTCCATATCCAGGCAAGTTTTCTTAGCCATGGACCGGCCAAGGAGAATAATAAAACACTCCGGATCCCGCTCATAGGTACGAACATGCAAGAAATCCTTCTGACCATGTTTGCTAGGATTGCTTGGTATGACATAGTAGTGAGTGATATGTGACAAGCCCAAGACATCGAGATTATTCGGAGAGCTTCTAGATCGTACGAACCAAGATGGCCAAGCGCATAGTAGCCCGTCCTGTGATACACCTTGGGCTCTTGGCTTCGAAGCCTCCTAATTGTCCCTCAATGGTAGTAATACAGGAGTCAGTGGCACAACCGACTAAGCCTATGTAAGAAGGTTAATGGTATATGACTCTTATGCTTCGCCATGTCCCATACAAAACCTAGGTCCGGATTCTCCAGCTCCCACAGTTAACCAGCTTCCGCAGCCGGAGAATAAAAGAGTTACCGGGGTTAATATCGATACTCATGCGGTGCTATCCGTATATTGTCTGGGTCAAAAGGCGATTTTCGCAAGGCGTACTCGAGCGATTCACGATATCTCCACCCAGCCTAGCCCAAACCCCTCCTTTAACCCATAGATCGCCAGCATAGCCACAAAAGCCAATCTTAACGAAATCTTCGGTCCAAGGAACGCCGGAGGCTGGTCGCTCAAGTATATGTAAGCAGGAAAGCTAGCACCAGTCCTATATTCACCGCCCTCGTACTGTCTTAGCCGGTGTTCGACAATATGAACCATATCCATATGATCCGAGTGTTCCACAACATGGGAATTGCCGTAGTACTCGTAGGCTAACGCAGATCACGCTATTTCTGCGCATGTGTACGTACGTACGCAGAGAAGAGCCACGGGCTATACTATATTTTGCGCCTCCTAGGCTCGGGTGCTTGTCGGGGAGTATCGCCTCTTGTGATACCATACCTACGCCATTGCCCCTTTTCGAGTCTTGAATGAGTTAGGAGAATTCCATCACTCTATCTATACCCATCTACACTTCTTCACGAGATCTACTCTAGGAGAAGATCTAAGTCTACGCATCTACCGTCCCAGATCTACCCGTCTAACAAGCACCAACCTCTCCTCCTCCCCTTTCCCTCTATCATCCTCACCTCCCATATTTCTTCCTACCCCCTTATCCTCACCACCAAAGAACCCACCCACAGCCTTCCCCAGCACCTCCTCCCACAACCCCTGGACCAAACCCCTAAGCTCCTCACCCGTCTGTTTAAAATCCGGAAACGCATTAACCTCAAGCAACCACGCAGTACCATCAGCACCAACCAGAAAGTCCAGCCCAAAAACCTCAAACGCATTACTCAGCGGCCGGAAATGCATCATCATAGCGCGAGCCGCCGCCTCGAAGACCTCGCCCGTGACTTCGCAGATCTGGCTGAATATATCGTCTTTCGTTTTAGTCTCTAGAGGTAAGTCCCAGAACCGGCGGACTGTGCCCTCGGCCACGGAGCGCTGGAGACAAGTATTGGTGAGATGGGCTTCGAGATCGATTTGCGCTCCGGAATTATCGGGGTTAGACGTAGTCGTGTCTGTAGAAGTAGAGGTAGCTGTAGATGTAGGCGGAGTATACGGCTTCCCCGCAAACAGCGCAAGCATCTGCCTATAGACATACACATCCAGGCTGCCAACGCACGCGACGTACGTGCGGATGTGGAATTTGCGGTTATCGCCCGGTAATAGGAGAGGTGGGTGTATGTAAGGCTGAGCCACGAAATGACGAAGATGCGAGGTCGTAATACCGTTTCTTTCGGAGGCGTCCGCGTCACCACCGCCCCTATTCCCCTCACCCGCATCTCCGTCTTCACCCTCCTCTTCGTCCTCACTATCCGGCATCCCCTCCTCCCACTCATCAAAAATGCCCTGCAGCTCCTCCATCGTGCTGAAGAGCCGTATCCCCTGGCCCCTATCGCTCATACTCGGCTTTAGAATCCACCACTCCCTCCCCTTAGCATCCCTTCCAGCATTCCTATCCAAGCTCGCCCGTAACTCAAACGCCTCAACAAGCGCATCATCCAAAAACTCCGCGTAATCAAGCTCAAAGGCCTCAGCTCTCTTAACATGGCTCACGAGCACCGAGTCCGGCCGTTTCGCGACCCAATGGTCGACCGTCACTCCTAAATAATGTTTCCGTATCAGGGCCTTGCGCAGCATATAGCTGTTCACGAGACACGTGTGCGGGTGGGCGTCTACATAGTCCCAATCTACGGCCTCGTAGGGGGTGATCTGTAGGATAGGGCTATCGTTATCCGGCAATAGATCGTTTAGCGACACTGGCTCTCCCGGGACTGCGGAGTCTGGCATCGGGAGGAGGGTATATGCTTCGGGCGGGAAGAGTTTCTCCAGGGCAGATAGGATGAGGGGCTGGACATAGGGGTCCTCGTAGGCGATTAGGGCGTAGAAGTGCTGTTTAGGCCGGTATATCAAGGTCGACATGCACAATGCTGTGTCTTGGGAATCTAAACCCGATGCATCCCTACAAAGTATAAGAATGAGAAGCCGCACCCAATGACATATACACATAGCAAGCATTCGACGTACGCCGAACACTTGACAGCCCCATGCACCGTAGCCCACCTCTCAGGGAGTAGGCATAGTCTAGAAGATGACGAGGTTTTGTCTAGCGTCTATCTGACGGACCAGTTATGCGGCCATGCAAGCCCTCACTGTCTATGATGCTGCCACCTCCGTCTAAAACCAAATGCAATGCAATAAACTCACTCACAGTTTCAACTCCTCTCCATGCAGTTGCGATGCGCCATGCCAAAAATTCGCCTTCAATGGTGTTACACTATACAATAGGTCAGTCTCGAGAGGATATATAGGGGTCGGAGCTACACTCACCTGGTATAACCCTCCTTAACGGCCCACCCGTCGTTACCTGGAGGCGACTCCTCGACACTCTTATAAACATCTGTAAACCGTGGCGCCCACTTGAAATGTCTATGTGGATATCGCGTTTGACCGGCATCAACAGCATCGCCGTTCGTCATCGAGTCAAGGTCACCGGAGGCCTTTGTTTCCTCGCCCTCCCGTATTCTCTCTTCTTCCTCGTCCTCGTCCCCTATACTTCCCTCGACCTCTTCGAAACAGGCGCCGTTCTCGCCCCAATAGTTTTGCAGCATCTCCGCCCACAGTGTCTTCCGCTCCTCGACGCCCTCGACAAGCGGTACGTTGACTGAGTAGAGGTCGACGCTCTTATCTGTCGGCCACTGGGAATACAACTTCTCAATGACACGCACGCTATGTCGGCTAGCGGCGTCGATGATAGTAGGGTCGTGGTTGCGGCTGAAAAAGGCGTAGCTCAGCGCAATGGCCTTCTTTCTGCAAACAGCGGCCTCGAGGGCGCCGCCTAGCGTGCCAGAACTTAAGGCAAACACGGCCGTCGTGTTCCGGCCGTAGTTGGGACCCGATACCACGAGGTCGATAGGGCCTTTCTCGCGGAAGAAGTGGTGTATTCCGATCTGGGCACAGCTTGCCGGTGTTCCGTCCACCAGGATCCACTCCTCGTCTTTTTTGTTCTTGCTCGGCCGTGTGTACGTGGTACCTTGAGCATGCGAGGCTGCGCTGGGGGACGGATCGAAAGTTGCGGACGGTCGGTAGTACAACGGCTTCACGGTCTGGCCAATCATATGTGCCTTTCCGATCCAGGAACGTTGGGTGTGTGGTAGGCAGACCGAAACAGTATGACCTCTCTTTTGAAGTTCTCGTACTAGACTGTGTACATAGGGCGAGGATGTGGGAGACGGGGGCCCGTCGTCGTTCGTTACTAAAATATGCATGGTAGAGTAGTATGTATTACGGTGATCTGCATGGAATTCTAGGTTTATTTGGGGGTTTAGGGAGGGATACGAGGTCTATGGACGGCCTTTTAAATCAATGAAAACTTCGAGAACTCGAGAATAACCCGGTGCGATTCATGCGGCAAGTCGGACAGTCATATGTGGAAGTTGGGTGCGTGTGGGCAGATAGGGACTTGTGTAGAGGGAAATTTAGGCGGGGGCGGGGCAGACAATTGCCATTACAATTCCAATTACAATTCGATTGCGCCTGTTTAATGGGATACAGCATATGACGTGATAGTCGAATTCCCCGGCATAAGTTCTGCTTACACTAATTAGGGGTGAGTATGGGAAGCATGTAAGCATCTTCGGTTTCTTAAAAATATATTCGACTATGGCCGTAACAACCTGGTATTTGTGATTGCCTGCTAGTCATTTCAAAAAGCGAAAATACCATGCTGGTTAGAATTATAGTGGTTAGACTTTCTATGATAGTAGGTAACTACAGGTGTAGTCGATACCCATGTCAAACCTCACTAACACAAATGTATCGATATTCAAATGACTCGAGCGATGGAATCCCAACTTGGACACCCGTCTATATCGGCGGCGAGATACCATAGGGTGATTATAACAACTTGAGGATTATATAGGTACCTAGGTAGACAATAGAATGGATTATAAACTATATGCTTAAGTGGCTTTCGTACGATCTTATATAGTGAGGTTACTAGCTACTGTTACTTCGATTTATCCCCTCGCATCTTTAGGTACGTATTGTAGGTCATAGTAGGTACGCCAACTCTCGAACATCCCATAGCATTAGGTACGTTTATTGTAATTGGCTTTATGATATCCGCCGGAGCTACGTGTGGCCTGCTAGTGATATGACTATTAGGGGTACTATACCATGTCCCGGTATCTTAGGGGCAGTGACAGGGTCTTAATGTGTTTACGACACGAATTCTACGAAAGACTCTACAATTTCCATAGGAATAAAATTCATCGCATTCAGAGTGTCAAACTAACTAGTTCTGCAATGCCATGGTAACGCAGTCGATTGATCGATCCATTCTGAGGCAAGTTATGCTAGTCCGGGGGGAGATTTTATGCAATCATTTGGGTAATCTGGGGAATCTCCCAGTCAAGAAGGCACAGGCGCCCCTTGACCTCGGCAAAAGCAACGCCAAAAACACCTCTTGGTATACCAAGTTTTTCCATTTTCCTGCCTCAATGGCTTATGACGATCCTGCCCTAGAATTCACAAAGGGAAATATGAAGAAACTGAGGCAGACTAGAAATCCCTAAGCCTCATTCCATTACGACTTCCTAGGTGAAAGAATTGGATCGAAACAGTGCTGCTGCCGCCGACTAGGCGCGCTGGCGCTTCGAAGGGTCGCGAGGTCCGGCTAGCGGGGAGCCTTCTCGCTTCTGACCGTGAGTGGCAGCTCGACTCTTAGAGCGACGCCAGCCGTCGAATGGGCTGTGCGGCTTCTTCTGCTTGACCTGTGTCTCGCTTGCCTGAATTCGGCTGCTAGCCCGGGTTGCTCGGACGGTGGAAGGAGGTGAAGCAGGTGCGAATCGGGGCGCGCCGGGGGTCTTAGGCTTCTCATCGACCTTGCCAGCGGGAGTTGCAGGGGCCTCGATAACATCCTCTTCAGCATCACCAAGAGCGTGATCCTCAACGTCGGTGACTGCTTCCTCATCCTCTGTAGTCGCCTTGGCAACAGCTTTGCCCTTCGGAGGGAAGAGAAGACGAGGCTTGAGAGACGAACGAGTGAACGGACGCACTCGAGCTGAGCTGCGAGTCTCGTACAATTCTCCGTCGATGACCTCTGCCTCACTACCTGAACCAGCATCCTCAGTTGAAGCGAACTTGCGGAAGATCTTCTTTCCTCGGCTATATAGAATAAATTAATTAGCAATCGGTTAGGGATGGGGGTAAGATGAGATAGGACGATAACTTACAAGACGTAGACGATTCCATCATCTCGGCGTAATGCTTCATCTAGAGACTGCTTGCCTTCACTAGGGATAGCGATCTGCTTGTCTTGGCTTCGTCGGGAGGGTTGTTCACGCTTCGACGTGGCTGAGGATTGATTGCCGTAGAAGGGGTTCTCTTCTGCCACGGGAATGCGGTCACGTGTGTCGGTGAAGATCTCAATGGGCTCATCGACCTCTTCAGCAGTGAAGCTCTCCAGGGTAAGACCGGTGTACTTCTTGGTCTTTCTCTTCTTGGGAGAAGGCATCGAGTCGGCCTCAGAGAATAAGCTGCGCGCGATCGCACTAACCTTGGCCTTGGCCTTCTCGTCGGGCTGCTTCTGGGGGGTCTTGTCGGGGGTAGGAAGCATTGCGGCGCCTCGGGTAACGGTGTTGTTGGCCTTGGACTTCTCGTGAGTGTCGCGCGAAGAACCGATTGCGCGAGAGTCGGCTGCGCCTTCAGCAGTCAAATCACCGGATGCGCGTCGCACAGAATCCATCGCGGGCATTCGCTTCTTAATAGGTGAGAATGCCGGTGTGGAAAATGCGTCAGAAGAAGTACGGTTTGATCCGCGGTTGTGGGATCGAGAGGGTGCGCGGGGGGAAGGGGTGCGATGTGAAGAGCGCTGCGCTGAAATGCGAGCAGACTTGCGAGGCGAGAAAGGTTCCCAAGAATCGTTGTAGCCGTACCTCGGAGTGCCTGGGGTGTGCACTCGAGCGGGAGGCGAAGGTGTTGAGATTGCGAAGGAAGTCATGGTCTGCTCAGGAAGCGCCTCGCCTCGAGTGGATTAAATAGAATTGTGTTGATAAAGCTCGCGAGAACCTTCGTCTCATCGGCCGCCTGTTGCTAGGAGAATCTTGATGCCACCTCAGGTTTCAATTGAACAATGGCGGCCTGAATCAGGGTTTGATGTTTGCGTTCGGCCAAATGGGGGCGGGCGATAGTGCGGTGCGGTCGAGGATGCGGATTGGGTATCAGAAAGGTTTGAAGTAGAAATGGTGCTGGTGATATCGGGTGTTCGTGTTGCTAGTCCTTCTTCCGGTCACAGCTTACTCGGGTCAGAAACTGAATTGGAAGAATTGGCGATACTCGAATAATGTTTGCAAGTAGCAATAGTGTTTCCACGGCGATAAGTCGAACGAATAGTGACTAACAGCAAGGAGCGTAGAAAAGAACAAAATGCTGGTGGCTGTGGTCGGCGGAACGAAGTTGTAGTGGAATTTTGAACAGACTAGGGATCGGGGGTGGCAGGATGTGGAAGTTGAGAAGTGGCTGGGCGTCGCCGGATTTCTTGACTGGGGGGGCTTCTTGGGTATCCCAACTGGACATGGAACGTGCGGCAGTCGCTAACTAGATTATGACATTCCTGCACGCCGACCCCTGCCAACTTGCTTTAATTACGGTGGGGTACTTAGCGAGTGGGCTTAATTTGTGTGATACGAGAGGTACTCCGCACAGTACTGGACGGTGCAGCAGTCACGACCTTAATTATGGTGGGTGCACCTGTAGACGCGTGCTGAACACCCTGTAACGCGTCGCAAATCATGGCCCCACCGCGAATCAAATGGTAGGAACCCTATCGATAGTGCAAACAGCTAAGGCTAATTGGCCAATTTTCACAGCCAGCACATCGTCATATCCACACAGGAAAACATTACTGCTGTACGACAACGCATGTCAACAAAAGAGCCTTAGACACCAACGACCCTTTCTGTCTTAGCATGACATACATATACGTACAGAATACTAGAGATCTTGTGGATCTACGTCACTAATCGGAACACCCCATTCAGACCCGCGGCTGTGAATAATTAGAATCTATTGGCAACCTGACCAACGCTGGAAAGCTACCCCGCCAATCGTACATTACGATTTTGCGGCTCACTGTTCCCTATATTTTACTCTCACGAGGAAAGACCTCCTTCCCTAAGCAGCCATGTCCGATCACGAATCCGACCATGAGGACCTCTTCGCCTCGCCTTCGAGAAGTCACACCCCTAAAGAACAACCACCGCGGTCCACAACACCGTTAAATCCCCCTCCGACCAACCGCTACGATGACTCGGAAGAGGCCCGCGAGGCAAACCTGCGCCGGGAACTGGAAGGTGTTCGGAACATCAACGAGCTGATAGAAGGCGTCATCGGTACACTAGAAAGAGCGAAGGGCAACATGCATGTATGTCGCCCTGAAACCTACCCCAAACCCATCCCTTTCCTTCCCATCTTAATCCGTTATATGACATCACCTACTAACTTCCCCCTTAGACCGTGTCCAACACAGTCAATACCGCGTCCACGCTCCTCAACACCTGGACGCGCATTCTCTCGCAAACCGAGCACAACCAGCGCCTAATCCTAAACCCCAATTGGAAAGGCGCGAGTCAAGATCTCGCTGATATGGAAGCGGAAGCTCTGCAAAAGCAGCGCGAGGCCGAGCGCCGTGCCGCGGAAGAAGAGCGGCGGCGCGCAGAGGCTAGGCGCAAGCAGGAAGAAGAAGCACGGCAGCGGGAGGCGGCAGCTGCGACGCGTAGTACGTCGTCTGGCACGAGTAGAGGGACGAGAGGCACGAGAGGTGGATTGAGTAGGAGTGGAAGTGTCAGGGGTAGGACGACGAATACGGGGAGGGGAACGTATGGATCGACGAGTAGACCTACGTCCGCGGCTGATACGAGCTCGACGAGCACTGCTAGAGGAACTTCGGGAATCGGAAGGGGCTTTCTGAGAGGAAGGTCCAGAGGGCCACGGGGTTATTAGGCAAGTATGGCGGATGAAGATTAATGCCCGTTGCTTAGTATAGGCTTGATGGTGATGCCATTACTTAGCTACCCCTACCTAATACACGAATGACGAACAACATCCCACGAGCATGAATCCTGACGTATTTCTGGCAAGCCATGCAGCCCATATATTGTACACATGATACCCAAAAGCAACCATGGTCCCTAGTCTCGAAACGCCCGTTTCTATTTCCTCTTATTTCTTCTTGAAGAAATCACTCATCTTTCTCATACCCGCAGTATTAACCTTCTTCAGATCCCTTACGCCTCTACTTTCACCCGCCTTCTTCCTTTTATCCTCTTCGTCCTTCTTCCGCTTCTTCTCGTTGCGCTCTGCAAGCTCCTCGTCATCTAGCACACGCTTGCGTGAGTAGTCCGCCATACTTCTCGCCGCCGCGGCTTCTTGCCGTAACTTACTTATTTCCTCTAGGTAGGAGTCTAGGAGCGCAAAATCCACCGGCGGGGGCTTGGCCTCCTTCAGTTTCGTTTGTAGAAGCTTGGTTTGTGCGGGAGAGATGTAGCATGAGCAGATGAATGTGAAAGCTGTGCGCAGGCGCTGCAGTTTTATGACTTCTGGTGAGGCGTGGAGCGTGGGTATTAATTCTGTAGTGGTTATGGATTCTTCAGCGACGACTGAAGTGGCGGCTGTGGAAGCTTCTGATGCGAAGCTGGTAGTCGTTTCTGTCGAGGAGACTGATGATTGGGTGTCCGCAGACTCAAGTTTAGGTGTTGACGCCTTCGAAGTTGGAGCTGACGTCTCGGTTTGCGCCTGAGTTTGTGTTTGCGAGACTGATACGGTTGTGCTCTCTCTCTTCACACCCACGACCGGCGCCTCTAATATCTTGATCACGAACTTATCCTCCATGCTCTTCGGCAGGGGCTGTTCGCTCATCTTCAGCGCCTTGCCTAGGACTTCGGCTAGAAACTTGTCTTCACTGAAGCGGAACATGGTCTCGTCGCCCGCCTCTACCGTGTCGCATATCGCGGCCATCCGCGACTCTAACAGCGTCCGTACCTTGCCCCATCGTAGTATCTCGGATAGATGCGGCGAAGTCTCCTTTATAGAGTCGAGATAGTCGTCGCTGGAAACGAACATCTGTTTTCCATCCTTGGTACTGACAGATTGATCCGCAAATGCGGGCAGAACGAGGAACATAGGGTCGACGGGCGTCGCGACAAATAGGTCGGCGCCCTTAGTGATATAAGAGCCAAGCTCAGCGCCATCTTCGCCCGTCTTCTCTTCCACTTTGCCTGTGTCGCCACATTCTATTAACCAACTTCTCGGGGTAGATTTAGGCGCGGTGATCCTGGTAAACTCGTATATGCCGGTCTCCGGACATACGAGGTACCTTGTCGGCTTTCCGTATCTGGGGTTTAGAAGGGAGACTATTCTGGCATCTTTGGTAGCTTTTGTAGGGAGGATGAATAGTTTCGGCGGGTTTAAGGATTCCGCCGGTAATGTGTATTTTGACTTGCTATCAGAGGTAGTCGTCGACTTAGAATCTGATTTTGAGGCGGCTGATGCGCTCGCTTTTGATCTGGTGGTTCGCGCCATGCCTTAGAATTGTTCTATCTTCACCAAAACATGAGGTATTCAAATCGAATCGACCCAATTGATGTCCTAAAGCAGCAATAGCAAGAGGTCCAATATCAAGATTATCAACTTATAATCAATTGGTGTATTGGTGGTGTTTCGTTAAGAGATTGGAGGCTTGTAGCTAAGTACCAGGACCCCTGTCAACGCGTTTTGGCGAGGACCGCGTCTAACTTAAGGGGAAACGCGTCTCCACTTCGCCAATCAAACGCCGTCATTTCTACTTGGATACGCGATTGTCACTTATCGATACTCGATGTACCTATTCTTGTGACACATGAGGCGTTCGTATCAAGACTTCGTGAAACCAGTTCTTACCAGAGTTATCAGGCTTCAATTTTTACGAATGCGCTAATTTCTTGCTGGAATAAAGGCGAAGAAACAAACTTGCAGGAATTGAGTGTTACATGTATTACTGCCCTGAGAAGCGGTAACATACATGCGACCAACCGCCAATTTAGTGTACTTTCACCCTGTTCGTCCCATTTCTATGTATATTTGCCGCATGATATAATAGGTATTTAGCAAGGCGCCGGATCCCTGCAGGTCTCGAGTGGAGGGGACGGGAAGCCTTGTCGAATAAACACGGCGGATGGGGAAACAGGAACAAACAGTCATGATGCCTGCTAGTATGTTCTAATACCTAATTCAACCACTATGTTGGCGACATCATTATACCACCAAAATCAAATAACTTACCGAAAATGATAGGGTCGGGCGCAGACCCTGAGGCCCAATGGCCGCCGCGATCCCCCCACGATGTCCTCCTCAGCACCCCCAAGGGACGCGAACGACTGCGACGCATGGCCGAACAAGCGTCACCGACGCCGTCCCCAACCAAACGAGGTCGACTGACGCCCGCATTAGCTGCCCGGTCTGGGAACTCCCAGCGCAATAATGTGGAAGAGACGGAGATGGATCTGGACGAGGATGACGATGAGGATGAAGACGAGGAGATGTTGCAGTTGAAGCTGCAAGCGATCCAGGCCAAACTCAAACTCAAGAAGTTGCAAAGTGCCAAGGCAAAGAAGGCGCAAGGAGGAGATACAACCCCGACACGACCTGCATCTACGCCTATACCAGATGTCCCAGTAGCTAGCCGAGCCCGCTCGCGAGCAGATTCATTACACTCAAGACCGACAGTACGGCCACAATCGCAAGCAGAGGTACAGGTTCCAGCATCTCCAGTAAGGAGAGCCCAGACAGCGCAGAGCGATAACTCCCCTAGTAGGGTGCGATTGGGTATCGACAAGGGGATCAAGGCGAAGGATATTTCGTTAAAGAGGGCACCAAGTTTCAAGAAACCCACAGAAACCCAGAATGGTGCACAGGGAGGTTATCTTCGAAGGGCGCATACACCAGCTTTTAGCATATCTGAGCAATCGACTAAGCAGGAGCGGCCAATGACTTTCAGCGAGAGGTTAGCGGCCGCTAGATCAGAGGAGACAAGCCGACAGGAGAAACGGGAGAGGATAAGACAAGCACGAAGCAACGCCTTTGAGCTCGGAAGCCAGGAGATGGAGCAGTACAAAAGCAACGCAAAGGAGATACCCGATATCCCGATACAACCGGAACAGTACAGTCGTGAAGACGTTATGGCCGGCGGTCAACTAAGGCGCAGTAACACGCCGAGTTTAAGACGACCTACGCAGGATGCAAACCGTTCAGGAAGTAGTTTAGGCGGGGAGATGGATTCTCAAACAGAGGCATCTGCTCGCCAAAAGAAACAGCCACCTTCAGAAGTGCCAGAGGAGGAAGCATCGGCATTCGAACCGTATTCCGCCGTCCACCTCTCAAAACGCGTGATACCGCACTCGGTACTTACGAGAAACTTAGCAGGCAAGAAGACGTATGTGATCAAAGATCTGCTAAAACACGTCAAGGCGCCTGACTTCCAGCTCCCCGAGATCGAACAAGACATAGTCGTCTTTGGGATCTTGGCATCTAAATCTGATCCTCGTGCACATAAGACCTCAAATAACAACCTAAAGGAAAAAGCGCAGACGGACCCAGCCAAGGGGAAGTACATGGTGCTGCAGCTCGTGGATTTACAGTGGGAGCTGGAGCTCTTCCTGTTCAACACGGGCTTCGACCGGTATTGGAAGCTAACGCCTGGCACACTGCTTGCTATACTAAATCCCACCGTCATGCCGCCTCCCCCAGGCCGCACTGATACCGGGCGCTTCAGTCTAGTCATAAACAGCGGACAGGACACCATTCTCGAGATAGGCACAGCACGGGACCTGGGGTTCTGCAAGAGCATCAAGAAAGACGGCGAGTACTGCAACAGTTGGGTCAACAAAAAGCGCACCGAGTTCTGCGAGTTCCACATGAACCTTGGACTAGCCAAGCACCGACAAGCACGCCAGGACGTCAACGCATTTAATACAGGTCTCGGGCCTAGGAAGGGCAAGGACGGCGACTGGAGGAGTAAATACAAGAACTCCTACCGTCTTCACGACTGGGAGAGCCACGCCAACGACCCCAAGAAAAAGAGCAGGGGTAACTACGACAGAGAGACGGGCAGCCAATGGTTTATATCCAAACCGAGCGCGGCGAGTATGCTCGACAACGAGATCCTGGGCGGCCAAGTCGCGGACAGAGTCGAAAGAAGCGAGGCTCTGAGACGGCGGCTAGCAACAGAGGAGAAAGAGCGCGAGCTCATGAAGAAGCTGGGCCAGATAGGATCTGGCGCCGGCAAGGAGTACATGCAGAAGGGCGGGACTGGTCCTAGAAGTAACAGCGCCCTAGGCTCGAACTCACACTCGCACTCGAACTTCCCGTCTACGGCTATACCGGGATCGACACAAGCCATCGAGGAAAGACAAGACGTCGATGCCAAATCCCTCGGCTTAGTCCGGCCCAAGGGCCAGGAGCCTAAAATGCACCTGAGTCCCGTGAAGCGCAAGCGCAGCGAAAACTCCATGTTTACGTCAACATCGACATCATCCTCCTCCTTTTCCTCTTCTTCCTCGCATACTAGAACCAGAACCGGTAACGGTAACGGTAAACCAGCGCTGGGCTGGGGCGGTAACTTAAAAGATAAACTGGCGCGCATGAAAGAAGGCGAGACACTCCGCCCCTCAAACACCTCAAACCCTGAAAGCAGCACCGTGGGCGGGAGCGGTGGTGGAGGAGCAAGCGACGATACTACTACTAGTAGCGCTGACCGGGGTGCCCGGTCCCCGGCCCGCAAGAAGACACGGTTTGTGACTGAGAAGGGGATCCGAGAGGCGGGGAGGGAGAGTTTGGGGGGTGAGCTTGCTTCGGGCTTGGGCTCGGGGTCGGGGGCTGGTCATAATACTGGCAGTTCTGATTCTAAACCCGGTTCCGGTGCGCTAAGTGGGCTTGGGGATAGGGATAGGTACAGAAAAGCAAGGATGGTGGTCTTGGACGATGATGACGATGAGGATGAATTGGAGATCTTGCGGTAGTAAGGAGAGTCGCCCTGAGAGTAGCGATGAGGGGAGGAGTATGGGGGACAGGAGTATGAAGGATAGAAGAGTGAAGACAAGGGATATCCGTGAGGCGCAAAAGGTGTAAACACTGGACATTATTCCCTTTGTCGTGGGCATTGCAATTGGCATGATATGGTGTCGACGGACCGAACCAAGATTGGTGTCTGCAAAGGCGTGGTGGCGTGTGTGGACAATGGATAGGGTACGATAGGATAGGATAGGACGGAATAGCTACCTAAGGTGACCTGGCTGCTTTGGCTTAGGACGGATTGGATTAAATCATTCGGTATTCTAGGAGCCCCATTCCATTTAATCCAGCGTGGTTGTGTTGAATTAGTCGTGCCCAGTGTGTATTATATGTGACTGCCGTCTCGTGCTCCTTGGTCTATTCGATGAATCGATGGTTGGTAAGATACCGTTGGTACTAGAGAAACTTAATAGAAGAGTAGTCTTTCGGCGCCCCAAGAATGGCATGAGTTGACCAAGGTCAAAATAGATTGAATGCCTTCACTTTGTCCCATTCGCATCCAATCAGTTTATCTCATTATCAAGGCGAATATCACCATGTATGGCTGGAAGGAGTACAGAAGGCTCGAAAAACACCAACACCCAGGAGCACCCCAAATTATTGTCTCATCAAAAATATAAATTCTAAGATATAAGGAAGCTTATTCCAAGCGTTTATTTTCTACCTAACCTAATTAAAAATACGTATACTTCAAGTAACCAGACTCAGGTTATATCCTGGAGATCCAAGCCAGGCGTTTGAAACCAAAGCCATCTCGCATAGTAGTCTAGTTTCGCGAATCAAACCTACAAGATTCGTCGTCATCAAGGTTATCGAGAAGCAGCTTCTCATAGGTCATGCATTCTAAACGAACGGAATGATGTAAAGCAAGAAGGAAGAAAAAGAAGGACAGAATGACTATGTAGGCCACATCCAAGATGTGCCGTAATCTACGGGTTTGCTATGAGTTTTTGCATGTACTTGTTCTCTTTCGTTCGATCGCAATTTTTACGGTTCGGTTCGTCTTGCAGACTTGCAGTATCCCTCGTTCCCCCAATCCCACTTCGAAACCACCCCCCTTAGCCGAAAAGGAAACGTGGAATGAACTGGAAAAGAAAAACGACGGATTCTCACACTCCCCTTAATTGACGAAAAATAGTCATATCATCATTCTTTAACCTCATCCTTGGTCTCTTCGACCTCCTGGACTTGGTCTCCTGAGGGCTTCTTCTCGATGGTCTCTTCTAATATGCCTTCGCCAGCCGTATTGGTAGCGAGGGTTTTGGTCTCTTCTGTTGGTTTAGATTCGCTTACGGCTTCGCTCGACTTGGACTCAGCAGGCATGTCTTCTGACCTGCTTTCTGGCGTATTCTCTGCTTTGCTTTCCGATTCAGTCTCGGATCTGTCTTGGTCTGACGGTGCTTGTGATTGAGCCTCTTTCGGCTCTTCACTTGTTGCTTCAGTTACTTCACTAGACTTAGGTCCAGCTTCTGATGGAGGCTCTGGTACAGAATCGTCCACCACCATGGTACCCTCCTCATCTATACTGAATAGGGTACGAGTCATGGAGAAGCTCAGGACAGGCTTGCCGTTAGTCACCGGCGGGGGTCCGGATTCCACACCACTTGGACTCCTACTTGTAGCCTTAGTAGGAGCTCGTCGTTGGGGACCTCGTGCGCGGCCTTTCCTCGCGTCAGACAATGGGGCCTTCTCCTTTTCTTCGGCGGGCTCTTGGGTGGTAGATTCTTCCTTTTTAGGCGCCTGAGGGCCTAATCTGAGACGGTTATTAAGATCTGACAGGAACCCCGCCTGTAACGCAGCAATCTTCCCTCCAGCTGGCCTTGCAGGTACCGCAGGTTTTGGCTTCGCTGCCGGTTCAGGTCCCGTAGACTCAGTGGCCGGTTTTGAAGGGCGAACAGGAATCTGAGGCTTTGGACGATCGGGGATGACGGGCTTAGAATCATCACCTGATCCTTGCTTCTTAGGGCGTGCGGGTACCGATGGTTTCTGGGGAGCTTGTTCCGCAGGCTTCGCTTCCTCATCTGCCTGTGACTCCTCCGTAGTTTCCGGAGTGGAAACAGTGGCGGTATACTGCAGGGAATCGGGTGTATCCTCCCAAACATCACGACTGGGGAACCTATGAGCCATATTAGGTCGGCTGTGGTTCTCCTTGGCTAAATGCGGCTTCTGTCCAACCCAAGACGGGGGCTTTTGTTGGCGATACAAAAAGCTGTCCGGGGTGAGGGCCTCCTTTTCAGCGAGTTCCTCTTGTCTCCGGGCGAAGGCCTGAGCCGGGGTTTCACCATCCCGTGGAGGCACATCCAAGGCCGCAGCCTGTTCCTTCTGACGAGCTTCCAAAAGCTCCGGCGTCGAGACTTCGGCGGTGGAGTGTACGCTGTTAGGTGCATCCTCCCAGATATCCTGGCTAGGGAATCTTTGGCGGTATTCCTTCAGCTTCTCTGCTTGCGTCAAAGGTCTCTTGCCGCTCTTCTCGTCTTCCGGGAACAAAGGTTCATATTCCTCGACATCCTCTAGTGGGGTGGAATGTATCTCAGGGGGCGGAGGACTGTATATACTTGCAGGTCTACTAGTAGGGCGACTCCTGGGCTCCTCCATTTCGTATACACTGCCGTGTCGTTCCGGGGGAGGCTCCACGGCTGGGTGTTGTTGGTAGGGAGATGGATCCTTAGCCACTTCGTCGGGTGCTAGAATCGGATACTCATGTACTTCTTCAGCACCCTCACCCACGGCAGATTTCTCGTCGCCCAACTTGGTAAACCCCTTACGCCCGTCCGCTTCATCTACGTGAATTACCTCATCATCGTTGGTTGTATCAGCTTGGTCAATAGGTACTCGGGCGGCGTCGTGCTTGGGGGCAGTGGACGGCGGTCGAGGAGACGAGATACGTGACGTATACTCCTCGGCAGCACGGTAGCCGACTTGTTCACTGGGAGTCCCAACGTACTCGGCTGAGGTACCTATAATAATTGGTTAGAAACACTCCAAAGTTTTTCGGCAGTTTGCGTTACCAAAACCAGCGCCGCGGCTGGCCGTTTCTCGAACAATCTTGTTGAGATCCTCACTACTCAACGAATAATCGTGTACACGGTCATGAAGATGGTTGTAGCGTTCCTTCTGCAAGACATCGGGATGTTTCTCATAGTATGCCTTGTCAAGCTTGTCGGTAGATCCAAGACCGTGCCCATGGAGACCGTAAACGTCAGACGGAATATCACCAAAACCGCCTCGAGAGCTACTTCTCCTAGTATGATGTCGAGCGGATTTTGTTCCATCAGTGCTCGTAGTTCTTGGGGCCGGTGTAGGCGACGGTGCCTGAACATCACCAGCATTGGCTAACATGGGGACACGTTGTCCGATCTCAGGAATGCCATTTTCATCCTCGGTGAAAGCTTCGCTTTGGTGGGAAAGCTGGCTAGCGGTGCTTGCCTTCTTCTTCAAGCTACGGCCCAAGTGTGCGGACTCCTCGTGAGAAGGACGCCCAATACCAAAGGTGGCAGCCCTATCTGAATCGGTACGGGTCACTTGAGCGACTCGCTGCTTGGCGCTCTGAGCGGGCATTGTCGGCTTCGGTGCATAGAGTTTGACGTCCTCGCCGATGGTGCGAGTCTGTTCGGGCGCAGTAGATGACCGACGGCTTGTCTCCGGAGACGAGCCCAATTCCTCAAGAGCCACAGCATATTCTCGACCTTCCTCACCCACGCTTGGCATTTCGACACTCATCGGACGCTCCAGCTCCTCGCCAAGATGGGTCTGGCCGTTTCTAGCAGCACGGGGGCCTTTTTGACCGAAAGGATTCTCGTTCAAGGGCGAGGGAGCAAACCGGTCCGGATTAGGAGAGACGGAACGGTTCAAACGGCGGTTGACAGGACGCGGGGGAATTGTGGGAGCGGACGGGTTATTGTCTTTTTCTTGAGTCCTCGTAGGACGAGGAGGAATGGCCGGAGCAGACTGCATGGTGGCGGCAGACATGTTGGACAAAGGCAAACAAATACAGTTAGGGTTAGCTTGAAAACTCGAAACAGTCACAATTGGTATGCGGTCGGTGACAGTATGACCTAGAAGATCCAATTAAGAATTAGCAAAAAGAAAGATCAAGTGACAAAGATTCGGCTGGGATGACCAGGGGAAATATAATGAAGACGAGTTGAGCAATAACTCTGCTTTTGATGTGTTACAATTTTGACTGGGCTCAAGTAATAGCCAACAATAACAGGCTTGAGCACCCACCCACATAGGGCTTCTGTGTGATTAAATGCTGTATGATGGTAGTTGTACGTACCGCATAAATGCCAATGAGCTTCAAAAGATGATTATACAGGTCTAGCGAGTTAATAACGCAACAGACTTATGGGTTGGATTGAGCTGGTCTAAGGACTTTGCTCCGGTGGATCGTGGTTATCAGATACACTGGGCCAGACCAAGTTTTACGCTTGTCTAGTTGTACACCCGTTAGATCTAGTTCCCTGTCATATCATGCGGTGAAGAGATAAAAGATATTGTGAAGATAGGATGCTAGGATGATAAGCTAGGTAAGAATAGTAAGAATAGCGGGATGGTCATGGATAAGGGCGTCAATGTCTTGATACATGTAGGAATGTGTGATGTGGTTATTAGGCAATGGAAACGGACCCGGCGGTACAGCCACGTTTCTCCTGTTAGAGTGCCATTGAAATGTAGGTGTGAAGCTTCCTGTCTTCTCTTGACGAGAAAACTGGAGGCACAAGTTTAAATGTCTTGTACCACCCCTTGCTTGGGAGGGAACGGGAGGAACAGGTTGGCAAGATAAATATGTGCTCAACCCAGTGCTGAAAAGGGAAACGAAGCGGAAGCCAAAGGGTCCAACGAAAGAAAAGGGCCGTGAGGTAGGGGGAAGGTTCAACGACGGAGGGGTTCTCGGTTCTCCAAAAGCTCTGTGTGCCGGGGCCACTTACACGTTCGTAGGTTGATTGGTTGGTGGGCAATGTATGTCAGACTCGGCCAGGTCAGCAACCTTAGCTGGATCTCGATTGGTGACGATGCCGGTAGTGTTGCTGTAGGTTGTACTGGGTGGAATGTGACCTCTCTGATTCAATAGGAGTTGTGAAGGAGGAATTGAGACCACGGAATGGCCTTTTGAGGATTAAAACCTCTGGGTCGATCAACGATGATGTAAACGTCGGCCCGGTTTAGCCGTAATGGAAAATTGCAACAGATGATTACAATTGCGCAAGCAATGCAGATAGCAGGTACTAGTTTCTCGTCAACAAAGGGGTTTCTTGCTTTAGAATAGGTTACGAGGTATCGTGTCGTATTGTATCGTGGTTCTTATTCCCATTAAAGGTGATTGGGTTTCAACTCTGTAACTAAAAGCCACGATGATGAAACTGAGAGGGACCCGGATGACTTAAATACCTGTCCACCCTCGAATTCCTCGTCTATGCGGTCAGTAACAGGACAGGTTTTTCTTCGGATTCCGTTTTGCAGCACAGTACCTGAAGCCATTTTTGGCGATGTCATGGAATAATCTTGGTTTCCATTAGCTACCAATAACACTTGACGGACAAGGATGTTCGAGTTGTCCAGCATTCGAAAAAACGGTTCTCGATTGACGCCCATCTAAGGTACCCCGCATGTACTACGTTGGCCTTCAAGTCACAAGCTGTTCTCGACAGCCACGAATCTAGAGTGAGGGGTACGTTTGGGGTACACTCATGGCGAGTGCCTTCCCTCTACTCGACTCCTGACCGCCTGCACGAGTCGTTTTCAGCCAATCGCAGGTGCTTAATATGTCAATAGCGCTGGAGCTCTTCAGCGGGCGAGCGGGGGAGGTACCACCCCTCGACGCAGTCTCTTTTTAGCGCCTCCATCAACACAAGCATCTAGATGGAGTTCGATGCAAGTGATTCCGGTGAAAAAGACGGGATCGTCCATAATAAAACGGAGATGATCCAGAGCTTAAACGGTTCCTACTTTGCAGTCCTAATAGACTCTAGGAAAATGGTAAAATATCAACGCTTTTCGGTTAGATGTTTTAGATCAAATTCTTCTCTTAACTTTGAAATGCTTTAAGCTTCTCTTGAAGACAGGCTTAGTAAATCTTGGTGGGTTGAAAATCGTGGACTGTCCCGTATAGTAAGTATAGGTACCTATTATACAATACCGTAAAGTGGGACAGTAGAAGCACGAGTACATACTCCGGCAGGTCATCGTGAGCCTCATCATCGGGTGAGCCACTACATCATACCCACTCCAGCTCTTGACCATTCCGTAATCCGTATTAGCCCTTAAAAACGGATAGTCAGATGATTCTGTTGGTAGGGTACATAGCGTCGCAGAGTTTTTACGGTGAATGGAACCGGCAAAGCTACCGCCATACGTGGAATAGTCGCTTGAAGAGAATTCAGACCAACTTACGTCGAGTAACACATAGAGTATGTAACTATGTACTATGGTAAATGTCCGTACACGTATAACTGCTGGTGGGTTTAGGTCCCTGATCTACGCCCGGATGGTGGTCCGTTAAGCAACATTTTTCAAGAATGGTATTATCTAGCTCCTCTCTTTCGGTAGCAACTCGGTCTAGCCAGAACTTCATATATGGAGCACCACGTCAAGCACAGAATAAAAAGGAGAAATGCGTGTCCTAAATCTAAGGGCCGCTTTAGTGGGATGACAGTTATGTGAAAACGCACAGAACCCCGATTCTCCAAGAGAGGTAGGCCAAACGGGTGCATCATCGTGGTCACGCCTCCATCCCCCCGCTTCGTGGACCTCGAGTGCATGCACTATATAAAGCCCAACGGATGGCTATTCTTCCCGTTCATCCTATATCTAAGGTAAGCTAGAATAAGGTAAGGATGGTAGCAGGGGGATTTCATAGATTTTATTTGCCATATGAAGAAGGAGAGAAGCAACCTGGTATCAAGTAGGTGAGAGGAGTCATCAGTACCTATACAGTGTAAGAGAAAGGCATCGTGAAACCATTACTATTACTCCTTTCTAAAGATTATTCAAGTTGGTACTTATAGTAGTAGCAATGACGGCATATGGCATATTCCCCCCACGGATCTTGGCCTTCCCTTACTTACAAAAGGGACTACGGGAGCGTGTACCTACCTAAGGTCGTATCCATAAGGAGAGATTCTATGAATAGCTCCGTTTTCAATCTAACCTCGAATTGAATCATTGAAACCTTTTCATCTTCCAGAATTCCCGAAGGGGACCTAAAACCTAACCGAGAACAAGGAACCCTTGAATTGAGTTTCAGTATGCAGGTACTCAACTTTTTCGTGGACACGTGTAGTTGTCAGTTGAAAGCTTTCTCTGCCCTTTGGGCCGTGGAACTAGAAATATAATCGGGTTCTGATAAGCGGTAATGAAGATTCTAGATATTCTCGGATTCACAGTCTTCGTGGAACGAATAGGGAAATTTTGAACGGTGGGGATTTATGTGGGGAGATTCAACCTGTTACATACATATGTAGAGGATTGCCATGACGCTTTCGATATAAGTCCAGATCTCCCTTTAGGATCGTTGATCACCCGCTCTAGAATGACGAAAGATCGAGCAGCGCTCTTATTACAATATACCAAAGCTACATGAATCCTTAGTAGCTACCGGCTCGCGGACGTAATGCCACCAATGGGAGATAATAGTTAGGTGTTTATTATCGATTGGCATGCGGGTGACTAATTTTGTGATGGCGAGTTCACTCATATTGATATCTGCAATCAGGGGCCAAGTATTCGGAGGGGAGTTGAATATCACGGCAACGGTAGAATCTTCAAGGATGCCCGTTCAAAACGTCAGCATCAGACTGGGTATCTCTTCCATTCTTGATGCACTAATGGTTTAGGAAAACAAGAACATTCCGCAGCTTCTTGCTCGCATCTTATTCCGTTACGCCATTCCTAAACATCAAACAAAACAATGCAAATCACCCATTTTCCCCCGTATAGGAGAAGGAGACCAAAAACGCGCATACACCTTCCACATAGACAAGACACAACTCCTTTTGGGCACTCTGATGCTCGTCAATTATGTTGACTGCAGTCTTCCCTCATCAGAAGTTCCTCCACAGGCTAGAGGTTCATGTATCCTCCTCCAGCATTCGAGGTCGTTGGCCCATTCCATCATGAGTTGATCATACGATCATCTGCGCAACTCCCGCACCACCCAGTGTCTTGCTTCCGACGAAGGCCTGGCCCTTGATACCAGCAAGGGCATAGCAAAGAGCCGTGAAGGACAGTACGACAGCGGCAGCGATTAAGCTGCTGACAGCGACTGCGATGCTGACCCATTGAATGATGGCCATGACGGCATAGGCAGCCGCACGCATGTAGTTGGTGGAGACTCTGCGAATCGCGGCATCGAACGCAGCCGAGGTAGGGCAGATTCGGAGCAGGAGGGGCACTTCGACGAAGAGGATGATGAAACAGGAGACGCTATTGGCAACGTCGGTTAGCCTTCTAATTTGTTTTTCATATAACTCCTAGGCGGTACTGGAACTTACAGGGCGAAGATGGCGAAAATGACAAGGAGGACATGGCCGAAGAGGTTAAACAGGTTCGCAATGCCTAGCGCAAAGCATAGGATCATGGACAGGATTCCGAGCCTATCCGAGAAGTTTTATGTTAGCCATCATAGTCGGAAAGCAGTAGTACATATAATATGTGATGTTTATCATTGAATATAGGTCCAGAAATGACTTGATCTCTTGTCTCTCGACTTCAGGAGCAAAGCGAGGATCGGCGGATCGATGCAACTAGTATGATTGCGCCATGTCGCATAAGTTGATGAAGCCGTAGTGTCGCAAAGGGCAGCAAGTAGGTCTAATCTGGGGCCTTACCATTGTCCGTAGATACCTAATTCACAGTGGTCAGCCTCTTATTCAATCTAAGGAGGCTATCCTAGCCTAGACGGATAACTAATAGATGACTTACTGAAGTTTCTCGTCGCGAATTCGTCCTTGAGCGACATCGTGAAGGTTTCTGGCAATCAGCGATGAGGGTTGTCGTTGGTATCAAAACAAATGGTTGATTGCCTTCGTAGATCGAGGTGCTGACGACGACTGGATAAATCGGGACGGACGGGTATGCGATTTGACCGCGAATGCCTCGTAGAATGCTGGTAAATCGGTTTTGTTTATCGATCGTACACTCGTAATAGTACTTGGTGGCAGATTTCGCCGTTAGGACTGAGAGTTTTATGTTGCTATATGGTAACGTGGAAGAGACGTCGCCGTTAACAAAGGTTGTTTTGGTGTGAAATGTTTTTCAGAGGTTGAACTTCTTGACGACTGACTGTGTACGACTTCGTATTGTACAGATGTACAAGACTACACCTAAGCCAATTGGGAGCTTGAGTGGATCAAACAACTGCCCAGCCAATGGACCCTGACGCCCGGTGTGTTATTCGCGTGGCAGCTTCCGGTAACGAGACATGGCAGGCGTGCGAGCGGCTGCTGCGGCGCAACCAAGTCTTACGTAACCAAAGACGTGGGTCTGCACAAGCCACAATGGTAACGTCACCCCTTTAAGCCAATAACGAAGAGTCTTGAGTCAAGTAGGCACCAGTCACGTACATGTACCTCGCTATTCACCCGTATACAACATTTCTTATAGGCAGCTGATTGTGACTTAGGAGATAGCCATGAATGTTCAAGATCCAGTGACATTAATCAAATATTAACATAGTCTTCTCTATACTATTTTTATTTAGTATATATATTCATGTATACTCTGTGAATGGTTTAAACCAACAAGAGGATAGTGATGGTCTGCAGTCTGTGAGTATGTGCCTGTATCATTATTCTACGTCACCGACCGTTATCATTTCAAAAAGAAATCTGATACCTGTTCCACCACACTAAGGAACGTATGCTCCTATACATTCAGAAACTCATGTGAGGAGTCGATGGGATTCTATGATAGATGCCTAAGAGAAGAGCCGGGCCTATTCCATTCGTCAGATTGGTAGCCTACGGTGTCTTAAATGTATGTCTTAGATACGGTAGTTACGTACATCTCGTCGTAAATACTTTAGGCAGCCTTGAATATCTTATTCACATCAATATCTCTTGGTATATCTTAACCGGATATCCTTGTACTATGAGGCCCTTAGCTAATTGCTAGAACATCGCATACCTTTGACAAGAACCCGTCATAAAACCGCTACCAACTTACTTTTAGTAGCATAAGGAAGCAGGAAAGATGGACGATCAAATATCAAGTAGACACCGGTTGAGTCACATCTCCTTGGTACCTGGAATGAACAAAGTGATGGACAACTCTGGTTTAGAGTATCGCAGTTAAGATTATTCCATTGCCACTATTGCTTTCGTCGCAGCCGCTATTTTATACCTTCCTCTTAATCCTGTTATTGTTAACTCTCTAAGATACTAGAAAGGTACTAGCACTAGCTGGGACACTTCCCAGTGCCTGAGCTGCTGCAAATACTTCTCGGTTTCTTTGTTACGATGGATTTATCCAGGGAGGAGATGCTGTGTAGGTAAGAGTCGAGATGCTTGCGTAGTTTCTCTAGGAAATAGTAATGTTAGACAAGTAAAATATCTTATCCTTATGAATGTTACTACTTATACCCATGAAAGAATCTACCTTACCAACAATACCTAGCCACCTACTTAGGTGCGCTTATCAAGGGGAGGAAGTCAGGGATATATTCCGTACTTAAGGATGCATTTATGCAGAATTATATAACAATCGAGTTTTTATTAAGAGGGCAGTTATAACAAATGGCAAACTTCCTGAAGCTTCACCAATCTAATTGCGGGGACCCCGGCACCCCGGACCAATGTCACGTTATGATGGAAAGATCAAAGATCATACCCTACATTTAATAAATGGAATCGACGTTGGCTGGTTTAATTGTACGTATTTGACAGCTAACAAGAAAAGAGGAGGTTGGTCGGATGTGCGGCCTCATCTTCTCTTAGACAAATTGCTTCATAATCTGTAAGTCGCGGTTACTTTTCTGCAGTTACACGACTATAAGATTTAGGTAACTTCCAAGTGGTGTGGCAAACACCTTTTCAAAGTTGCATTGTGGCGTGGTTTTCTGAATAATTCGAGAAGGCGACATCAGTTGCTCATCCAATAGTGAAATGGGAAAGGGCGTGCGAGTTCTATTCGAGGCTCAACTTTGCCTGCCCCTTACTTTCACACTTTGAGAAACTGCGCGCAACAAGGGAGACTGACATGAAACTGATAGGTAAATATTTCCAACACAGAATCGCCATGAATTCATAGCCCCAGGAAAACTCATCAGGAGTTCAAATTCAAGTTCAAAGAAAGTTTCATTCAGACATAATGGCATTCAGCGACCTACCCCCAGAATGGTGGCCCTTCTCCGCCAGCGCCACAGCCATCATCGGCATAATTACTCTCTACTTCATAACCTACCAGCTCTGCTCGCGGAAAATTGATCCGCGCGAGCCTCCCGTTATCGCGCCTATCATCCCAGTGGTTGGACACGTCCTGGGCATGGCGCTGCTAGGAGGCCGCTACATCAAGAACCTCGGGATCCGCCACCGCAACCTACCTATCTTCACTTTGCCCGTGCCCGGGTCGCGCATTTACATCGTCGCAGACCCCTCCCTAGCCGCAGCCGTTCAACGCGCCTCCAAGGTCCTGTCTTTCACGCCCATCGTCCCTGACATCACCGAGCGAGTGCTGGGGCTCGATAAGCCGTCCATGGAGATCACGCGCAAGAACCTGGACCCGGGGCCCGGCGAGGAGCGCGGGTTTCTGGCGAATATCCAGGATATGGTGTACCAATGGCTTGGCCCCGGGGACTATCTAACCGAGCTCAGCCTGGACGCAGCGACCGAGATGCGTGATGAGATTGCTGCATGCACTATCTCTAGCACGACACCCACAGACCTACTCTCCTGGGTCCGGCACCTGGTCACTGCATCAACAGCCACGTACCTCTACGGCCCGCAGAACCCCATCGCAGTCGACCCGTCTCTCGAAACCGCATTCTGGGACTTCGACCACGGCCTGGGCTCGCTGCTTATGAACATATTCCCCTCGGTGACCGCGAAGAAGGCGTACCAGGGCCGAGAGAAGCTGTGCGCTGCGCTATACACATACCTCTCGCAGAACCTGCACAAGACGGGCTCGAAGATCGTGCAGAAGCGCGTAGACATCGCGCTGGAGTACGGCTGGACGCTGCCCGCCATGGCGCGCGAGGAGCTCTCGTTCTTGTTTGCTGGGATTGTGAATGCGACGACGTCGACGTTTTGGATCTTGCTATATTTGTATGCGGACCCGACGCTTTTAGCTACTGTGCGTAAGGAGGTTGAGGCTGTTCTGGAGAGGCCGGATTCGGAGAACGGAAAGGCGAGACTGCGGATTGCTGACCTTAGGGATAACTGCCCTGTGCTGGTCGCTGTGTACCGCGAGTGCTTGCGTTTGGGCTCTGATACTTATTCGACGCGGCTTGTTAAAGAGGACTACCTACTTGCAAACCAGTATTTCCTGAAGAAGAACGGGGTAGTGCAGATTGCGGGCGGTGTTATTCATGCTGATAGCCGTATCTGGGGCGATGACGTCGAGGAGTTCAATCCGAAGCGCTTTCTCGACAGACAAGATGGAAATGCAGGAGCAGGAGGGAAGGCAAAACAGAACAACTCGTTCCATCCAGCAGCTTTCCGAGCTTTTGGAGGAGGCAAGACGCTATGCCCTGGACGCCACTTCGCTATGAACGAGATCCTGGCCTTCATTGCCCTGGTCGTGTTGCAGTTCGATATAAAACCTGCTCACGGAGATAAGATCGAGGTGCCCCGGAAGAACGATGGTGTTCTGCCTGTGCATATTCTGGAGCCGGTACGCCCCGTCGAGGTTCTGATCTCCAGGCGAGAGGACGAGATCGCGCGGGATGCTCAGGATGTGGAGTTTATTATTTAATTGCAAGAATGGCTTCATCCAATCCCAGGAGATGAGGTTAGACTGTTTATATGATGACGACGGGTATATAAGGTATATGAGGGTTATGCTGGCAAAGCCCCTTCAGAAGCAGGGCCACGATGAGACGGAATTAATAGGCAAGACATGTTCATAATTGACCCCTTTGTGGGATTAGTTTCTATATATACTTGAATTATCATCACTCTACCCAAGAGACGTGAGCTTCATTTCGTACTCTAAATCGTTGACAAGCTCATGTAGCATCTCTTCTTGGAATTAACTCACCAGAATTAACAGATAATATTGAACGGATACGAAATAACAAAAGGAGAAGGTAATCCGCTACGTAATATTCGTGCACAAGTCGCAAAGCTGGTCCAAAAGTACCTGATGTAATCGACATCGACAATGGCGAAATTTAAAAAAAAAAAATCGACAAAAAGAAATCGACGATATGACCGCTGAGGGAATCGAACCCCCCTGGAATGTCTAAACTTCGTTGCGAAGGGCCGAACCGCCACCCACCCGGACATGACATTCCGCTAGACCAGCTCGGCCTTTGTTGACGTTGAAATCTGTATGTTTATTCTACATTATATGTCTTACTACAGGTAGGTACCTAAGGCAGCCGCGGGTTGCCAGGTCACGACATGGTCAGAGCTGCCATTGGACCCGAACTTTTACCCCTATTTCAGCCGGCCCGTCGCCCAGCTGCTGTGCAGCAGGTGCTCTTCGTGTATGGGTTGCACTGTCCTTGTATCGGAAAGCATAAGGTTGGATGTCTATTTGTATATCACGCCATGTGACGGAATCACGTTCTCTACACCAACGACTCGCGCACGTCTTGTCTCTTATACGGCCCACCCACCTCCTGCAACCACTCATCCAAACGATGTCTCTTCCGCCACTCCTCCATCCAAGGGCGCCCCCGATCAATATCCCTGAAATCCCTGAAACTTTGGCGGTGCATCACGGGCATGCGTTGGCTGTGCGCCACATCATCAACTACGAACCCTGACCCGGTGTCGATGAAAGCTACGCTGATGGTCTGCCTCGTATACGCTGGGCCCTCGACAGCCCGCTTTACGGGCCATTCGCTGCTCTTGGGTGTGATCTCGACGAGGTTCCCTGAGAGCCCCGCGAACACCGTCGGCGAGTCGTTCGACGGTGACGCGAGAGAATAGATGGGAGAGTGGTCGTCAGACGAGGCCCTCGGCAGCCACATGTTGAAATTGGGGCGGTAGTAGTCGTGCCGCGAGAGCGCGTGCCAGCGGCACCTGCGGCCGGCTATGTAATCGCAGGCAGCCCTGTCATCGGGATACGAAGGCTCCGTCACGAGGGTAGGGGGCCGAGGGTTTGGGTACGGAACGTCATTGCCGCAGGGGAGGGCTTCGGTGTGGTAGTAGCCCTTGGGCCAGCGGTAATCGAAGACTTTCAGTACGGGCGAGTAGCCGCTGCCGGCGACGAAGCGCTCAAGGCCGCGGGAGAGCAAGGCATTGATCGGAGTTGACAGCTCGAAGTTATCTTGGAAGATCTTATCGACTGGTGATGGCGTGCGGAGATCCTGAAGGCGGATCCTGCCATCGTCCCACGTGGTAAGCACGGTGTTTCCACTTCCACCAGCGATTGAGCTTGTGTCTACGGGTAGTATTGCCCTGACCGTTCTCAATGTATGGCCGTTGGCAGCGTGATCGACGTTGCTTGGCTTGGGCGCATAGGATATCTCGACGCCCGTTGGCCTGTATTTCAGATACTGGAGAGCATTATAACACTTGGTCAAGCCAACCGCAAGGGTGTCTTCATTCACAAATTTGACGGTCCGGATAAACTCAAAAGTCCCCGGTGATGAGCCGTCGTCCTTTAGTTTCAAAGATTCATCGGCGCAAACATAAGGCGGTTCCTCTGCTTCAACGCCGCCTTTGCCGATTCCATTCTGGATATTTTGCTGGCCATTGCCTAGAGTGTAGGTAAAGATGCTCTGTTTCGATGCTGCGGCAAGCACACCCTTATTGTAGTTAACGTCCAGTGACTGAATTTCCGCCTGGTGTAAGGCTTCATCGCCCGGTTTGTTTGAGCCTCGAAAGTTCAAGAGAACCTTCCCGAAATCGCCAGCACCCATTGACAGAAGATGTAAGTGGCCACTGGCCCTGCCTACTAGCACTTGAGGGTCTTCATCTTCTCCTTGGCCGTAGCTGTATTTGCTGTCCTTGAGTATAGAGACGCACGTGACATCGTCTCTGCCGGAATTGTACCCTACCGAAGCACCCGTGCTACTCAGCCACTCATCAGTGGGAGCTTTAGATCCGCGTGTATGCCGCAGTATAGCAAAGATATCTTCGCCAGCGCCCCAAAATACGAGGTCCTGGGCGTCATTGCCCCGGCGCTGATGGTGAGCGTCGACTATGATGTTGCTGGGGATTGATTGACCAGACCGAAAGCGACGGGAGTTCCGCCCCCGATGCTTCGTTGGAGGCTTGAGATTATCGACGACCAAGGCGTGTCTATCCCAGTCCCGTGACTGCGAGGTCAAAGAGCGAGCGCGTTCCCTCCACTCATCCGCTGACGAAACTTCTGAGAGTGCAAAGGTGTTGAAACGTGACGTGACAAATATGCGCCATCCTCTCTCGGAAACAAGGTGATGTATACCCTTACAAGTTGCTGCTAAATTGGCAACGCTCTGTGCCGTGTCTAGGTAAGTTATGACGATGTAGAAGATGTCGGCGGGCAAGCTTGCGAGGCTTGGCGCCTTGTCAGATATGCTGAGAAACTCCATGGACTGCGTGATCTATATGCGATTATGGTGGGAGAAAATACAAAATAACGTGGTGTTCCGTATCTAAGATAAAGGCTAAGGCGTGTGATGGTATACAGCGTGCTATGTTATACGGAAATGAGGTCGGCGATTATGACGTAAGTCCGTGGCGACTCCCAAATTTCGTAAATAGCATCTTGTTAAAGGCTCGTGAATAATCTAGATCTAATGAAATGCTTCATGATAAATATAATCGACATGAATCAAAGAAACGGATGTGTTACTTGTATCAAGATGACGAAAAGAGAATGTTGTAGTTGGCAAGTCTAGGGCGAATACCATCGAGTGGATCAAAGCTCCTGTCATTACGCAGCAGCCAATCCCGACTCTGTATTTGTTAGTCATCGTCATGAAACCTCATAAGAGCTGTAAAAGTCATAACTTAAATCGAGCTAAATAATGTAGGTACTATTCCGGCCTTATAAAGCACAATGCTATATGCAAAATTTTTATCTTGGCACAGTTGCCTGATTTTTTAATCAAGCCGAACTTTTCCTCTCATATTATTTTACTCCTTTGATGTGTGTGTAACGTGTGTGTAACGTCGCCGGGCTTAGTCACCTCCTAAGCTTTCAGCTTCATTTTCATAGATTTGTCACTCCTTACGCCAACACTATATGTCATCTCTTGAATCATAGTACGAAATAAAGGCTCATGGCCTAACCTTCATTGAGATATGATTTGACTTAAAATATACTCAAAATACAAAGTGGAAGTCAAGAACTCTATTTTCGGCTAAGGTCATTCGTGTCTCTTATCTGAGATAAGGACTTCGTATATTGCATTAAGCATTGCCGACTCGATTGTGGAGGGGCAACTTTTGGTAACGTCGCTCCTTTTAGACGCCAGATACGATATCCTCTTTAAGAAGGACTGAGATTGAGATCGGGATTTTGAGTATGGATATGGTCTATACATATTGGATTTCTTGAACTTTCTTTTTTCCTTTTTATTTTGTAGTTTTGTGTCCGAATCACACGAGCCTCCCTTGGGGCACTTACTACTATTACCCCTTATCATGGCTACATTCAGCATCTCCGACTTTTATACGCCAGCCATATTCACTCTGGTTACAGTATTGATATACCAATATATATTGTATCCCGCCATTTTCTCACCGCTCTCAAAAATCCCGAAAGCACACTGGTCCTGCTCAATTTCACCAGCATGGATCCTATGGGCTCGCTTCAAGAGCCGCGAGAACCGCACTCTACACGCTGCTCACCAGCAGCATGGACCTGTCGTGCGAGTCGGCCCCAACGAGCTAAGCGTCAATAGCATTGAGGGCGTTAAGACCATCTATCAGGGCGGTTTCGAGAAACACAAGTGGTACTCACTCTTCGACAACTACGGGTATCCCTCCCCTACCAAACACCCCTTTCTTCTCCTCAAGCAACCCATACTAACCGCACAACAGCGTCCCATGCACATTCTCCTCCCTCCCCCAAACCCACCACTCCCTCAGAAAACGCTGGGTCTCCCACGTCTACTCCAAATCGCACATCACCACCTCCCCAGCCCTCACCCTACAATCCTCCACCATCCTAAACAAGCATCTACTCCCCCTCATCCAAGCATCCACGCACGCCACCCAGGAACCGCACGGCGTAGACGTGCACTCGCTGTTCTGCGCCGCGGCTATGGACTTCATCTCCGCGTACTGCTTCGGCATGCCGCGGTGCGCCGACTTTATTCGGCGAAACGCTTACCGCGAGCACTGGCTCACGCTGTACGCTACGCGGAAGGGGTACGGGTTCTTTGCGCAGGAGCTGCCGCGGCTTTCCAAAGTCCTTTCTATTCTTGGTATAAAGTTAACCCCGTCCTGGGTTGACGCCGCGAATCGCGAGTTGGAGGCCTGGTGTAAGGAACGTAGCGACGCTACGATCCGGTTTTTGGAGAGGGAGGAAAGGGGCGAGGAGAATTCGGTGGTGGATACGGCTGATGACCCTGTGGTTGTAAGAGCTCTACTGGCGGGTATTGAGAAAGAGTTTAGGACGAGTGGGGAGGAGTCGCTGGTATATCAGACGGCGATCCAGCAGCGCGATCTTTCTGTTGCGTCTGAGATTTTCGATCATGTGCTCGCTGGACAGGAGACGACGGGCGTGGCGCTGACGTATCTCTCGTACCACCTTTCGCAATCTCTTAATCTACAGCGCGAACTGCGGGAGGAGCTGTTGACCTTAAAACCTAATATGAGACTTGATCGGGATGGTAAGGTAAAACATCCGGACTCGAAGCAGCTCGATAGTCTCCCAGTCCTTCACGCCGTTATAATGGAGACAGTCAGGCGATACGCCCCAGCCGGTGGTCCAGAACCACGTATTACCCCAAAGTCCTCGACGACTCGCATCGGGCCCTATGAAGTGCCTGGCGGTGTGCGGGTTTCAGCTTCAGCGTACAATATTCACCGCGACGAGAGTGCCTTCCCTGATCCAGAGAAATGGGATCACACGCGGTGGCTACAGTCTCGAGCTACTGCTGAAGTAGAAGGCTCGAACGAATATGAAGGAAAGAACGGTATAAACAGGCATTTCTGGGGCTTCTCAAGCGGCGGCCGGATGTGTCTCGGCTCGAATTTCGCCATGCATGGTTTGTGGTTCCCCTTTCCTCAACCCTTTCCGTCCTCGCCTAAATAGTGCGAAGTGTTTCGCTGTTCGATATTATTCCTGCTAACTACCTAATATAATATGCAGATATGAAGCTCATTATCGCAGCCATCTACACCAACTACACAAGCCATATCGTCGATGACGAAGGCATAGAACCGACCGATGCGTATACGGGACATCCAAAGAGCAATTCGTTGTACTTACGATTTGAAAGAGTCGTGGAAGACTAGGTAGTCTACGTACTAGGATGCTCGCGCGCTTTTTGTATATATGGCTATTTTCAGTTTCTCAACGGATGAGCTCCAGATTAGGAGATTGTATATGGAAAGCAGGCCGCATATATACCTAGGTACAGTTAATAACTGAAGTACATACCTTTATAACATGCGAATGAATGGAACTTATACAGGGAGGAGATGTCTATAAACTCGCCCCGAGGTTTAGGAGGCTACACCTAAGTGATGGTCTTGCTGGGGTGATTACTCCATGTGAAGGCTGGTACCTGTATGAAGAAACGAATGATCGATGACCGAAGAATGAAGCGTCAATATTACATCACTCATACTACTTGATAATCACACGATTGAAGATACATCGTCTAAAGAGACGCGGCAAGGTGGCATATTCTAATCATTAACCTATAATCATTAACCTACGCCAAGTCAGTTTTACACATCACAAGCGAACAGCACAGTAAACCACTGTTATTAGCAATTTTATGCTAGCTACTGAATTATGCTACATGAATTATCAACCTTTGGGTCGACCCCTTGTTCCTTCTACTTAACTAGACGTGAGACCAAGGCCCGTCGGTGCCTGCTCAAAAGGGGGAACTATCTAATATAGGCACCGCATCCCTCGCACAAAAAGAGGATGTCACTATTCCTTTCCTTAAGCAAAACTCTCACGACCCATTTCCATCCTTGCTACAAAGTCGGCAGAAGTGTTTTTAAGTACCTAGCTTACCATCACGGTTGAATAGTGCGACCATGCGAGATCTCGGGAGTGCTTCAGCAGGGCATCTTCAGTCAGAGGAAGATGCAAGATGCGCTCGTGCTCCATCTGGATTATGTTAATATCACAGCTACTAGTTCGAAATTTGGGAGAACGACTCACCTCTCCTGCCTTCGCCATACCGGCTACCACCTTTGCTACTTCTGCTGCCATATCCGTCAAGGCAGCATACTCAATGATTCCGGCTTCGGGCGTATTGCCATGCATAGCTGGCAATCCCTCGAGTAGGGCATTCACCAGAATCGCGGGTGGCTGCTCATTTCGTCGCTGACAACCCATTAGTTGAAGGAATGCCCTGTAGATTTCACCACCGACATTCCAATCGGGAACCTGAGAATGGTGACTTTCAAACTGTTGGAGTATGTCTGCTAGGGCGTCATAATCCCGCTCGATTATGGTGACCGGGGCAACTTCTTTGACAAATGTGCGGTGGGCATCAGCCCATGACTCTGCACGCAGCAAACATTGAACTTCAGCAGTCGGATCTTTCTTAACACTTCGCATGAATAGTGCCTTCGAATGCCAGATCCATTGTTTCGGAATCATGAAGTCTTCTGTGAGTTTCTTAAAGCTGCTCGAGTCCTCGTTACCAATTAGGCCGGCATGCCTGCATAGGTGGTCCTGGATGGCTTTGGATCGCGCGTCAGAATCTGTAAGATGCAGCAGGACGAATGTAGCCTCTAGCCAGCTATCCTCGTTCGTCAGCTGCGCTGCAAAAGAGATAGTAGCAGCATCGGCCTTTTCTGTGGCATTCTTTCCAAACGAGGCGCGGCCGGTAGAAGTCAGCGCCTGTCCTAACTGCCAAGAGAGGCGGAAATCGAGAGGAGAAAGTTGCGAATTTTCTGGTCGTAATACCGCTTCTAGATCAACCTGGCTGTCGGAGTATAATCGCAGTAGTCCCCAGAGCAAGTCCTCTCGCTTATCCTGGTCGGGATCGTTCCATATGGGTTTGATGCCATGCTCGATGAACCAGGTGGTAGGTGGAAGCTCCCGATCCTGCTCCACATCTTCCCTATACTTCTCTACTGCATCCGCAACGTTGTCCTCTGTAGAGATTGCGTACCATAATCTCAGTCCGAAAGCTTGCTGCCAGTTGAGGCCAAACCTCTTCGAGATAAGGAACGACTCGGTGCGATTCTCCAGTGCACCTTTAGTGCCCTCACAAGCGCAAACGTTGCCACTGAGCATTTCGTAAAGTGCGCGGATTGGTTGTGAGAATTCTGAGAGGACGTTCGCCTCCTGCCACTCCTTCAACTGTTCTCGAATATCTTTCTTGACCGCATCGTTGGTACCAATGAGAGAAATCAAAGTAGCTAGGCGGAAATTTTTGCCATCAAGTAGATGCTTGCAAGCCTCCGCGACTCGGTGACCAGACAGGAACGCCAAAGCTTTCTCCTCACTTGATCCCGCCATTGCAGCCGTCTTGCTGGTCTGATCTTCTACCATGCGTTCCCAGAATCGAGAGAGATTCTCTCGGCGAAGCTTCTCTGGAGCATTGGGATCATTCTGAAGCTCTGCAGGAATCTTGATGTTATCGAACAGCACACTAGCGAGGTCCCAAACCAGCCTCTCATGTTCTTCGGCTACGTTCTTTGTGTTACTTCCAACAGAAAAATCCTTCAGCGTCGTTCTCGGGTTCAGTCTCACAGTCGGGACACCCCCAAAAAGCTGAACCTGTGCTAATTTGATATGGGAATCAAGGGCTCTAGCTGACATCTAAGTTTCATATTAGCAATTTATCTAATGTGTCTGCATTTATAAACATACTTCATTTGTAAATTTAGCAATCCGAATATCTTGAGACTCAGAAACGATACCGCCCTTCAGCACGGTCATTAGTCCATTTTTCTCAGATATACGGGCCGACCTTCCGAATGCCGAGCTACTGGGAGAGGCAGAGAAGACAAGCGTGCCATTTGGACCCCACGTAGGTCGCATGGTATCATGCCAAAGTCGATCCTTTTCGTCCATGTCACTTTCATCAAGGTGTTTAGTGACTCGTCGGTATGGCCACTTGACACCTTGGGGTCGCACCGACGCTTGGAAATTCTCAGTTGGGGTTCTAGCCTTCTCGAATAGCGAGTTCATTAAATCGATGCTCGTTGCAAAGCCCCGGCCTTCCGGTACAACGCGTTTCTTTGAAGGGGACGCCTCACGAGACAAGTCATTTCCACGATAGTGATCGGCCTCATTGAGAGTCTTCAAGAGAGCCCGATCTCGTTTCTGTGGACTGATCGTCTTGCTCAGCATATCCATCCAATCGTCTCCGGACGAGACCTGGACTTTCATTGGGGTTGCTGAACTTTTGATGGCGCGCATTCGAGCTCTCATAATACCGGCAGGGGTCTCTTGTACAGTATCAAATTGAGAGCCATCAAACGAGTTATCCTCCTGCTCCGCGGCGAGATGTTGTCCGAGGGAAGCACTCGTATCTTCGTGTGCCTCGGACATCGCATATTCATCGTCCGTCTCGTCTTGTTCCATAGGGACGAGAGCATTGGACGCAGAACCCGCGGAGCAATTAGCTAAAAAAGACGGCCGACCACTAGCCTCTGCCATCTCCGCTTGCTCGTCGACGTAAGGATCATCGTCATAATCAAAAGCACCTGGGAGGGCACGGTCGCTTCGCCTAACCTCGAGGGCGCCGCTAACATCAGAAGGAACGTCTTCTGAGCCAGCAGATGAGGGCGGGGTTACGTCTTTGTTCGAAGTGAAGGCTGACGGGGCCTCAGAGGCTGTAGGCTCGGTGTCTTCCTCCTCATCCGACTCGTCGAGGCCATATGTTGTGAAATGCTCAACGGAGAAGGTCCACTCGCCGGTTTCAGGGTTGTAATTCTCAAACTTGGTGTCTTCGACTCGCTTCAGACGTTCGATGTGCTTGTTGATCGAGATTGGCTTCCCCTTTTTGGAAGAACGAGGCCAAGAATTCTCTAGGTTGATCAGCGCAGGTACGTTCAAGCCCTTACCAACAGGTGGTTTTTTAGCAGGATTTGGGTAAACTGTGGCGGATCGAGGCTCCAGGATGACGATCTGGTGGAAGATCTGATCTAGATCGATTGAAGTCAAATCAACCGGCACCTTGAATTTGACGTAGCCAACATTTTCACGCCCAACTGTAAAGTCCGATACCTTCTGGCGTTGAACTCTGTTCATCTCTTGAATCTCCTCTTTAGTTGGGGACATCCAATAATCGCCGGGCTCTCCGTCGGCAGCGGCTGTTGTCTTGTTGCGTGCTTGAGGCGAGGCAGACTCCTCTTCATGTACGACTGCTAACTCGTTACCCTTCACCTGCTCCATTTCATTGGCGGAACTTGACCTGGAGCCATTGACTCCATTGGTGTTCTTTGGTCGAACATAACCCAACTGTTCTGCGCTCGGGGTTGAAGTGCCAGAGCCGTTTACAGCCTGCCCATCTTCAATGGCATCTACATTGCTAGTATCAAAACTAACCCTCTTGGTGAGCTTCCGGGAGCTGTTCGGTGTTTCTGGTGCAGGCTTCTCCTTGGTAGGAGTTGAGAACAAATCGCTTCGCAAGTCCTTGTTAATAACAAGTTTCTTGACGCTGCCATAACCCCTCGGGCCAGAGCTAGCAGAGAATGCACCAGGAGCCAATAGACTGTCCTCGATATTGAAGTTACGTCGAAGGTTGCTAGTCGAGACGCTCTTTGCAAGGGAGTTGCCGACACTTCGAGACAAACTTCCACCTAGCAAACTTTGTGACATGGTGCCAGGAGTGCTAGAAACACTTGAGGGGCTGTTTGGAGTGCCATAAGTGCTGTAAGAGAAGCCATATCCACGCTTTTGCGGCGTCACGAATCGTGAAGCGGACGCCGGGTTTAGCTTGTAATAAGGCAGGATGGAGGGTCGCCTCGTTTGCCTCTTATTCGTCGGTGTTGCAAGAGGACCGGGGTCAGCGACGTCGTTGGTACTAAGGCTAGAGAATAGGGATCCATATGCTGATGGATCATTAATGCTCGCGGTGAACGAGGGTGCCGTCTGGTTGGCTTGTGAGCTTCCAAATAGACTTCCCATCGTATTGTTCTGAGGTTGTTGCTGCGCAGTTGATGAACCAAAGATTGAGGAGCCTTGCTGCTGATTGTTCTGGTTACCGAAAAGACCACCGCCGGTCGACTGCGTGGTGCTTCCGAACAAAGGCTTTTGCTGTGTTTGACCAAGAGAACCGAACAAGCTGGAACCTTGCTGAGGTTGCTGCTGATTCTGGTTAGTTTGACCTAACCCGCCAAACATGCCGCCTCCAGTAGTGTTGGTCTGAGGAGTGGTGTTAGTATTGCCAAATAATCCACCACCGGTCCCAGTGGCAGGTTTGTTGCCGAAGAGGCCACCTCCAGTCTGATTAGTGGCGGACTGGCCGAAGGCATTGCTTGTATTAGTCGAGCCGCTAAATAGGCCGCCGCCAGTTCCGCCGGTGTTCGAGGTGCTTCCGAAAAGACCCGTACCCGCCGGCTTCTGCTGATTGTTGCCGAACAAAGAAGACCCGGTCTGTTGCTGGTTCTGGGCTCCGAAGCCGCCAGTACCACCACCGAACACGCTACCGGTAGGCTGCTGGTTCGTGTTCGTGTTGCCGAATAGACCACCGCCCGTGTTTTGATTGGCGCTAGTGTTACTACCGAAGAGACCACCACCAGTTCCAGTGTTAGTACTTCCGAAACCCCCAGTGTTGCCGCCAAAGCCACTGGTAGTATTCGCAGCATTCGTGTTACCGAAACTGAAGCCTGTCCCTGTCTTTTGTTGGTTGTTGGTGTTCCCGAATAGGGAGCTTCCAGTGTTGGTGCTTGTAGATCCGAAGCCAGTACCGGTGTTTGCAGTATTCCCAAAGCCGGTGCCTCCAGATCCAAATAGACCGCCGGACTGCGCTGGTTGACTCGTTGGAGTACTGCCGAACAGGCCACCGGTTGTCGCTGGCTTGTTCCCGAACAAGCCACCACCTCCAGAGGTATTAGCCCCAAAGCCGCTCGTGTTTGTGTTGGTCTGTCCAAATGTACCAGATGACCCAGTATTGCCAAATAAGCCACCACCGGTATTTGTGGTCGTGTTTGAGGCGCCAAACGTATTTGATGGCTGGTTGTTCGAGCCGAAACCACCGAAGCCTGAACCGACACCGAAAGTTCCAGTGCCTGACGTACCTCCAAAACGGCGGCCAGCTGCGTAGTCGGCAAGCCTTAACTCTTCGGCGGACCATTTCTTGTAAGGGTCCTGAAATAAGATGTTCTGAAAGGAATTTTGTGCAGCACTATTAACGCCCTCCTTCTCTACCACAGGCTGAAAGTTGGTGACGGCCGCCGTACCGGGAGGATCACCGACTGGCCCCTGACTCAAGGCTGTGCTGGCGGGAGCGCTGGATGTGCTGCCAAATGCACCGAAGCCGGTCGAAGTGCCGGTATTACCAGTCGTGCTTCCACTCCCAAAAAGTCCTCCACCAGTCGTGCCCGTATTCGACGTCCCGAAAGCTGGCTTGTTGGCATTGCTTCCGAAGATAGAGGAGCCGCCGGTACCGCCACCAAAAGGGGTCGAGGTCGATGCGTTGTTAGTAGATCCAAAACCACCGAAGCCACCAGAGGTCGAAGTAGTTGAACCACCAAACAAGCCACCACTGGTTGATGTACCACCGAACGCAGGCTTCTGGCCAAACGTCCCAGTATTGCCCGTGGCTCCAAAGCCGCCTAAAGAGAAGATATGTTAGCATCTTGTCTGAAGGTATATTGGAAGAGTAATGAAATGAATAAGAAAATGAACAGGTAAGATGGCACATACCGGTGTTTCCACCGAAGCCTGACGACGTGGTCCCAGAGCCAAATAAGCCACCCCCAGTAGTGTTAGAGGCGCCAAAGCCGCTGGTATTATTGTTGGCACCGAAGCCTTTCGGAACCCAGGCAGGTTAGTTGGGCGTCAAGCAGTAGGACAAGACAGGAGGACTCAATAGGGGAGGAAAAAAAGGAGACTGTACCTGTGCCGGTAGTGTTGCTGCTACCAAATCCACCGAAACCGGTAGGTGTGTTATTGGCATTGTTGCCAAAGCCGCCACCACCGCTGCCGAACCCCCCGAAGGTCGACATGATGCCGGCTTTGTATATGGGGCGAAAGTGCTAGGTCAGCTCGGCGTGCGCGGCCGGTAGGATAATGAGAAAAGCGCGTCTGACGCGTGGGTCAAGGTCTGGAAGAGTGCGACGATATTAATTAGAGGAAGGCATGGAAAATAAACGGTCGGTCGCCGCAGTAATAATCGGTTCAGATGATGGGTAATTAGAGTCGTAAGTGTTGAGCTTGCGATGGATGCGCAGGGAAAAGTATCGCGAGCAAGGGTTCAACTTTTTTTCTACGATCCGCGCTGCTGGGGCCAAGAGGCGAACTGATGTAGGTTTTTGACGTACGGGGGATGCCTCAATTCCTTTTGGAAACTGAGGAATATCGATGCGAAAAAGGGCGGCAAAGACTGTTATAGAATGAGAAATATGTCAATGGCAGAAATACCTACGTGCGCAGGTAGGATAGCCTGACGAAGGAAAGAAACAAAAGCGTCGTTGTGGAAGATGCGTAGTGGTGACGGATAGCTTGTGGAAAGTTAACGAGGTAGAAGAATTGACACGGTTGGGTTGAGCCTGAACAAGGAAGGGGAGGCCAGACCACTTTCTACACTAAAGAATTTCAACTGGTCGCTAGGGCGGTTAAGAACGAAAGAGTGGGTCGGCGAGAGTTTGCTGCACGGGATTTGTACCTGCTTCAGGCGAAATACAGTACGAAGGTACATATGACGGTATTTCGCAACTCCCTATTGGCTTTTCGCAAACGACTGCACCAATCATTCCATAGCAGAAGAAGAGCCTTGGAATTCTACTTATTTCATTGTTATCAAGAACACAACATATGACACATAGACAGGCCACGTGCATGTTAGAATTTGCGCCCTGCCTATTTTCCTACTCTACTCGATGCGATGTGGCGGACTTAGACAATTCATTGTGTAGGCAGAACGCAGCCATGCAAACAAGAGGAGTACGACTTTTATTATGTAATCAAGGTTGAATGTCCGTGGGTGCCTTATTAGAAGGAGCTTGGGCCTGGTGCCTAACCGAACAGAGCTATTGTGGCTACCTCATGCACAGTCGGACTTGGAATCTTTCGCATACGGTGTGTTCAGTGACTGCCACCCGATTTTTGGATGCGAAAGCCAATCAAAAGACGCAATTCGGGAATAATCGTAGCCACTCACTTAAGTTGAACTTGAACATTGTGAAGCGGCAGAGCGGGCAGAGCGGTTAAGGAGCATCTTACGAACAACATGTAGTCGAAATTCAGAATACATGTATATCGCAGAGAGAAGTGATGCATTTATCTATGTAAGAATGCAGACTTTTCTTTCTTTTAAAAAAGGAGTTATTATACGCACATGGCGAAGTTGAGTTCAATAATCTGAAATTGTAAGGTTCGCGCATCGTAGCCACTAAACTTACCGTTGGTAGTACAAGGCTAGGTCCAGTACAGCAGGGCGTTGTACCTACCCGGGGGGGAACTAGGTCAGTCGACCATTGCCCCACAGACCCACCGACCATTACAAGGGTTTTTTGGTGAGGGCACTTAGCCCGACCCGACCACTGTAAAAGGTCGCCAAAACCTGACCCGACCACTGTAAAAGCGCTAGACCATTAAGTGTTGACAGTGAGTATTTAGTGAGTAATTGTCTATTACTGGTGAGTGGTTACTGAGCACTCACTGAGTACTCGTGAGTATTTAGTGAGTGCTCAGTAACCACTCACTTAATCATAATAAGAAAAAAAATAAGAAAAAATAATAATAATAATTCATTTTAATAATAATTAATCAAGTAATCCTTTTTAAGTTTTTTTATTTTTATTTTAATTTATTATTAGTAAAAAAACCCTTTATATCTTAATAAGTGGTTGATGAGTGGTTGGTGAGTGCTCACTGAGTACTCAGTAACCACTCACCAGTAATAGACAATTACTCACTAAATACTCACTGTCAATTCAGTGGTCAGCTCAACTGAACCCCAATGGTCTAGGGAGCTTTACAGTGGTTAGGTCGGGCTAAGTGCCCTCACCAAAAAACCCTTGTAATGGTCGGTGGGTCTGTGGGGCAATGGTCGACTGACCTATGCTCTCCTACCCGGGTACACAGCCAGCCTGTAGGTACCTATCATGCGCGTCTACGTGTACCCGATTTCGTGAAGCGCGCCCAACCCCCTGACTTTGCAGAAAAAAACATCGCGAGGTGAGCTGCAGTATACAAGAAGGAAAAACGAAAGGAGATTTCATAATAATAATTCCCCTAATAATACAGTCAGTATAATCCATTGGCCCGGCACGTTTTACTCTGCATTCGAAATCGACATCGTTGCACAGCTTATCTTTCTCCAACCGGCTGCGCATACCGCCTCTTGTTACCGGGCTGCGACTTTTGAGCTGAAGCTTCGCGAGCGCTAAAACTCGTCCCAATTCGCTGTCCAAACACCTTACAGCGGATCGCGAGTCCGCGTTGAGCGGTATACCAGCATTGTAATTGCTCGCTTGGATATTGCATTTCTTGCCGGCATAAGCAGCAGTCGCATACAATTATCTATGAATAGCAGTTCGCTGCTTACCGCCTTCTCCAAAACGTCGCTCTTCCTCTCTACGGACTAAGGTCACCTCACGCCAGACGCTCTACTACCTCGAAGCGACACATTTACGATAGTTTTAATCTCAATTCCAATTACTATACCGACCAGCTTAATACACGCGTCCTCCGGCACATCGCGAGCACCCTTCACAACAGCAGCGCGTGGAAAGTAATAGCTTCTGGGGCAGCGCGCTCAGAGCATCACATATAGGAGAGCATGAACAACTACGCCAGCAACACGATGAACGAATACAATGCGTCAGTGCGGCCCGGGTCCACAAGGCCAGGCACGCGATGGGCACCGCCAATACGAAATCCAGAGCATACAGAGCCGTGGGATCAAATAAGCGACGAGCATCGGAACGAAATCAATGATTGCGTGAGTGCCCTTTTCTACCACATCTATACGAAATTTCAAGAAAAGCCAACTAACAACGGCTCAACCAGTTCCACCTCTTCGACATGAACAAAGACGAACAACTCGACTTCAGCGAATTCCGATACGCGCTGCAAGCCCTCGGGTTCTCCAACCTCTCGCGACCGGACCTAATCGCATCCTTCAAATCGGCCGCGCGGCCGCGTCCAGGCTGGACTCCCCTCCCCTCTCTCCCCAACCAACCGCCCCCCCAACCCACCCCCGGCGTAGTCGACCTGCGGCTCTCGCGCGAAGGCTTCCAGTCCATCGCCGCACGATACGTAGCATCGCGGGACCCGCGCGAAGAGCTCTTAAAGACCTTCGCGCTTTTCGACCGCGGGGGCAAGGGCGTGATTACCGTGGATGATCTGCGGAGCGTGGTCAAGGAGCTCGGCGAGGATGTCCCGGATAACGAGCTGCATAGCATGATCGAGCAGTTCGATGTTGAGGGGAAGGGGGGCGTGAGCCGGGAGGAGTTTTTGGGCATCTTTCTTGATAGGTGACGTGAGAGATAATCGGAAAGAAGGAGTTGAGATGAGATGAGACGAGACGAGACGAGACGCGAGAAAGCCAGAAGATGCCGTCTACGTTGCTAGTCTCGGGAAGGCCGCCTGAGCCGAGAGAAGAGCGGAAGGGATCAGAGAAGGAAGAAAACTTGCCCTTCTCACCGAAGCCCCTGTCTCGCGCCGCCTTGCCTGGACCGCCCCGAGTCAACAATAAAAAGGGGTAAGGCAGATAATAACAAAGCGTCAAGCGGCAGGCCGAGAGCAAGCCGAGACAACAGGGTCAAGAATAGAGTCGAGTACAGACGAGAGGGGAACTCGGTCAACGACACGGCAAAGGGATGTGCCAGCGTTGAGAGGGTCGAAACAAACGCAAAAGGGGCCGTGGAAGAAATCGAGTCTACAACATACCCCATACCGATGTTGCGTTGTCTTATTTGCGCATCATTCTCGACTCTTCCTCCGCCCAACGGCGTACAACTACTACCGCGTAGCGGTTCATTCTAGCATACTCAGGAATTCGCATTAAGAGGATGCATCATACATGGAAGGAAATGGTAAATTTGTACATACGCAGCTTGCGTACAAAGCATACGGCAGCCGTAGATTGGTTCTAGTTGCGCGAGGGCTGTGTGCCTGGTCTGGTTTGGTCTGCATTAAAATCGGGAGCAAAGGGGCGTCTTGGTACGGTAAAAGCAGGCGGCGCATGGATATGCATGAAATGTATACATATTATATGTATGCCAAAATACGGCGCAACAGGATCAATATTCAAGAACATCACAATAATTTCCAACTTCATGCAAGAACAGTGACACTGCTACGTGAAAAAAAAGAGTCCCATTTACCTTCGTCTAATATTGGTTCCACGCTATAGACTACATCCATCAACGAACAAATCCCATCCTAGCCTTCCACCAAGAATAAAACGCGAGTCAGCGTGAGGGAATCGTGTCATGCAGAACCAGTACTCTCTTTGGTTCTGCTGATCAAATATGGACCCTCTAGCAACCGACCCTATCTACCATCATAGCGGCTGCCAGGGAGCCTAGAGAGAGCTGACGAGAAATATGAACCAGATGGGTATCACCCAGCTCTGACAAGAATGCACGCATTTTTGTATGCAAATGAAGAGCGTGCGATCTAAACCGCAAATGTCTTCACAAAAGAAAAGTCTAGAATTGGATGAGGTCTTGCCCCTGGTTGTTGTTCTGTTGCGGCCGCGCTGCGAATGGATTGCTCGCTCCACCGTATCCATTCATACCAACTGGTCCGGTGGCCGCGGGCATCTGCTGCGCTCCATACGATACCGTCGGCATACCGGTAAACTGCTGTCGTAGGAACGGGTTGTTGCCCGTGGCTTCGGCGGTTAGCTTGTTCACACCTGCACCCGCCGAGTTGACAAAAGTGCCAGGTGCTGTATGTTGAGCTGGGATACGGAGCTCGCCAGTGTTTCCAAACGTATCCATGCCATCGCCACTAGCAAGGAGGGCATTAAGTCTCTGTTCGTGTTCACTGAGCTGTTTCTGAGGCTGCTGAGTCTGGTTAAAGGAAGACTGAGGCTGGAGTTGTTGTTGCGGTTGCTGTTGCTGTTGTGGCTGAGTAAACGCCTGGAGCGACTTTTGTTCGGGGAGGCTCTGTAAGCTGCTAAGCGTAGGCATAGTCGGAGCCTTGGTTGGTTGTGGTCGTCCAAAGCCAGTAGCAAAAGGATTGTTTGAGCCAGTTGGCATCGGCTTGAGCGCTGACTGGTTTTGATTGCCGTTAGATGCCCAAGGATTGTTGCTGCCGGGCTGGACAGCCGGTTCCGGGGAGGCGGTAGGCTGAGGTTGGAATTGAGGTTGTTGCTGTTGCTGTAGCGCGTAGGGATTGTATCCAGTTGGTTGCATTTGGAATGGCTGTGCTGGAGGCTGAAGGGTGTTTTGCTGTTGGCCATAGGGATCGTACATGCCAGTCGGCTGAGGATTGAAGCCGTTGTTAAAGCCATTCGAATAACCGTTTTGCGGGAAGCCAGTGTACGCGTTGTTCATATACCCGGTGGGCTGCGGTTGCATCATCTGGTTCTGATCTATTGGGTTTCCTAACCAGTCAACATTGCTGCCCTGTTGATATCCCATATTCATGCCAGTGGGCTGAGGTACGGCGCTCTGCACAGGATCGTCATCGAAGAGTGAACTGGCATTGTTTTCTTCCAACTCCCGCCTCCTTCGCTCTTCCTCCTCTTTGCTGAGCTTGATAGCTTTGGCCAGGTCGTCATCGTCATCGACTCCTTGGCGACTCTCTCGTTTTCTTCGGTCTTCTTCCTCTTGATATTTGCTAGCTTCGATTGCTAGTTTATACTCGGCATCCTCTTCGTCCTCGTCACTGTGTCGTCTAGGACGCTGGCGTCGTGGTGCCGGAACCGTCACTCCCTCGGGCCCGAATTCTTCAATGCCGGTAACGCGAGACTTCCATGTTTTTCGATCGCTGCGTTCAGCGCGCAGTCTCTCTTCATCCAAAATCAGAGCAGTCAACTCCTTCGCAGCAACCCGGACTATACGTCTGTAAGTAATAGCACAGCCTCAATCTTACTATGATCACCCACCATTCTGACCCACATCCCGGCCATCGTCATCGATGTAGACGAACTCGCGCAGAGTCTTGATGATGTAGATATTCTTGCGTGCCCAGGTAACGACTAGTTCGGAGCCTTCGTGGAGACAGTAATCCAGCACTTTTAGGGCTTTCAAGACATGCCTCCAGTTCTTGCCTTTGTCGTTCAGACGTTTGTCGAGCATATCAACAATGTCGTAAAACTCCGTCGACCTATGTAATCAGTTAGATGGGCGATCTTAATGCAGATCAAGCGATTTGATAGGCGTACGAGTTGTAAGTTAATTGAGCAATCTCGCTCATCTGAGTTCCGGTTGGGCCCCATGGGTCATTACTTGTCGCTACAAAAAGAAGTCAGTATTCCAGTCGAGCTGAGCGCAAGATAATTCGCCGTAGATTGATAATAGATTGCTGCAATGTACGGACCTTCGCGCACTTTGACCTGGACACTGGAATAGCCCTTGGTGACATTTTTCACACTTCTCATAACCTTCGACATTTTGGCGGTATTATCAGCGCGAAAGGGCTAGGATGGGCAAAGGCGATAATTAATCGAATAAGAGAGGCGAGGAGAGGCGAGTCGTTGTGTGTTGTGAAAGGATGGTACGATCGCAGGGTGACTAGTTAGTCGGCGCAATGAAAGCGCAATCCAGCCGGTGGATTATTTCTCAGTAGGTGTAACGCAGGGCCAGCGTCGGCGCAAACACCTCAGCAACGAAAGGAGCAGCAAATGGCAGACTGCAAATTCTGCCAGGAACTCGGAACGAGGCAGTGACGAGCACAGGGCCTCCGACACTCGACTGCGACAAGGGGATTATGGGGAAGAAGGGAGAAGGTTGGTTGAATAAGGTAACTTTAATTGATGGACTGAAGAAGTTGGGAGGGGAGCCCAAGCTGCCAGTACACGTTGTATGGATCCGAGTGACGAGACAGGCGTTAATGGGCGGGCCTTGGCACGAGACTTAGCAGCGAATGCCTGCCTCAGCTGGGCAAATTCAATGTTATTTGTAGGGATTCAGTGATGGCCTTTAGGGTACGCGCTATCTTTGTGGCTTGTTCAAAAAAGAGGATTAGTAAGACGAAAACTGAATAGAACTAAAGAATATTAAAAGGTCCAGTCGTGAGAAATCATCTTTTAGTTTTTGGAATTGTTCTCACGGGATTAGCAAAAAGGGGAAAGATAATGATGAGAGTCAGGTAAGTGAACTCAATGACTTAGGCCGGCATAGTACCTGGCCCACCTACCCGCTCCTTTCCGTTTTCCCTTCGGGGTGGCCATTGTGACGCGGCAGGAAAATTCCCATGAGCCACTTCAACGTGTTCGGTCCTGCTGTTGGCCAGTGCTGGTAGCTACGGTTCACCCCCGTTTTGAACGTAGTACAGCTCAAGTGTATGTACCTTTCCCTACAGATTCCTCTACATTTCCAGTATAAGCAGGTACATATTCGGGCTGTGCACTATGGCAACTGTACGGTTGTACCTACTTCGTGCCAAATACAGGTGGTCACCCCATTCATTGAGTCGAGAATGACGTAGAATGTGGAGTCATCAATCTCAATTAAACCGCCCGAGGTTCGTCTTTTTATGTGTCCTAATGCACAAAATATTCAAACATGCCCATCTGCTTACTGGTGAGAAGGTAGTATTGTTTGTCAATAAGTCTATTAGCCGCAGTCATGGAGATTGGAGTGCATATATGTTACATATTGGTATTACCTAGGCACGTCTGAGATTTGTTTGTGATGAAGTTAGCTTAATGCATAGCCAAATGATGAGGCCGCCCGACTAGATTAGGTAAGAAACGCGAAAGGTATCATCGCAATAGAATTAAGATACGTGCAGCTTATAGCTCTATTATTGTGATACATAGTTGGTCCACCTTGTAGGTGAATACGGTAAGGAAAGGTATTAGACTATAGAAACAACATACGCTTAACGTTAGATCCACAAATACTAGTGTTCGATAGTATGAAGATTCACGAGGATTTACATGACGTATAATCCAGACTCTTATCAGGTAAGAAGTCCATCTATAATAAGACCAAGTATTTCAAGACCACAACTCCAAGCCAAGCGCTATGCACACGATACCACTCCCATGGAAATATACAGGTTTTACTAGAAGAACTGTACCAAAGGACTCATCGACTTGTGGCTGGAGCTTCGGTCTCTTCCTTCGGCTCAACCTCCATCATATCCAACCATTCGAGCGCAAAAGCCGTGACGATCCTGGCCCAGTCACGTACAGTCGGCATGTCTAGATGCGCGCCGTCGTCATTCATCGTATGCCACACCTGAGGAAAAGGGGAGGCAATCACATGTAGAATCGGGACTCCGCGAGCCATAAAAGGCTTATGGTCATCTTCGATATATGCGTGTTGAAACATAACCGCATTCTTCTCCGAATCGGGCAAAAAGGGATGTGTAGGGTTTGACTCTAGGAGCCCAAGCTTGCGCATTCTGTCCTCGATGGTGGCCATGGCCTTGTACGCCCAGTGCGTCGTCTGGAAGAAGGACGGCACCGTGGGGTTGGCTGCTCCAAGCAAATCTAGCAGCACAAACATACTGATCTGATCCAATGGGTTGCGATAGAATGACATTGCTGGGTGAGGTGAGTTCTCCCAGGTGTCTGCTAGTGCTCTAGACAATTGTCAGTTATGCATATCGTATGGATGTCAAGACCAAATATGTATTCACCTGGCGCCATAAGTTGAATCAGAATCCGACCACTGCTTAAAAGCCTCCTCGCCGTCAAGTAAGAGAATCTGCACGCCCATATCCATCGGGATGGTTCCACCTTCACCAAGTTCAGACATCTCATCATGCATCTGCGTGATGAACTTGTCGAGAAACCTCGCAACGTGCATCAAGATGGCACAAGGCACAGCACTATCAGTAGCGCCGATAAACCCTTCAGGGGTGATCTTGCTATCATAATGAGCCACGAGCGTCAGTAAATTCGACTGCCCCTCCTTAACCCATGGCGGTTCCCTCTTAAACAGCAGATTCTGGAAAGGCACCTGCTTGTTGCCGGATAGGGGTGTTATGGATGTCGAGTTATACCACTCAATACTCCATTTCGGTAGCTCTTTCGCGAAGAAGTTCACGAAATGTTGTTGAGCGGCCGTCTGACCCGGTGTGCCGGGGACGCGTGGTATCAAGATGGGCGCCAAGAGCTTTCCATTTTCGATATCGAAGTCTGCGCCTCCCGAAGGAACTAGCTTGAGAAAATGATCCGATAACGCCGTGTATGCGATGACAGGTGAGATGAGAAGCTGATGCAGGGCCAAGAGCAGCAGCGTTGGGATTACGCGGCCCGGCATCACAAAGTTTAAAAGGTGACGCTTCATATCTGCCCAATCCGCTGGTAACCTCGGACCAGCGAGGCCATTATACACCTTTCTTTATTAGAATAGAAAAAAGGTCGAATTTGACGCGTTGAAATTGGTGAACTTGATGAAACTGGACCAGTTCAACTTTAGCCGTCGTTCATAATAATTGGCCCCCCTTGTTTGCGAGGCTGAAACGCTGAGCGCCACTATGTGTTCCTAACCGTTTTGGGTTTATGCATTTATGCTTGATATGCACTAAACAGCTCATGAACCTGCACGTCTATTATTCTTCCAATACTTAGAATAGAACTCTTCATCCTTTATGTATAGGAGAAAAAAAGAAATTGGAATAAGATGAGACGGTCATAGGTCTTTTTCTCTGAACAGGTAGCTGATTCACTTTTAGCATCTAATGTAGAATATGTATCTATACTCTAGTAACAAGATCATAACCGTTTGATCCCTTGCCTATAAGAATCGAAGGACGGCGTGTTATATAGGTACCTATATCTCCTGATTCTTGGCAATAGCTGAGATATCCAGCGAGCAGTTTATTGTATTTACAATGGCTCTACATATGTACAGTGGTTTATTCGCTCGGAAGTCCATGATCTATATCGTCAATACCATACCGACAAATTCTACATAAATCCAGGCAACGACATGATTTCCAGACAACTCAGAAGTTTCCTAGCTAATGATGATACCAGAAAGCTCAAATAGGTTGGAAACTCATCAAAAGCCCCGCCATCGAGTCGTAATAGCCACCGCCGCGGAATTCGATACCAGTCTAGTCTTCGAACTGAAAGCGAAATGTTATTAGTACGAAGTTTCTAGCTGTAATAACATCGATAAGGGTTTGCAGCTCTTGGAGTCGTGAGATACCTAGGTATTTAGCAGCTCGCTTCTTTTTTCCCTGGTGAGGGGAATCAAAGTCAAGAGCTCACTCGCCGTGTCGTTCAGCTCCACAGATGATATATCGTGGTAACAGTGGAAGTGAGTTTAAGAGCCACTCAGTAGTGCCTTATTTCATTAATTACTTCTTACAAACAGAGCTAAGTTGTGTATCTCCTATAAGAATCTTATACATAGGTGGCTATACCCTTGATACTTGAGGAATGACTCCTAAAATAATAAATATGACAAACACTTCATTAGAACCTCAACTTCATATTCGATAAGCATGATAATCGCCACTCATAAGACTAAAACCCAGCTATCGACCTAGCCAGTAAGTGGCCTTAAATAAGAAGAATGGGTTTACAACACATAGAATAAAAGCCCGAGTAAAACCCATTGTTACTACTATTGAAAGCATATTATGATACGAAAATACAGCGTTTTGGATTGGATGTGTAGAACTTCCACGTCCATTTATAAGAAAGACGTAAATCAGATGTGAAGGAGGTTGGAAACCTAGGCTATTTCGTGAAGGACAGGATGGTCAGTATTAACTATAATTCAATGTTTTCTAATGAGGCCTAATGTATTAGTAGTCCAGGTTATAAAGGGCGAGACTCTTCTCTCGTGATGACTATTGATCCCTAATAGCCCATCATGGAACCATAAGCTGGACGCAAACCTGCAATAGTGGGACTCCTTACGCATTACCATGTCAACCGAAATATTGAACGATTTACCTTGTTCAGCCTGTAACCCAATCCATCGCCTAGGGCAAAGCATACCCATAACACACGAAGTAGAAAGACAACCTCTCACAAGTAAATCCAAGTTAAAGTCAACGATCAATTAGGTATCTACCCTCCAATTCCACAACTAAGCGCGAAGTCAGCATTAAATATCACTAATCTTCGCCTACACGCCTGACGCACAAACGCCGTTCCTCCCAGGATTTTGTCTCCGTCCTCCCTAACCCGGTAGCCACGGCATCAGGCGATATACCGCGGTAAAATGCCGTACAAGGCAGAGCGAAAATATACATATAGAACAATGCTACAGATGCTAGCAGACGCCCACTTAGACAGGGCTTACGCGTCTACATCCACCTCTGCAGCGACATCCACCTGGTCGTTGCCGACTCCGCCCATATCAACATCAGCACTACCATCGTTAGGCAACGCGCTTCCGTCTTCGGCGGTACCATCGGCCGTGGCCTCGAACCTAGCGGACATGGCAATCGTCTGCTTCCCTTTCTGGCTCTTACCTCCCTCCGAGACCTGGACCTGGACCGTGTCCTGCGTGTCATTATCGTCGGCTGCTTTGGCCGCAGCCAGAGCCGCCTGTCGCTGGCGCTCAATCCAAGCAGGAGGCAACCCGGGACCACTATCTGCATTGCCGTAGTCGCTCTTCTTAGTACCCTTCGGCCAACGGCCCGGACCTCGACCGGTGCCGCCGGGCTTGCGCTTACCAGAGCTGGCCTTCGGGGCTGCCTTCCTAGCGGATGTAGCGCCGGTTGAACGGCGAGCTTTGGGTCTCGCGGCCCGCCTAGCGCTAGGAGGCGGCATGCGTGGCAGAGGCGGTGGTCTGGAGATGGTTGAGTTTAGGCGCGAGATGCCTGTGCGTCTATTATTGATGGGAGGGAAGACTTGGAATCTGCTGACTGGGATCGATTCGTATGGCTTAACCCAGGCGTTTTCATCATCCGGGGCGCTTGCAGCAGCACCAGCTGAGGCTCTCGGGTCTTCCGAGTGACCTCCTGAAGCTTGCCTGTTTTCTTTGCCAATACCATTGACCTTGACATCTTCCTTGGTCTCGGTAACAGCATTGTCATTTGGTTCCGTTGATTCGAGGACGGATGGCTCAATTCCTGGTGGCGGTTTTTGGTTGATAGGTTGGGTGATAGCAAAGTCTCCGGTCGCAATACCACTCTCAGCAAGGGTTTGGACAGCCTTGACATCTTCGTCTTCCTCGCGTGGAGCAATTGTGTTGAGAGCTGGTCCTAATTCGAAGTTTGTAGCGTTGCTGCGGCCCATAACATACGGCATCCACGTGAGATTCTTCGGATTTAGCTTAACGTAATTCTTTGCTTCCCATTTTGCAACCTCTTTGCGGCAGTACGCCAGATCGACTCGGAATGCGTAGACTTGAGTGACAGGATCCCGAACAAGGAAACGGAGGGCTTCAAGGGCCGAGATGACATCATCAGGAGTCATCCCTGTGTCGTCCGATATCTGCCTGATACTCAGGCCCTTCTTCTGTGACTTATCCTCGGGCATGTGGTCTATAAGGTACTTGCAAATAACCAATCTCCAGTAATTTCGATATGAGACAAGACCCATATCAGACAGTGGCTTCTCAGGAGAACCAGTCTTCTCTTCCACCTTGGTTAAGAGATATGAGAAGTCAATGAGTAAATGACCGTACCCTTTTCGTTGGTGAATAGGTAAAGTGAGGATACAGCTGACATTGTTCTGGCTGCTTGCTCGTTTTTCTTTGGAGAAATAACCGACAAAGTGATAGCCAAGATCGTCATACTCGCAAAGAACGTAAAATAAGAATGGTTCAACATCGTAGTATAGTGTTTTGGAACCGAGGAAGAGCTTGGCCAGAAGACACAAGTTCTGGCAATAGACTGGGTTCTTCCGACCGTCAACCTCGAAAAATGAAATCGAGCCATTTCGATATATCTCGTCGCCCGGGGGATGTTTTGCGGAGCACTTCAACTTGTGCCGCCACGCAACGTAATCCGAATTCATGTACTTCAAGCAAAATTCGCAGATGTACAGGACTCGATTGCGGCTGTATTCTTCGGGGTACGGAGCTGCATACCACGTGTCGATTTCCCAGCCCCCAAACTCGATGCATTCAATTTGGCTTGCGGGGCCGGAGGCTTTCCTCGACTTCTTCACTGGTACTTCGGCCTCGGCTTGCATAGCAAGCAATCGATTTCTCCACTCTTCTTCGGCCTTCTGTTTGGCCTCATCAAACCGGCGTCGGTCATCTTTAGTCGGCAGAGTCTTCGTCGTGTCAGCTTGTTCCTCGGTCAATATACCGCCATATGGTTTGCCCTTCAGCTCATCTGGCTCTTTGTCATAAAATGAGTAGAAGGGTTGGGAATAGCTCGAAGGGAAGAATGGAGCCATGGGTAGCGTATCTGCGATGGCTGCAGCTCGTGTTGAGGCGATATTCCTCGAAGATCGAGATGAGCGGGATGCGATTGCCCGGTTAGAACGTTTTCTTTGTGGCCTTGGATTGAGCGAAAGTTTCTGCAGCGCCGCAGCACCTACTCGCATCTTAACAATTAAGCTGGAACGCGACTTCTTAACGATGGTGCACGAGGCTCCATCCGAGTTCGGTGCTTTTTGCCGCAGCGAGCGCACCGACCGAGGTCTAGCTGACGCCTCTACCACATTGGCTTTTTCTTGGTTGGCATCGTCCTGGATAGACTCCGACGTGTTCTTCCTTCGCTTGCGAAGCGACATTACTTCCTCATCCGCTTCGGCTGAAGACGTCTTTCTCTTTCGGAGGACTCGGGAACCATCCATAGGATCCTCGTCGAGAACTAACTGATTGAACATGGAGTGCGAGTCTGGCTTATTCATGCCGCGCTGAGAAGGGAGGAGATCACGAGCAAGCTTAGGAGCAGTTGCTCGATTGGCAGATGTAGGGGATAGATCGCTATCATCAACGCCGCCCTCCAATTCCATATCTTGATCGATTCCTGCGTTCTCGTGTCCAAACTCCGCTTCCGAGTTGGAAGTCGCATCATCGACAGCGCAATCTGGACATTTCCAATTTGATGCATCTACACAGATAGGCAAGTAAGTAACGCGTTGACAAAACTGTGAACGATATAACAACTTACTGTTTTTAGCATCAAGAGCACCTTCCTCGCGGGCGCATTGCTGGTGAGCTACCAGCACGAGTTAGCCTTTATTTCCAAGATTTGCTTTGGAATACACCACGTACCGTGTTCACCGCAACCTTTGCATGAGAGATAGGCCTCGAACTCCTCGTCCTTCTTGCAGAATATACAATTATTGGGGTCAACAGCATCAGACTCCTCCTCTTCGTCGTCGTTATCGACGGCTTCCTCCCATTCTGCTGCGGATTCTCCGTCACTGGAGCCTGAGGCCAAGCTGATATCATCCTCGCTATCACTCTCTTCATCAGTGTCGCCGGGTTTGATCTTAACAGCACCGACGCCTTCGTTTTCGTCGTCATCTTCAGCAACTTCATGCTCGGCATCGTCTTCGTCGCTAGAAGCTACATTCTGGTTAATCTGACGCGTACCGATATCTTCATCGTCTTCTTCTCCTTCGGCATCGACATCGAAGGCGTCATCATCATGGACACCGCCCTCGCTACTAGAGTCGTCCTCTTCCTGCTCGGCTTCATCGTCTTCAGCTGGTTCGTCCTCCAACTCGTCTTCCTCTTCATCTTCAGGAGCTATATCATCTACGGGGGCCGCATCGACTCCATTGTCACCCTGATTGTCATAGTTCTCCATATCATCATGTGTGTATTCGCCTGGAGGGTAAGGTAATTCGCCCGAGTTGCCCGGAGGCAGGGAAACACCGCCATCAACCATCATTGCGTCGTTTGGCAAGTCCTCCTCAAACTCAGCATCCTCTTCGGACAGAACTACACTTTGTTGTAGTTCCTCTTGCATAAGTTGCGCGTTGGCCATTGCCTGTACTGAATACGATAAATTGGGTCGGTAGGTGTCAGTGGGATGGAAGTGCGTCAGATTGAAGGTGGTGGTATAGGGCAATCGTTGTCATGCGCCGAACGCACATAAGGTGGCAAGGGTGTGTTCGAAGACCTCCAAATCGCACCGCTTCGCGTCACGCAGATTCTCGTCGCATGCCTGTCGCGAAGGCTTCGGGGAGCTTACAAGCCTCGAAAAAGTATTGTGTGTATCGATAGGAAGGTTATGGAGTTGAAGTTTGGCGACACCGAAGGCATTTGAGTCTGTGGGGAATGTTCACTCGTCGGACTTGGAAAGCTTGCAGACGCGCCAGATTCCGGGATCAGGTAGATTATTTTACTATTATAACGGAAAGTCGTGACTTGGGAAACTGATCGACGCGTCTTATAAGAAAATTTAGCGACTCGAGTGATGCGTGAAAAGTCAACGAATGCGATTTGCGATGTTGGCAAGCTCTCCTCGCGACGTCGATGGGCGAAGTTAACAATGTTGGTCGTGCTTGCAGCTGCCGCGCCCCCCAAATTAGTCAGCCAAAGCGAACTCTATTACTTCATTTGTTCACCTAATCCTAATTCGTGCGAATCAATGTTGGCTGTTGGGTACGTACTCGGCAAGCTTGGACCACTGGATTAAGCAGAATTGCTCACAGCCTCAGGCCACGACTTGGAGCCTAGGTACATCATTGGCTGCTGAACTCGACCTCATCAATTACATATCGCGACCTTACTGTCGATTGAAGGTCTTGAGAGTCACTACACGCCGAACAGCTGGTAGTATAAAATCGTGAGTTTTACCAATTTCAAAGAGTCATCTAAATATGTAGTTTTGTACTGATTCAATTGCAGTATACCTAGATCTGCCTTGCCGCGATGGCCGTCCCCTTCGAAGCGCTGATTCCTTACGGAATCATCCTCGCTGTAAGAGCTTCGACTCATTAACGAAACCATACCATAGGGTGCGGATGCTAAGACCTGTTAGATGTTTGGAGCTACTGGCGCTGGCCTTTCGAAATTGAGACACTGGAACAACGGTGGCAAGAGAGCGAGACGATCATTGGATCAATGGGACAGACAGAGTATGGCGAATCTATGCGATACACTTGGACCCGAACATAGCTGACTTGATCTACTATAGTGATGGACCGAGACCGCCGATTAACAGGATATCTACGAGGACAAAGTGATGCGCCCATTGCTCCCGCAGGCTTCGAGTTGAACAACCCTTGGAGGGTACGTCCCCATGCTTATGGATGCGTTCGCAATACTTACATGGCGTCCAGGTCGAGAAACGCTTCTCATAGATGGGAGAGTTGCAGGAGAAAAAGGGAGACGGACTTCACGACGGTTTATTACTTGTGCAAAGCCTACAGAATACAACATCTGATATTGAATCATTTTGTCGCCATGATATTGCTTGACCATAATTCTATTGGGTATCTCTCCAATCCTATCCTAGCGGGCCCAAGCATACCGGAACGCCAACCCATCCCAGGTCTATATCGTGATCTCTGGCCTGTTCTTATTCAGACCCTCTAAAAGCATGCAAGCTTGACATAGCTTCTGGCTGGACATATAACCACACTTCTCGCAAGTGCCTAGCTTTTGCTTCAACCTTACGGGGAGACTGGTGCCTGCCGCCTTAGGTTGGCCATTAGTCGGGTTCGGCTTATCGTGGCGCTGACTTTCAACTTTCTCGGCTGTAATTTCCGTTTCAAGTCCTGCAGCTTCAGCCGCTTCGTTTTCTCTGAGCTGCTTTTCCATGGCTGCCATTTCGCCACCGTTCGTGCGACCGTTTGCGGAACCACAGCCGCCAGTGTTGTCCTCATCGGCAGGAGCTTGTTGGGACGCAGCCTTTCCTTCACATCGGCAAGAGCTTTGCGTCGCACCGGGGACGAGTCTCGCCATGTCTTCACCACTTCGAACAACGTCCAGTATGGCACTTGGACGGACTTTCTCCAGATTCTTGATCAGACTTCTAGCGCTCCCTCTGAAAGCTTCCGGACTGTATATGCATTCGGTACTGAAATAATCGAGCTTCTTGTGATGTGCGTATAGGACGATCTCCTTTTCATATGAATATTTAAGGGGTTTGCTCCTCTTGACTTCACTCGCATCGCTTCCGGTTACGATGCTTGTACTCCTCGATAATCGTGGCAGATCTCCTCGAAGGAGGTTCATCAGAACAGTCTCTGCTACATCATCGGCGTTATGGCCAGTGACGACATGTTTAATTCCTAGCATCTTCGCACCCCGGTCCAGAGCTTGTCGCCGGAAGACACCACAGTAGGTACAGTTGCCTTTCTTGCCAATAGTCTCCACGACCTGGTCCATTGTCCAACCATAGAGTTCATCGTAGCCCACTATCTTCAGTGGCATATCGTACTGCACCGCGTTGCGCTTAACTGTCTCAAGGGAATCATCTCTATAACCCTTGATGCCCTCATCGATACTAAGGAGTACTAAATCGACTCCGTAGTTATGCCTCTCGTTCAAAGTCTTGAGCACTGAGGCTAAGACTGTTGAATCCTTGCCACCTGATGCGCCGATGGCTACTTTTTCTCCGGGATAGAACAGTTGAGACGATGTTATGGTATGATGCACCTCATCTTCGAATATCTGAATGAAGCAGCCCTTGCAAAGTTTTTGGTGATTCTTGGGTCTCTTGATCAACGCTCGCTCTGTCTTGCAGAGGGCGCAGAGCGCTGGTGGCATCTTTTTAAAAGGGGTCTTATTTCTGAAGAGTAGGACTAGAAATAGAGGATATAAAAGACTTCATGAAAGAAATAATTGAAAGATATGTCAAGGTTCGACAGCGTTGAGTCAACTCATGCAGACGGACATCAGTTCATGAAGAATCTTAGTGGGGTTGAAGGTTAGTACGAAGGTACATTGGGAACGGTGGAGGGGCAATGTGCATTGGCAGACTAGTCTATTTAAGGGCTAGCGGATCTCTTTTTCTGCCGACGTTTTACCAACCACTGCGAAACCCTCCACCAGCGCACAACTTTATTTTCTCGAAGCTCGCAACTTTTCAGAAGAGCTCTTTTCTTTCTCACACCTCTCAACCTTGGTCGCTTCTATTCATCCAACACGACCACACGACAAACTAATCAACATGGTAAGCTTCTGATGACCCGAGACTTGATGCGCTTGCGCATGCAGTCAATTGATTTAATGGCACTCGTTTGTCGAGTCGCTTTATTTCCGCCTGTCGTCTTCGGACGCAGGTGAGGAACTGGCTTGAGATCTTCGCGCAGTGTGCAGAAATGTCACTCGCGATTATCTCTCTAGAGTTCAAGAAAGACTACAGTTGATGGAACACATTTGCTGATGTCTTTCTTCTCAATGACAGCCTCCCAAGTCCGGTAAGAAGGCCGCCCCGGCCCCCTTCGCCTCGAAGGCGGGTAACAAGAAGGCCCCCAAGGTGAGTACTAATCTCTTGAATCCCCGTATTCCTCTCTTTCAATTCAAAGCGATGCTGATATGTCAACTAGAACCCCCTCATCGAGAAGCGACCCCGCAACTTCGGCATCGGCCAGGACATCCAGCCCAAGCGCAACCTCTCCCGTTTCGTCAAGTGGCCCGAGTATGTCCGCCTTCAACGCCAGAAGAAGATCATCAACATGCGCCTGAAGGTCCCGCCTGCCATTGCCCAGTTCCAGCATGTTCTCGACCGCAACACTGCTGCCCAGGCCCTCAAGCTTCTCAACAAGTACCGACCCGAGACTAAGGCCGAGAAGAAGGAGCGTCTGGTCAAGGAAGCTACCGCTATCAAGGAGGGCAAGAAGAAGGAGGACGTTAGCAAGAAGCCCTACGCTGTCAAGTACGGTCTCAACCACGTCGTTGGCCTGATCGAGAACAAGAAGGCTGCACTCGTCCTGATCCCCAACGATGTTGACCCCATTGAGCTGGTCATCTTCCTCCCCGCCCTCTGCCGAAAGATGGGTGTCCCCTACGCCATCATCAAGGGCAAGGCCCGTCTCGGAACCGTCGTCCACAAGAAGGTATGCATCGACCTAATCGCATATTTAATTTGACTTGGCTAACAGAATCTAGACCGCTGCCGTTCTTGCCATCACCGAGGTTCGATCTGAGGACAAGAACGAGCTTTCCAAGCTCATCAGCGCCATCAAGGATGGTTACCTAGCCAACTCTGAGAACGCACGACGACAATGGGGTGGTGGTATCATGGGCGCTAAGGCCAACAAGCGCATTGAGAAGAAGAAGAAGGCGCTGGAGACTGCTATCAAGGTTTAAGCATTGCGGTCGGTTGCGGTCGGTTGCGGTCGGTTACGGGTCATGATTTCTAGATTTGCACAGTTCCGGCGTTGGAGGAGGTAAAAGGGAATACCAACCACATGGATTTGCATACAGCCTACTCCATCTTCAGAAGTTGACCAACGACCAATGTGACAAATGATCAATTAATCTCTTCGTATCAGTGAAAGCCCCTCCCCCGTCGTATGCCAACATTACCAATTCCAATTATTAGAGCCAAGTCTTACGATATCTCTTGGTACTCATCTTAAAGTGTTGAATTTCCTGGTACTCAGTAAGTTAATATATACATACCTACTGTGCTTTATGAATATTACCAAATAGGGATAGTCAAGCCGAGCCGAGCCAAGCATATAGCCAAGCAGGCCAAGCAAGCTTGCGGCCAAGACTGGCACTCAAACAGAAGGCGTTCCTGAGCGCTGGGTCTTGTAACCTCCACATCCCAAGCCTTCACGTAAAGCTTACGTATGTACAGCAACAGTTCCAAAAGCCAAGTGTCATAAGGATGCGAGGGTTATAATATATTCAGGGAAGTAGATCAGGAGGTCATTTTATGTCGTTGTTCGTTTGAGATTATTTGCTTGGTCGTAATGTTCCTGATAGCCGTTCTCTCACCGCTTTCTTCTATGTAGTGTAGATAGGTACCAAGGTACTGCATTGCCGGAAAGCCCTGTCTATGTTGGTTCCTGACAGGGATTCCCGCGAGCACGTTGCGCGCAGATTGGCTATTTGGCTATTGGCTCGTACGCAGTATGTCCGAGGAGGCCATGCGGACATGGCTCGCTTGGCCAACGTACCAATGCTTTTATGTTGCGCTTGTCTCGATCTGTAAGCTTTGCGACTGTGACGGGTTTCATATTATCCCATTCTTATCATTTCATCCTATGTCCGTGTAGGTACTTATGTAGCATATACGCGAGGCATAACGCCGAAGGGGCGGGCTCGAGCTACTACTGTACATACATTAGGTAGGTACACTATTGAACCCAGGTAAAACATCAGGGAGGAAGGAATAGAGATAAGGTGTATCTATTGTACAACGGCCGATGTCTGAAGCTTATAGTTTACCCCGGACTCCGGACTGGCCGATCCTATCTGTATCTCGATAATCCCAAGCCCAAAAAGCAATATTAAAGCCATCTGGGCACGCTGACGCTAGGTCCCGTCAGCTTCTATTACAAAGTCTGAGCCTCTTCCTCTGTTCCTATATCTACGTGTCCTACTTTCTTTAGTTCCTAGAAACCTACCTTATATCTGTATAAAGTCTTCCGTTGATCCGCCTGAACAAAGGTTATCTTACATTGACGACTCTCCGAGACCCGTTTCCTTACATATTACCTAGGTTATTCTCACCAGCCCCGTCGTGCCATTCACGGTCTCCGTACGATCGACGGCCTCCTCCGAGGGATCACCGAAGCACAACTGAGCGGTATTTCGAACAGGACGCCAGGGAATCTCGGTCAAGTTGATTTCGGTATTCATTATTCAGCAAACGACAGAAAAAGACCCTCTTAGTGGTGTGCAGAAAGTGGGCGAGCGTCAGATCTGATTGGGCTTGGGACTTCCTAATTCGCTCACATCCTACATCCCGCATCCAGTCCCGTTTGGGTGGGATCTTGCGTTGCCGCTCGCGGCCGATATACCAACAGACCTACCCTTTCCTCGAGGATATAAAAGGGCGCAACCCAGGCCTTCTCAGATTCCTTCGAGATGCCTCCTCCTCCGCGTACGTTCTTCTTACCATCTTCCCCATTCAGTTTCCCCGCCAAGAAAGGAGAAACAGTGCCTCCAGGATCTGGATCCACAGGGTGGAAACCGGCATCTCATAAATCAAAACGCTTAATTTACTTTTCGAGATCCCCAGATTGGCGAGAGTAACCTTTTGATTCAAAGACCGCATTACTCACCATGGCCGCAGAAGATGCTTTCGCGTATGCGTTGAGCTCCAATCAAGCTTGGGCCGGCTACAAAGCTCATCAGAACCCCGACTTCTTCTCCAAGTTGGCCTCAGGCCAGTCGCCAGCAATCCGTAAGTTCCTCACTTTTCCTTGGTGCTATATCTGCTTTGTTGAGATGCGATGAGACGAGACCCACTCAACAGAACGTTCGCATAGCCTCGGGTGTCTTGGATCCGGGATTGTGCTAGGTTTGACTTGTGTCAGTGTGGAGATCCGGGCTCGCGCTTTTTGATTCTCCTATCTGGTGTTGATTATGTGGTGAGACGTGGGATAAGGCTAAAATGAAGGATGAGACTTAATGCGATGCGCAAACGCTGACACATAAAATAGTTTGGCTTGGATGCTCCGACTCGCGATGCCCCGAAACGATGATTTTGGGATTGCAGCCAGGCGATGTGTTCGTCCACCGCAATATCGCGAACATTGTCTCGCCGACCGACATCAACACTTCGGCTGTCATCGAGTACGCGGTCGCCCATCTTAAGGTCAAACACGTAGTGCTGTGCGGACACTCGGCATGTGGAGGCGCTGCTGCTGCGCTGAGCGACGCGCGTGTTGGTGGTGTGCTGGACACTTGGTTGACGCCGCTGAAGGCCCTGCGCAATGCCCATCGAGAGGAGCTGGCAGCGATTACCGACGATAAGAAGCGTGCGGTGCGCATCGCCGAACTCAACGTCGAGGCTGGCGTCAACGTGCTGATGGCGAATGCCGTAATCCAGGATGCCATTGCCGAGAGAGATCTCCAAGTTCACGGCGCGCTGTTCGACCTTGGAAGTGGCCGCATCCGAGATTTGGGTTTTGGTACGGGCAAGGCTGGACAGAATGGCGTGCTTGGTCTGAATGGCAATGCCAGTGATGTAGTCAGAGGAAAGCATGCCATGCTAGTCTTTAGGACGGAGGGCGCTGGTATGCAGGCTCGTTGAACATTGCCGGCAACTCGTGGTTCGTGATTCAAATTGGGGCGTTCTACAAAAGTTGGTCTCTTCCGGGTTGGGTTATCTACGGATACTGGTGGTCTCGGCACGATACAGCATGGCGGCGGCGGCAGAAGAGGACATTGGCGAGCAAATTTGGTGACTCGACTACAAGTGGTTGGACCTGCGATACCTATGATAAAGGTCCTTGGTGGCGTTTCGAGAAAGTCTAGTCTGGCGATGGTATTAGGGTATAGTGCATTGCGTCGCATCGCATCGCATCCTTTCTGGCAATGGAAATGAGTGTTTATTGGTCAATTGACCGATTCATATACCTTGCATTTTAATATCGTCTCCATCTGACGAACGTGAGCTTCCGCATTTAGATCTTGCTGGTTGATTCGTTGATCTGCAATCATTCGCCCTTTCTGTCAATTTGAGTTCACACGTGCAATTCTAGGGCGGATCGTAAGTTGCCAAGCATTATATTCCCCCCCATTCCTACGTCACAATGTCTCCAATTGACCCCAAGGGCCCTTTATAAGCGGCTACACAGCTATCATAGCGGGCAGGCGGGGTAGCTACAGGCGAGGTAGGTACAGCTATAACTCCGCCGGCTTGGAATTCAAAATGTCGCCAATGACAGCGAGGCCTTGTCACACCATCCCATCTCCATTTATCTCGGACTTAGGAGGATGAAAGGGACGTGTGTTAACGCCAAGATCTATGGTATTTGAAAGAATCTTTCGTGGAAATCATTAGTTCTTGACTGTGAAAGATGGAGGGTGCAGGTGATAAGTGTTCGGCCAAGCATTCCGTCTCGGCTACCGAGGATCGGGTCTGGTCTTCTTCCCACTTCGACACAAACAACTAATCTCGAGATTATCGAAAGGCTTAATCTAACACACCTACATACATACGCAATTCATAGACGAGGCTACTTATCAATGGCTAATACCAGTACTTCCATATTCGAAATTCACTCGTGCTACATTATCCGGGTTTAGTGATCTAGCTACGACCAAGTCAAATCTCTATAGGATCTGAAGATTGTATCCGTCTAGTGTGACATCCGAAGCCGGAACCAACATGTCCTTGACGGTCCTTTCTGATGAGCAGATTCGAGGCATGCTGGAGACCCTTAGTGCCGACGAAGCCGAGGGATTCATTCAGACGCTCAGAAATGCTCTTCATGAATATTCGACAGGTACGCAGTCGATAAAAGATGGCGTCATCCACCAACCAGCGCGGACGTCCGTACATTCCAATACTGCTGGCACAACTACGCTGTTCATGCCATCCTTTAGCAATCTTGGCCATGCGATAAAGGGTAGGACTACCGATCGTTGAAATTATCGATCTCATATTGTGGCTAGGCTAACAAATTTATAGTCGTGACGTTGTCGTCACCATCATCCGATCCCACATTACCTACCATTAGCCCCACAGGCTCACTCACCCTCTACTCTCCCGAAGGGCCGCCTATAGGTTTTCTTCACGCACAGACTTTAACTGCTTTCCGCACAGCGCTTGGCTCCTCATGCCTTCTCATCAAGCGGGCTACGGTTCGCACGTTGACCGTCTTTGGCTCAGGCCTGCAAGCATACTGGCACATCCGGTTAGCGTTGATGCTGCGTGGTGATACCATCCGCCATGTATACATCATCAACAGGAAGTTCAGTGAAGCTGCAAGGAGCACGTTCAAGAAAATCCATGGGATTTCCCTAGAGGTAAAACAGCGCGAGGGATGGGATGAGACACAGTTTAGTCTTCTCACCCCCGCCTATGGAGAGTATGAGAGGCTGCAGAAAGAGTATGTTAGGGCGGCAGATGTCATCTACTGCTGTACACCCAGCACGGAAGATTTATTTGACGCCAGTATACTTACAAGCCACGAGGGGCGTAAGAAAGGTAGGCTGATCGTGGCGGTCGGAAGTTACACGGCCGGGATGCGTGAATTGCCTAAGGAGTTGCTACTCCAGGCGACTAAAACTCACTCTGGTCACCTACATTATCATAAACATGCGACAGAAGGAGGTGTCGTCGTAGTGGATACCCTAGACGGGGCATTGAAGGAGGCAGGCGAGATCATCGACGCGGGTCTGCAACCGAGGCAGCTTGTTGAGTGAGTCCCGTCTCGCGGTCTCCTAATATTCCATATATACGGGAAAGCTAACACGGAATAGACTAGGCGAATTGGTCATGATTCATAGACTGGCCAAGGAAGAAGCAGAATCGTTAACCTCACGAAGCTCAACGGACGGTTCCTCCTCTATGAGCGAGTCATTCGATAAATTGGAGATCGGATCTTCCAGCTCGGCTATGTCTTCGGTTTTCGGGTCAGACGCAGCGTCAGGTAGCGGAACCCAGCACTCACCATCACGCAGTCCGAGCCGCAGAGGCAGCAACAGCGGCTTGCCTATTTCCCTACCACCGCCTCTCCATAAGCGAAGCTCGAGTAAAGGAGGCACGGACGACCAAGCGCATAAACAGCCTGCACACGATCACCACCTGTCACGCTGGCTTACAGTCGGCAATGTCATATACAAGAGCGTGGGGTTGGGACTCATGGACTTAGTAGTTGGGTTCGAGGTTGTGCGGTTAGCGAGAGAAAGGGGATTAGGTAGTCACATCGAGGGGTTCTCTTCGTAGTGCGGAGGGCGACCCCCGTTGGCACATATCATGAGCGATCTAGAGCTGCCTACGATCTGCCGGATCAAGTCTCGACGACAACGACGGATGACGCATTAGGTCTAGACTTAGAACGGTTTTGGGGGGCTATTCTTAGATCATATTTAGATGCGATGCGAAAGGCGATGAAGTTTGTAAATGGCATATTTGATGTACTAAACGCCGTACAGATGTAATGTACACATTGCTATTCATCTGTCTTGAATAACCCTCCCTGGTCATGACTTTATGTTCATGTACGTGCCGGTATACATATCAAGTCCCTACCTAGATGGCATCTCCGAAATGGCAACTATAGTACCACATAATCTTCCGCAGATATCTTCCACATCGTCTACTCAGCAACCCAGACGGCAGCCATACCCATACCCGTGCCAACACACATACTCGTCACACCAATCTTCTCCCCACGACGCCTTAACTCATATAACAACGTGCTCACCTGGCGCGCACCCGTGCATCCAAGCGGATGTCCAAAGGCAATCGCGCCACCCTTAGGGTTAATCTTCTCCTGGGGAATCTTCAGCTCATTGGCGCACCACAAGCACTGGCTAGCAAAAGCCTCGTTTATCTCAAAGATATCCACATCATCGTTCGTCAGACCGCCAGCCAACTCATAGACCTTCGGGATTGCTTTCCAGGGCCCCATGCCCATGAGCAGGGGCTTAACGCCGACGACGCTGGCGGCTACGAATTTGCCGAGAATGGTCTGGCCCAGCTTCTCGGCTGTCGACCGCTTCATGAGCAGCACGGCGGCGGCGCCGTCGCTGATCTGCGAGGCGTTACCCGCGTGAATGGAGCCGCCCTCGGCGAAGGCGGGGCGGATCTTGGATAGCGATTCGACGGTTATACCGGGGCGGACGCCATCGTCCTTGGTTACTGTTACGGTCTTGGTCTCGCCGCTCTTGGGGTCGGTGTATTTCACTGTGAGGGGGTGGATTTCTTCGTCGAAGAGACCTGCTTGTTGGGCCTTGAGGGCCTTCTGGTAGGACGAGGCGGCGAAGGCGTCTTGGTCTGCGCGCGATATCTTGAGGTCGCGTGCCATGTCCTCCGAGAGAACGCCCATGGGCACTTTGCAGTTCGCGGCTTCGGGGTGCGATTCGAGGAGCTCGGAGAACTCGGTTACGGCTCCTGGGCTTTGGAAGGCGTTAGTTGACTTTTCGGTGTGCTGGGGGAAGAAAGAGGGTAGTGGGTAGTGGGTAGTGGGCAGTGGGCAGTGGCTTACCCATATTGCAGGCTCATGCTCTCAACACCGGCTCCGATACCGATCTCGATCATACCAGCCTTGATCTGGTTGGCGACGTCGACGCAGGCTTGCAGGCCGCTCGAGCATTGGCGGTTGAGGGTTCGGACAGCGGCGGACTCAGGCAGGCCAGCGACGAGGGCTGCGGCGCGCATCTCTGTTGCGCCACCACCGGGGGCTAGAACCTCGCCGACACATACGTCTTCAACGAGCGCGGGGTCGATCTTGGAGCGCTCTAGGATTCCCTTTAGTGCGCCCACCATCAGGTCCGCTGCCTGGGTGTCCTTGAACGCGCCCTTGCCACCTTTTGTGAATGCTGTTCGGAGACATGCTGTTACCACGATCTGTTGTTTAATTTTGTCAGCTCGATTTGAACTTGGATTGATTGGAGGTAGGTGAGTGTGTGAGCGTATGGTTGGAGTGGTGGCTTACGTCGTCTGGGTTCTTTTCGAGTAGCTTCTCCCGCACCGATTTGGAGCCAGAGAGCTGGCCTGAGATTTGTGTTAATCGCTCCAGGGCTGTTATTGTTTCAATCTGTCAGCTACGATTTCCGCCACCGTCTGCTTGGGACCTGATAGCAGCACTCACCACCCATTTTGCTTATGTCTGCTCGTCTGTGTCTGCCTATGATCTACGCTTAGGTGGTTGGTGATACTATGTGGCGGTGGTTAAATGGGATCGAATACTTGGGTATTATACAGTTGAATAGTAGAGGAAGACAGGTAAGTTTGAAAAAATGATCATGGAGTTTACGATTATAAGAAGTAGGAATCTGACAAGTCAAGTTGCCATTGTACCTCGGATCAAACATGGGTCTGGCTAACGCTTGTAGAGTTCCTCCAGCTACCTTCGGGCCTGTATGCGCTATCCGCTAACACTGATGTCAGAAGGCCCCACTCGAAACGGCCGAGGCACATGTTCGGAGGTATAGTCCCTTGTTTTTAGCGCTGATTTAGCGCTTCTTCACATGCCAACCTCCCCCAGACCTCGACTTTTTCTCCGACGTCCCCAAAGTCATAAGTCATAGTGGCCAACTTCGCTGAAGATTGAAGGGTCCTTGTGACTTTTGCATCCCTTCCCCGAACCCCAAATTTCTAACCGCAATTGTTGGCCTACGGTCTCATGCAGGCTAGCAGGTTAGTAGCTTGCTAGCAGTGCTTACACTATCACAGGTCCCTTAGTTGGAGCGCCCAAAGCCGCGCTACAGGCTTGCCAACGCGGACATATGCATGCGCGGTCCCTGGACCCTGCTTTAAAACGCTACTCGCTAGACATCTACTGATGTCCCGCTGCTGTTTATAAAAGTGTACACACACTTCTAGCTGCTTTAGGAGTCGACGTTCTCGAACTTGACCTGTTTATACGGTTATTATGCTGGACTGGTTATTTCCGCTGTGCTACACTATCACCACGTCATGGAAAAACTCACCCATAGCGACAGTGAGAATCTGCTAACTCTTCCGAAACCCTCGATTAGTTGTCCTGGTCACTGGAGTTTCTGAAGCCCTTCAGATGCCCTATTCCAATGCATTTCTATATTATCGCTGTCTTAGCTAGTGAGTTGATATACACATGAAATAATCCTGAAATCCATTACTAAAGTTGGGGGCGCGTTCGCCAAAGACAATGCCTAGCGCTACGATGAAAGGGCTCATAATCTATGATCATCATTTTCCCAACCTGTAAGTACCTAACCTATGCAACCTTATGCATACAGTCTATATCCATCCGCCCTCGCGGGATTTTTATTTTCTAATTGTTTCGGGCTCTGATTATGCATGTAAAACGAAATATTCGAACGTGGGGCATGTCTCAAGCGAAAGATTCTCTGGTGTTCACTCTGTCGATGTCGTATGGGTTGCCTTCGTAGGTCCTACTTCGCGATAAGGGCCGACCGTGGCCGTCGGCAGTGGCCCAGGAGTTAGTGCGTGTGCGAAGTGCTTGAGAGGGCGTTAGTCCTGCGATTCTAGATTCCGCGTCATCAATGCTATCAGGCTTCTCGTCTTCTCTGGCGTTTCCTTGTTCTTGCTTTTCTTCTTCGGATTCTTCCTGGCCCGAACTGGTACCAGCCTGAGCCTCTGCCAGCTTCGCCACGAATGCAGCAGACTGGGCTGCGAATTTACATCGTTTTCGGATAGCTGCTCCGTACTTATAAAAGAGGAACGGGAACGGGACACAGGCGAGCGCCAGGAACGCGGGTATCGACGACGCCCAGTGGATACCGAGGTTCTGGTACATATAAGTGGTGAACAAGGGAAAAGCCGCGCCGAACAGTGAACGGAGGACTGAATTTGCAGCCAGCACTGATGCAGCGAAGATGGTATAAGCGTCGATAAGGTAGTTCATGATGCTCAAGAAGACTAGGACCATTCCGAACCCAAATGGAACGCCGGCCGAGATACTAGCCATCCAGTGTATAGAGGGATAGTTGGTCCAGGCGAACCAGAAAAGACCGAGCGGCAGGAAAACACTTGCTACCATGGTCGGCGTGAGGCGAGTCTCCGGAGGCGCGAAGCCACCATGTTTCTCTTGGACCCGGATGTACCTGTTGTTGTCGGGGAAGGTATACGCTATCGCAAAGACCATACCGACCAAGATGCCCAAAAATGCAAGACCCCCTATTCCCGAACTCCATCCTCGGTTCTCTTGGTAGACAATAGGGAACGCGGCGAATAGCATGTACAGGGTTCCGTAGACAATTGCCATGTAAATGGACAGGAGAAAGACGATGGGCTCCCTGAAGAGTAAGATCCAGGGCCTCGAGAGGGCTATTTTGAAGGACTCGCCCAAGGCTACTCGTCCCTGATCGCGGTCAATAATACTTACATAGTGCTTTCCAGTCATCTTTGATAGCTTAGCGGCACGTCGACGCAGCAAGACTGGAGCATATGTTTCGGGCACGAGGAAGGTGCCCAAGAGCCATAAAGTCCCGCTGAAAGCAGCTAGAAAGCCCATGACCCAGCGCCATCCAGCACCCACGCCTAAGAAGCCTCCGATGATGGGACCGAGAACAGGACCAAGAAATGGAGCAGCCGCGAAGATCGCCATAGCCTGTCCTCGCTGCGCCGCGGTAAACATATCGGCGATGACACCGCCAGCATTGGTGAGTGGCGACGAGCCAAACGCACCGGCGAAGAACCGGAGGACCATCAGGGTCTGAGCATTCTGCGCACCGGCGCATCCGGCGTTGAATGCGGTCAGGGCGCCATACGTCAGGAAGAATAGAAGCTGACGGCCGAAGAGCTCGCTAAGCGGCGCCCATAGCAGAGGTCCAACGGCGAAACCGACGACGAAGACCGACACGCCCAGGATGGCGATCTCTTGGCTGATGTGGAATGCGGCTATGATTTCGGCTACGCCACCCGAATACGCTGACGATACGAGTGCGACGGCGAGGGTCGCGAAAGCCACCACACCAGTAATGAGCCACCGTCTGAAGGGGCTGAAGTTCATCGGGTTCCGCGGGTCGTCTGGGATCCATTTCACCACGTATGGATCTGCTTCCGTTCCGGAGCCTTCGTATTGGAAGTTCGCGACCTCTGGGGTGACGCCGGCCTGGTCGATGACCAGGCGCCAATAGGGTATCTTCATGCTTGGGTTCTCTACACCGATATTATCGCATGGATGGTTGACGTCGGAAGATTCCGGCTAGAACGTTTAATATCTAGGCAAGTATCAGATGAACGAATACGAAGGAAACCTTAGAAGGGGAAGTATAAGGCCCTATTTGGTTTTTGGTTTGCAAACCCACAGAGCGGGCAGCTTGTTTAACTATCGTACAAATTGTAAGCTACCCCAGGGGCTACAACGGTCCAATTTTGAAGTAATTATGATGAAATCCGACCATCCAGAGTCGAATGAGAGTAATCTATTTGACTCCATCTTCATAAATCCTACCATACCTGCATAATTCGGATGAAAAAGGGCTTGTCCCGAAGAGTCACGTCGCGACGTACATAATTCGTCTGGATTACTAAACTATACTCGCTTTGTCATAGATCTAGATAGTAGTGCCGTCGATGCTCCCAGCCGGATCGACCAAGATCCGCTGGAATGTTTGTGCATTGGGACTGCACTACCCTATTCTAGGCATCTCCACCGCTGAATCAGCGGCGGGTCGTACGGAGTTCAACGGTATACGCAATCCCGCACGGGATTGGCATGAAACATAAGTCTCCCATGCTCCTATCTAGGATCTACCACCTAGGCAAACCAGTGAAAGAGCAAGCCAAGGAGGCCCTTGGCCAAGATTTGTTTTGATACGTACCTTATACAATGCTCACGGCTGACGCCCAGGAACTGCTTATGAAGGTATATAACTTCCTGGTCCGTGTGACCCTGGATGAAATCTAGAATTCCACGTTTCTACCTAGTATTCAGAAGGCAAAAAGCTAGGGCCGACGCTCCGAATGGTGTTTTTTTTCATGCATTCCATGCAATGTGAGTGTCGCTGGATGTCATAGGACTTTACGACCGCTGATTCAGTTCTATGCGCATGTTGATGGTCATGGCTGCGTTGAAACGCTGGGTGGTCTCTATGATGTATATAATTTGACTAATGGCTATATTTTGATGGGAAACATGGTGTATATAAGAGACAGTCATCGTTGCCTGGTTCAAAAGCCGTTGGTATGATATAGATATTGGCATTCCTTGCCTGAAAATTAAACAGTATTTATTTTATATTGCGACTACTGAGTTCGAAACTTGTGCCTCAATATGGAACATGAACTAAGGGTCATCTGGGACCAATATGGCGGCTACTTACCTCACTTGGCGTTAGCCATTGTCGTCTCGGTGGGTGGTCTAAGTAAACCCCCGAGGGTCCTGTCGTTCGCTCTAACACTTCAGAATGGCAGGGAGCGATAGCTGTTATTAGCCACATATTCTACAACCTCTACTTACACCCGCTGCGCAACTTCCCCGGCCCGCTTGTCGCTAGATCAACCAGTCTTTGGCAGGCCCGGAGGATCTTGGCTGGCGATCACCCGCAGGTTGTAAAGCAACTACACGAAAAATACGGCCCTGTAGTCCGCATCGCCCCCAACGAGTTGTCTTTTATCGAGTCGCAAGCATGGAAAGATATCTATGGACACCACGGTTCGTACGAGATGGCCAAAGAGCCCAAGTTCTATCGCTTGCTCGGAAAGTATGACCCAGAAACCATCATCTCGGCAGAGCGCGAGTATCACAGCATGCTACGGCGCCAGATGGCGCACGGCTTTTCAGAGCGCTCTATGCGCGGGCAGGAGCCCATCATAGGCGAGTACGTGGACCTGCTCATGCGGCGGCTCGAAGAGCACTGCGAAGGTGGCCGGAAGCCCCTTGATATGCGCGCCTGGTTCAACTTCACCACCTTCGACGTGATTGGGAACCTTGGCTTCGGTTCGGACTTCGGCTGTCTCGAGAAATCGCGTTACCACCCGTGGGTCGGAGCTATTCTTCACAACCTCTCGGAGCTCGCGTTCATGCGAGTCCTAAGACAGTATCTGCCTCCCATATTTGGGCACCTCCTGAATCAGACCGGAATGCTGCAGGGCAGGAAACGGCATATGGAGTACACGTCGCAGACAGTACGCAAGCGCATGGCCTTGAAGACCGAGAGACCTGATCTCCTCGAGGGCATACTGAAGAAAAAGGATCAGTTGGTGAGTAGAGCGAACGCATACCTCGATAAGAGTGGGAGCTGACTGGGTGACTGCTAGACGAAAGAGGATATTGACGCGAATGCGGCGGTTCTCATTATTGCTGGCTCCGAGACTACAGCTACGTTACTGAGCGGCGCGGTCTACCTGCTGGGAATGCATCGCGATGTTTTGGAGAAACTGATCCAGGAAGTGAGATCCGCGTTCACGAGCGAGGATCAGATTACTTTGACGTCGGTCAATAGCTTGAGTTACATGCTAGCTTGTCTCAACGAATCGTTGAGACAATATCCCCCAGCCGCAAACGGGCTTCCGAGGGTTGTGCCAAAGGGAGGTTCTAAAATTGCTGGACACTGGGTTCCAGAAGGGGCAAGTCGTTCGTTCTCTTTGAAAAAACACAGATCTATCTTGTCTATACATGGAAATGTTGGGTGCTAACATGATTCGCGCAGAGTCTTGTCGCTGTTTGGCATTTAGCGGTCAATTACAGCGAGCGCAACTTCAGCAAGCCCGAGGAGTTCCACCCAGAGCGGTTCTTGGGTGACAAAGAGTTTGCTACTGACGACCTCAGCGCCATGCAACCTTTCAGTGTTGGTCCCCGGAATTGTATTGGAAGAAAGTAAGCGAGTTTGCACCCTAGGGTCATACTGTATCATTGCGTGTGTGTGGCCTCTTACTGATTTTTATCTCTTTTAGCCTGGCGTACGCGGAGATGCGACTTATCCTCGCACGAATCTTGTACAAGTTCGACATTGAACTTGCGCCGGGTTCTGAAGATTGGATGAAGAACCAGAAGTTCTACTCGCTTTGGGATAAGCCCGCATTGCCTATGTATCTCAAACCTGTTGGTGCCTCCTGATTTGGATAGTTGTGTGCGTCGGCGAATGCCTGTTGGGGGTCCAATGGGAAGGGGAGCAAAAAGGGGTCTCGGATCTTATTGCGGTAGATTGAAATCTCAAGATATAATGTATAAATACTCGTTGATATGAATCTGGGTAAATTGTATACGGGACAGTATTGAAGATGGCTTTGGGATATAATTAAATGAGAGGACGTTATATGCTATATAAACTCCACACATACCTAGATAGATTGCCGCAGACTGCTTCGCCAATACTCAAACTTTATATTCGTACTCGTACTTGATGGATGGACATATGGCTAGTGCCCTTTGTATTGGATGTCTCAAATAGGGCACGGGGCCTTGTCACTACATTGTATCCATATTGGCAAATGAATTCTAGAGTTCAGCAAACTTCATAATGTATTGTTGTCGTGTCCAAGCCGGTCATGAGGTCAGGGAATTGCTTCAGGAATTCTTTTGTGAGACCCCAGCCTTCAGTCTTCGTAAAAGCCTCATAAAACTCAGGGTGGATCACTAGTTGGCCGTCGTCGGTCGGCATAAGGAACGGCTTATTCCAGGGCCACCTAACCTTGAGGCAGCAAGTCAACATTCCAACCATAGCCTCGGGATCATACGTATGTTGCTTTTTAATGAGATTAGCCCGAAGGGTCGGCCACATGATGAAATCAGTAAAGAACGCGTGTGGATAACAGAGTTGCTCTGACACGGGTTTCTGGAAATCGTGGAGGCGCGAGAAGCGTTCCTCGCTTGGTTCCAACATCCACTTTATTTGGTGGTAAGCGAGCCACCCCGAGGCGAGGCGCTCTGGGTCTCGACAAGGCCAGCACCGCGTAGCATCATGGATAATGTTGGCGAGGAAATTGCTTTTGGAACCGTACAAGAAGTCGACGGGCTGAGGCGTCTCGGGGGACGCACGCACAAGATCCGGGTTGCTGAAAGCTAGATCAAAAGTCTCCGTCATGAATGAGCTGTCGTCGATGTGGACAGGTATCAGGTTCCATTGTGGAAGGGTGAGCTCTCTTGAAGGCCTAGAGACTGGTCCTAGAACTTGTCCTGCTGATGCTGCACTGCTTCCGGTTGAGATTCGACGTCCAGCGGAGTGAGTTGAGCTTGTTTCTCTGTCACCGTAAGCCCCGAGTTCCGGACGGATCGTGTTGAATGGCGAGGTGACTTCAACACTTGCTAGGATCGGACTTATAATGGCGTTGTCCGAATCGCTCTGTGGGGGAGTGTGGCGCGTCCAAGAGGACACGATACGTTGAACATGTTCCTGGCGGCCTCGCAAAACCTCATTCTCTCGTCGCAGACCGGAGCATATTTGACGCAAGCTCTGCAGCTCGCTATCGAGCGCGATGATGCGGTGCTCGAGGGCCTGGATGTGAGCGGCGCGTTTGTCTCGGAGATTCTGTTGGGCGCGGCGATCACGTGCCCTCTTCTTAACGAGCGACTCTGGCATTTCTTGGGGGCGAGGCATCTTGTCCAAGCCGGAGGTTGGCTCAGCTAAAAATGGAAAAGAGTGGGATTGGGAATCTAGACTAAAGAGCTACGAATCAGCGCCTACTTATTTGCGAATCGGCCGGGTCGGATCGTTTCCATGCAGCCAGCACCCTAAGCAAAGCCGACCGTCCGGGGATTTAGGCATCCGTCTTATTTAGTCGTATTATAAGCCCTGCCAAGCGCAGGTGGACTGCATCCCACTTCGATGAGAAATGGCCTCATCATATTTATAAGACTGCTGGTAGAGCAGAATAGCGGACTGATGAGATAATGCTCACCCTCGTAGATGTTCATGTTTCTTTCTGCGTCCTTTAGGTACATAACATACGATGCCTTTAACGGGAAACTCTCATAGTCACATATATCCGCTACGGCCCCCATGTGACGTAAGCACGGTAGAGTTATTCGCAGTGCGCATAACTTGTTGCTATTTGATCCCGACGGGCATCACTCTGATCATTTTGGGAAATATGCTATTTCTTTCTGACTTATATGTAACATTAGAAGTCCAATTCTGGTTTCCAAGACTATCCTGCTCCTAGCTATGTCTGCATGTGCTGTATCTCTATGCTGTTAGCTTTCTAGCTGAGACCTTCACTTTGGGCATAGTCTTCTAAGCGATACCTTACTAAATCGATATCGCTACTCATTACGTCCCCTACTCACCTATTCAAAAGATGGAACACTCCGAGGCCCCAAAGGACCACGGCCATGACGGTCAAACCTCCACACGGCTATCCTCGAGGAACATTCGTCCTCGTCCGGGCGACTGGACTTGTCCTGCATGTGGCTTTTTAAACTTCCGGAATCGAAGAATCTGCTTCAGCTGTTCGCGCCCGGAACCCGTCATACCTCGGGACAAGAGAGACTTTGATCATGTCAACAGTCAATCAATCCTGATACCCACGGCCCAATATGGTGGTAATCACTATGAAAGCATTCATCGTAACGGAACCCACATCCCCTCCCCTCCCGGAGAATGGGTATGTGGCAACGTGGTTTGTGGCTGTCGCAACTTTGCCGAGTATATTCACTGTTATCGATGTCGCGGTCAACGTCTAGGCACTGGAGGATATTTCCGGGATATCCTCGTCGCTTGGATCGCAAAGCCGGATCTTGTGGCGATCATCTATCGCAAATTCGTTGGCTGGCTACAGGTAGACATAGATGTCAAGCAAGAATCTGTTCAAGCCTATAACACACCGCGATATCCTGGAACTGGAAGTGGTGCATATAATACCGGGCAACTCTATCCATGCAATTCACGCTTTGAGGAATATACTGCCGAACCCCCTTCCCCCCTTCCCTCCCAACGCTCTGGAACTGGACGTGACGTATGGCAGGCTCTGTATAATGCTCAGCCAGCCTCCGTGGCCCAGCAGGGTTACAGTGGCCAGCAGGCATATCCTCCTCAACAGGCGGCATATACTCCTCAGTGGTATTATTGCGGGGCTGACAGCCATTTAGTACCTAGTCATTATAATACAATTCCGATTAGGCACGAAAATCATTCGACCCAACGATATTCAAGCCAAGATCTAGACCAACCTCTCAAGTTTGGCTGCCCTTTCCATAAGGCATATCCTCATAGGTTTCCTTGCTGCCGGGAACGAAGTCTAAGAGACACGTCAAGAGTCAAGTAGGTAAGGCTCGGGCTCTACATATCTGGCGGCGGCTCTAACGCCCTAATAGGGAGCACATATACCGGAGCCATCTAGTCTTCCAGTGTACACGCTGTGGTGGCACTTTCCCCGAAAAGATGGCTTGGGAATCACACCAACGCTCCAACCCGGCTTGTAAAAGTGTTGACCATGGACCGGTCAAGTATGCAATTAATCAGCAGCAGAGAGAAATCCTGCGGAGTAGAAAAGGCTTAAAGGGCACCTCGGAGCCAGATCGGTGGTTCCAGATATATAAAATGGTCTGCCCAGAAGCCGTGCCCCCTTACCCATCTCCGTGTAAGTTACTAAATGACATTCTGCTTCACAATTAACCTGACTAGCATTGGTAGATACGGATACGAAACCTCGCAACGACACGCTCGAAGAATTTGCAGGGTTCGTGCGTCACGAGATGCCTAGCCTGATAAACGCGGAACTCGATACAATGTCAAACCAGTCTGTCATCTTCCTTGACGACACTGGCCGCCAGGCCATTCATAGGATGATGGGGAAAGTTCTAAATAATTTGGTAGATCGTTTTGGGAGCTCTCGATCATCACCCGCACATATGGTACCGGCCCAAAGCCACCCGCAAGACCTCGGGTCTTTGAAAACTACTGTTGGGGACTTTAATTTCGACTTCGACTTCGACTTCGACTTCGATTTTAATTTCAATTCAAACATGGAGAGTCTAGAGCCCCCTGGATTTGGCGATACCCAGGCTATGTCCGAAGGGATCGTGGACGCAGCAACTCAGGCGCCTTTTTCGCTCAAGCGTACCTTGGATTCGGATCTCTACGACAACCTCGACACTGGGCTAGGCTGTGGTAAACGGCGATCGTGAAGCTGGATCGTGAAGCTAGTTCTTTCAAAGGCGACTCTTCAAGGCTAGCAAGACGTCCTTGTACACGTCTAGGTATGTAAGATAAGTCTCATCATTCGGGATCAATAATTAAACTAATAAGCTACCTAGTACGATGTAGACTTATCGTGAACTACGCAGCCGCTCCCTCTCCTTCCTCTGCCTTAGCGTCAGTGTCACCTACTACAAGGCTATTGGGCATGCGGATCCAGGCGGATGCCCAGATACTCGCAAGAATATCGAAGCTAAAGAAGGAAGGATTTTCGCATCGTGTCTGCAACGAGCAGAACGGCAACATGATTTATCCTGAAGTGGTCCTTGCGCACAGGCCGTCTTGGCCGATTCTCCTGTCACATGTACAGCCATAACAGTCGCTTGGAAGATCTCCACATTTGCTGGGTGATCTCGACAGGGCCAGTCCACACTCGCTGTAGCCGTTCAGTGTCAACTGGGCCAAGGGTAGTGGAGGTCGGCTAAGCCTTCGATGAAAGGAACGCGCAGACCCTGCTGGCGCGCAAGCACTCGAGGCGCAACATCTCGCAATAGGGGAATGTCACGGTTATTGTCTGCGTTCCTGGCCAGGAAATATTCCAAGACTTGTCGATACTTGGCATCTACCCGTGTTTGATGGTCCGCTATATCATCGAAGAGTGGTTTACGGGGCGGTCGAAGAGCTGCTCGACCGGATCAGTGGTGTTAGTCTCGATTATCGTCAACGTTGGCCTGGGATTTCCCATTTCGAAACAAATTTGACGATGATAATGAGGTGATAAGTCCGGATGACAACACTGAATATGTACCATGATGGTCAAAAGAAAGAATCGATTTTAATGCATTGCCGAATAAACGGGGGAGGGGGGGTCGGTTGACGAGCAATGACTTGGAACTGTCCGTACTGCGTCTGCTGGGATTGGATGCATAGCCCAGTCTAGTTTAGGCGAGTCGTTGTCCAAAGCCAAAATAATAACATGGCAACTGAACACTCTAAAGGTGAATTCATAATTCAAAAATTCAAGCTACGAAGGGAAGTTTTGATTTCCATCATGTATCCGTACATACGGAACTTCTTAGGGCTTGTGCGTTTCTATATATCTATGAAGACTTGGTATGTACTAAACTACAGAAGACAACGTGGAGTTATAATATAGGTACCTAACATATGCAAATCAGGTCTGCCCAGTACACCTATACTCATGCAGGGGTTTGGCCTGGGACAAATATAATATCCAACTGCGACTCCCTTGACTCAATTTGCAATTTGGCAAATAATAAGCAATATCAAACATGCGGCACGACCGCGTCTGCTGACTCATCGTGGCGGTGCACCGGCCCACTTACCCTTCCGGGCTTTATTTGCCCCGGCCGCCTCCCCGTATTGTAAGCGCCCGCCCTCCGTTTTACAATGGGGCCGGACAACCGCTTTCTTTAAACCGGAACTGTTTAAGATCCGGATCATTTACTCGTGCCGTTTCGTATAATATTTCGGACTTTTTTCGTTTATTTTTTTATTATTATATTTTTTATAATTAATTATAATTTTAATTTTATTATCAAAAATAAATTTAATTAATTTATTTTTTAATATATTAATATAATTTATAATAAAATTTAACCGGTTATAAAAAACGTTACTATGCCCGTTATATATCTATCGAAGCTATTACTTTTTCAATGGCTTCCTTCTTGCTCAAGAGCTCCTGGGACACGTATAAGGTCTGAGACATTAAGACTATGGACATTGTGTTTCTCAGCCCAGTCGAGTACTTTTGAGTACGGTCGACACTTGTGAATTCTGCTCATAACAAGTGTCAGTGAGTACAAGCGAAGTCAGCATGAGAGTACATACACGTTGAAGTCGGGGAATACTTGTTTGAAGCCCTTCTTCCAAGCATATGTCACTATACCGAGATCAGGCTCGCACATAAGCTAGGGAAATGTCAGTGATTTTACGTAAATAAGTCCCCCAGCCTGCCCTACCTTTTGTCGCAGCATATCTATACAGTGGTCTGCAACTTAAGTCAGTGTAGTTCTTCATTCGACTTTGAGGGGCTCACCCAGATGAAATCTCAGCGTCACGGGATCGTCCCTCCACTCCTTATTCTTTGGCAGATAGTGATCCATATACGATGCTTGACGCAACATGTTCAGGCAGTGGAGTCCATGGAACACTTCAAAGGCACCCATGTACCCGCCGCCCATCTCCTCGGTATATTCGGCAGCATAGTCGGAAGCGTTGATTCTGCGCACATCATCCTTGGATAATCGCATCAGGCCTCCTTTGGCAAAAGTGATCTTCTCCCACTTCTCGTCGATCTCGTCACCCGGCAGCGCGCTGAATTCGTGGGGGGCCCTCAGCGTCCCATCGAAGCGCCGAATCTCCAAGTCGTCGTCGTTGAAGATCTCGAGCGCTGGAGACCAGGCACTCATCTTTTGTGTGCACTTGTTCTTGGGCTGAGCAAATGCAACGGTGCCGAAAGCAAGCAGACTAAAGAGGATACCGATGAAAATTCCAGCAAGAACACATGGCCAGTTCAGGGCTTGGTCTCGTACAGTGGGCTCCGGAATGCAATTATTATGAGACAGTAGTTTCTCGTCGTCAGCATCTTTGCTCAGAAATTCGTAGCTGGGCGGGCTCTTCATGGCTCCTTACGTTGTATGTTGTAGATGGTGCAAATCGACAAGGATCGGAATCAGAGAGCTATGGTAAGTGCTGCAATGCTGTGTAGTATTGGCCCTGTCCGTTAGGCAGAGTCAGATGAAGGTACAAGTCTACTTGGGAAGTTGCCATTTTCAGAGTCTTGCATAGCTATCACACGGGACCCATTCTCAAGACGTGTTAGCAATACAAGAAGGTCAGGAGGACTGATAAGAGCTGTGTTGGTTACGGATGATTGGTATCTACAGGATAAGGCCGTTGGCGCCCAATATGCAAGCTGCACCAACACGAGAAGTAATGGAGGGTTCCCAAAATAGATTGAGAAGACGGGAAGCTGTATATAGGTCCTGGGACGACTTTTCGAAGAAGAAAGAGAAGCCAAGGACCTTAGGACCTAAGAGAATTATTAGTTGAATTTGAACTATTGTTCCAAGCTCAGAATCCCTTGTCACATCGGGAAGGAGATCCGTACTTTCGCCGTCGGATTGGGCAAATGCGTTGACGACGTAGATGATGTAGATGGCCATTCTTGCGCCGGAAGCTCCGATTGTGCTGTCCATGATGTTAGTCATGACTCACAGCTCCAACCTGCTGTCCAGGAGAGGGAGGAGGCTCTGACAACTTACAGTATACCGACAAGAAAGACGGCGATGACGCTCAATCTCTTGCTGAAAGCCATGTGCAACCCCAAAATTTTGGGAATTGGCAGCGACCAGATGAAACAATCCATGATGAAATCCGAGATAGCATATGCCTCGAGAAACTGTAGCTGCGCAGAACAATGCTCCGCAACGAGAGCCACGGGTGCCCACGCGTATGCAGGACGAGCTCCACAGAGAAAGATGGCTCCGATTCCGAAACTCAAGGTCCAGACGATAACTAGTGCGATCATGGAAGCTGTAATGATATTGAAGGCATCTTTGTTTGTCTTGCTGGCGCAGAAGATCTTGCGGTAGAAGAACAAGATGCTGAGCTTGAGCGACCCGAAGGCAAAGACTCCAATGAGGTCGAAGAAATATTGGATCTGTGACAAGCGTCAGTAAGACTTTCTTTTCAGTGGCCCGATCTTGATTGCCGAATACGTACTTGCTGAAGAATGATTTGTTGGGGTGAGGTGAAAAACAGATATGCGTCTGGACTTGGGTCAGTTGAGACAGGGAGATGTCCCCCCAATGCCTTCTTCGAAACACCCCAAATCAGGAGCCCTGCCATCGCAAGCTCGAAAGCCTGGACACAAGGAGTTAGCCTGTACTTTGAACTGAATGGAATGAATGTATTGCGTGGGCATACCAGCGCTGGAATACATAGCCAATCGTCCCACCAAAACGCACTCTTCGCCTTGGCTCTGGTGTAGAAACGTAGAGCTACACAGGTGGCGCCGAGGACGGGAAAGAAGATACTGATGAAGATGACTGATGCCGGAGTGGCATAATAATCTGTCATGACTGAAGGGCCGTCCATAATGACGGTGATGTGGGGATGCTGGGGAAACAGCTGTGAAGTCTCCAAGGTTGTCGAGCGTCAGGAAGCTTACAACTTAAACACTACTGCACGAAATAGCCTGACGAAGAAAATCAGAAACACGTTGGAACCATAGAAGTGGAAGAATAAAGTCACTTGAGATTGTGATTTGATACAGATCCGGAGGGACATTTTCAAACACTCCTACACCTTATATTGTGGCTGTATAGCAGCCGAAAATTCTTATGGTTAACTAATATAAGGATTTTTAATAAGTGGTATATATTTATTAAAAAGATAAATATTAAATAAAAGTAATATTTTTTTTTAAATATTTTATAAAATATGCCTCGAATTTATAAAAAGGTTTTATAGGTTAAAAGTTAATAAATTATTTAATTAATAAAGGAAAATTAATTAATAAAATAAAATAAAAAATAAAAAATAAAAAACAATTTAAAATATTGTTTTTATTAATAACTTTATAAAATTAAGTTAAGTAAACTTTAAAAAACTTTTTATTAAATTAATAATTATATAACTTTATATTATATAACTTAAATTAACATTAATTTAAGTAAAGCTTTAATTTTATAATAAAGCTTTATTACTTAAATAGCTTAATTTTATTTCCACATTAAAGATAAGTTAATTATTAATTAATTATTATTTATAACTTACTTTTATTAATAATATTTAACTTATTAATTAATAGCTTTACGAAATTAACATTTTTTTAAAATGTTTATTTTTTTTTTATTTAATAAAACTTATTAAAAAAAAATTAAACATAAAATAAAAAAGTTATAAAAATAAATATAATTTAAACATAAATAACTTTTTAACGTTATGCTTAATTAAAATAATATTTATATTATTAAATAAAGCATAAAAAATAAATATAATAATTTAAGTTATATTATAATATAATAAATATAGCTAAAGTTATAAAAGGTTAAGGTGTATTAATATAAAAAAAGCTATTAAAGAAATGTATAAAACTTTTTTAAATTACTTTAAAGCTTTAAAGCTTTAAAGCTATTAAAAGAATTAAAGTTTTAAAGCTTTAAAGCTATTAAAGCCTTAAAAAAATTAAAGTTATTAAAGCTTTAAAGTAATTAAAGCTTTAAAGCCTTAAAGTTATTAAAGCTTTAAAAAGATTAAAGCTTTAAAGCTTTAAAGTTATTAAAGCCTTAAAAAAAATTAAAGCTTTAAAGCTTAAAAGTAATTAAGGCTTTAAAGCTTTAAAGCTATTAAAGCTTTAAAAAAATTAAAGGTATTAAAACTTTAAAAAAATTAAAGCATTAAAGCTTTAAAGTTATTAAGGCTTTAAAAGAATTTAAGCTTTAAAGCTTTAAAGTTTTAAAGCTATTAAAAGTTAAGAAAAATTAAGGTTATTAAAGCTTTAAAGCTATTAAAGTTTTAAAAAAAATTAAGGCTATTTAATTCTTAAAGCTTTAAAGTTGTTATT
>MU386561.1:0-228074 GCA_022497025.1 Hypoxylon sp. FL0890 | reverse complement strand
TTTAAAGTTATTAAAGCTTTAAAGTTATTAAAGCTTTAAAGTTATTAAAGCTTTAAAGTTATTAAAGCTTTAAAGTTATTAAAGCTTTAAAGTTATTAAAGCTTTAAAGTTATTAAAGTTTTAAAGCTTTAAAAAAATTAAAGCCTTAAAGCTTTAAAACTATTAAAGCTTTAAAAAAATTAAAGCCTTAAAGCTTTAAAGTTATTAAAGCTTTAAAAAAATTTAAGCCTTAAAGCTTTAAAGCTATTAAAGCTTTAAAAAAATTTAAGCTTTATAGCTTTAAAATTATTAAAGCTTTAAAAGAATTAAAGCTTTAAAGTTATTAAAGCTTTAAAGAAATTAAAGCTATTAAAGTTTAAAAATAATTAAAGCTTTAAAGCCTTAAAGTAATTAAAGTTATTAAAGCTTTAAAGTAATTAAAGCTTTAAAGCTTTAAAGCTATTAAAGCTTTAAAGAAATTAAAGTTATTAAAGTTTAAAAATAATTAAAGCTTTAAAGCCTTAAAGTAATTAAAGTTATTAAAGCCTTAAAAAAATTAAAGCTTTAAAGCCTTAAAGCTATTGAAATTTTAGCGTAATTAAAGCTTTAAAGCCGTTAAAAATTTAACATAATTAAGGCTTTAAAGCCGTTAAAAACTTAACATAATTAAAGCTTTAAAGCTTTAAAAAACTTAACGTTATTAAAGCCTTAAAGCCATTAAAAACGTAACGTAAATAAAGCCTTAAAGTTATTAAAAACTTAAAAAAATTAAAGCTTTAAAACATTAACGTTATAAAAAATTAAAAGCCTTTATATTTAAAAGTTAATATTTAATTAAAAAAATAATAAAAATAAATAAATTTAAGATTAATACCTTTAATTTATAAATCTTTATAAAACTTTTTTAAAACTTAATTTATTTACTTTTATTATTTTTTTATTACTTTTTTATATGTTTTATATAAACGGTTTAAAATATTTATTTTTAATGTTTTTTTTAAATAACATATTGCTTTTTTAATTTAATATAATATATATCTTTTTATATTTTATAATTAATTAATTAATTACATTATAAATTAATAAAAAGATTAAATATATATTTTATTATATATTTTTATTATATTTTTAATATATTTTTAAAAAAATATTTTTTTAATTTATAAATTTAAAGTTATTATATCTTTACCCGTAAAAACCTTATGTAATAATAATATTTAAATAAAAAATAATTAAATAAAATTAATTTATTTTATTTAAAATTTAAAAAAATAAATATTAAAAAAATTAAAATTTAATAAAAATTTATAACTTTTTAACTTTTTTTATTTAATATATATAAAAAGTATATTTTTATTAATATTTTTACTTACTTTAAATAAGTAATACTTAAGTATTATTAAGCGCCGGTTAACGACTAGCGACCGACGTACGGTGACCGTTTCGATATAAATACTCCTCACGTTGCACGTATTTAATAATGTAACAAGAGGCTGCCGCTTCTTAACAGCATAAAAGCTTAAGTTTCCGTTTATTCTCGTTTTTATTTAACCATGCATTAGCCATACACTAGCCACTTATACAGTTATACGTTTCGTTACTTCTTTTCATTAATTATATATATATTATTAAATATTTATTTATTAATTAAATAATATGTATATTATTTAATATTTAAAAAAAATAAAAGGTTAAAAATTTTTCTTAATATTTAAGATTAAATCAAATAATTAAGAAATGTTTATATATTATAAGTAATATTATTTATCAACTAATTTAAGTACCTAGGTCTTATAACAAGTTGTTTTAATCTTTTTTAAAAAAACCTTTAATTTATATATAAATAAAGGAAAATTAAAACTTTTTAACTTATAAATTAAGTAAAGATAAAAATGCTATTAATAATAAAGCTTCTAATTATCGTAATATTATAATTTAGTTAAGAGGTTAATCTTATAAAGTTATCGCGTTTAAGGAGCTTATTCTTTAAACGTTTTAACTTTTTCGGTTATAATTAAAATTATACGTTTTATTTTATCTTATAAAAGTATTTATAAATTCATTTATAATAAGTATAATATCTTACTATATAATTTTATATAACAATAGTTTTTACTTATATGATAAATAATATAGCCTTATTATAAGTATATTATTATGTAGCTTATTATATATCTTTTTCACGTTTAAGCTTATTAGCTTAATAATATATCGATAAACTTTCGTACGCATGTCTTATTTTCTTATAAGGTTCCACGTTTAATTCTTTTCGATAGCCTTTTTTTTTTCCTTTACAGTTATATAAAATACTTAATAATTATTATATTAATTATTAATTATTTAATAATATTATTATATCGTTTTTTTATTTAATTTTATTAATCTTTATATTTTTTTTTCATTTAAAATAGTAGTTAAAAGTTTATTTAATAATTTGAGTTAATTATTAAAAGTAATTTAAAACCATTAAGATTAATAATTCTTAATAATTATACGTAAATTACTATAAAATTAGCTTTTTTTTAAGATATTTATTTACTTATTAAATTAAGAAATATTTTTAATAAAGTTTAACCTTATACTTTATATTCCATAATTGTAAATATAAGTGTAAAGTTAAAGCTATAATAGTTAAATTGCTTAGCTTATATTATATTTATAATCTTTAAGAATATTAAGAGAAGATTTTTTAATAAGTCTTTTAATTAAATATTAACGATATTACTAAAAGAAATTAAAATAATCTTTGGTAATTTTATAATAATTAATAGGTAAGGGTTAATTATATATATAAAAGAGTTTTAACTAAGTATAAAAGCTTTTATCATATATTATATGCTATTTATTATTTTTAATGTTTAATACATATTTTTGATAATAATTATTAATATATCTTTAATAAATATAAGATAAACAAAAATTTTAAGTAAAAAATTATCCATTATATTAAAGGCTTTTTTTAACGTAACAGCTTTATTATCTTTTAATTTAAGTATATATATTAAAAGGAAAATATATATTATTTAATTATGCCTTTTTATAAAACTAATTATAACTTATAAATTAATTATATATCTTATTAAATTTAATAATATAATGGCTTTTATTTATTTATTTAGGAAAATATCTTTATATTTTACTAATTTATTATTTAATTTATTTATATCAGATTTAGTTTAAGTTTTATTACGTAGCCGATATAATAAGGCTATATATTCCCTATTTATTGTTTGTATTTATTTGTTTAAGATAATAATGGAAATAAACTTTTTCTATAATTAATAATTAAAATAATACTTATTATCCTTTATTTTAAAATCTATTCTTATTTCTTTATATTTTTTATTTATTATAAGATTATTTAAATATATAAGTAACAATCCTTTAATAAACTTAAACTAATAAAAGTTTTTATAAAAAACTACAATAAATATACCTCTAAAACACTTATTATACTTACTACATACTTATTAAAATTATTTATCAACTTTTTATAAATCTATCCCTAACATCATACTACATTCATCCACTATCAAAATATCCACATCTTTCCACGCTTTAACCTTTTTTAATAAGATCCTTCTTTACTTATTTAAAAATAAATTAATAGTTAAGTAAATTATAATACCATTAATATAAACTTTTACATTACCTAAAATTACTATAACATAAATCTATCTACAAACTTTTTTACTTTTTAAAATATTTATAAATATCTTAATTATAATACTTTTCTTTATACCTCTTTCGCCGCTTAAATAATATAATAATTAAAGGTTTTTTATTTCAAGATTTAATATAAAAAAGCTAATTTTTATATAAATATTATCTCCTTTTAACCTTCTTTCATTAACCTTATCTAAATATCAAAATATAATATTTAAATAAATATTTTACTTCTTATTTAACTTTTTTTATATAGTTATAATTAAACTTACATTTATTTAAATTTAATTAAAATCATACTTAATTATTACTTTTATTAGCCTTATCTCATTAATTAATTATATTATATTTAATTTTATAATTTTTAATAAGATTAAATCTTTATTTATACTTAATAATTTATCGTCTTTATAATTTATATTGTTTATATAGTTTTAATTTAAATCTAAAATATTATCTATTTTTTTAATTATTTTATAATACTTTTATTTATTTAGCTTGTTTAAGATATTCTTCTACTTTTTAATATTATTAAAAATAATTTTTTAATCTTAATTTTAATTCTTATAATATTTAAAGCTTTAATATTAAAATCATTTATCATATTTTAATAATAATTAAGCTTTAAGGTAATTAAGAAATTAATAATCTTAATAATACTACCGGTTTAAAATAAATAAATTAACTATTTTATTATATTTTTAAATATAAATATTCCCTTTTTTATAATTTTTTTTTTATAAAATAATAAATGTTTTTTAAAAATATAAAGATTTATTTAAATTTTTAAACTTTATTTGTCTTAATATTCTTATCTTCATTAATATTTATATCTTTTTTGATTTAATCACCGTCATTTAGATCTATAAAAGTATTAAACTTAATACATAAGTCCTAATTCCTCTTATCATAAGCTACATCTTTTTTTAATTTCTTAAAAAAATTAAAATTATTATTAATAAATTTTAAATATTTAAATAAACTTAACTTAAATTATTTATAAATCTTTATTAATATTTTTAAACTTTTATCGATAAATTTATCTTATAAAATAAATAATTTAAGGTAGAAAATTGTAGTTTAATTATATATATAATTATTTATAAAGTTAAAGGGATAAGAGCTTATTAATAAAAGCATAAATATATTTTTTTTATTTATAATATATTAATAATACCTTCCCTTTCTCAATTAATCTAAGAATTCTACATAATAATTTATCCATTTTTTCTTAAGTTTATTTATAATTTAAATTATTAAAATATAATTATAATAACATATATTACGTAACATTACGTTCTAATATAAATATATTTTAATAAAACTTAATTTAATACTTATCATTCTTTATAATAATATTTTATCTTTTATTTCTAATTCTTTATCACCATTAAAGTATAAGTTAACTAAGTGCCATAAATATAACCACTTATAATAAATAACTTAATATATAATATTAAAATAAATCTAATATCAATTATTTTCAAAGCTATAAAACGTTTAATATCTTAAGATATAATTATAAACGTTAATAAAAAATAATTTTCTTTCTAAAAATATTTAATTTAATATTTTTATTATTAGGCTATAAGATATTTTATCTTTATTTTATTTATTAATAAAGTCAAGATTCTTTTATAGTATATTTAAGTGAGCGGCTATTAATATTATTTTCTACGACGTCGGCGAAAGGTCTTTCGTTGCGTAATTTGTTATATAAAATACCAAGGCTAATGTCTTCGTTTGAGTAAGAATTAAAGTGAAATTATGATTATATTTTAAGGCAGCGGTAATTACCTTATTTTAACGAGTATAATAGGTAAAGTTTTGTTAAATTTATAAAACGTTATTTTCTATAAGCGTAATAGTTTTTACTAAGTTTTAAAGCCAGCCAAAACGATAATGTAATCCTGTTTTATTTAATCTTTATCCGTAAGTATATTTATAATAGATGGTTATATAGTAGTAATATTATATAATAGTGGCAATAAATTAAACTTTATCCTCCCATTTTTCATTTAAATAATCTAAATTTATTTAAAAATCTTCTGATAATTATAATTTATTTAATATTTTAACTTTCTTTTTTAATATTAACTTATTAAAACTTTCTTAAAAATACTTATTAACTTAATTAAAGAATTTAACTATATCTTTAACTTCCTTCTTATCGATTAATTCTTAAATTAAATCTTTCATATTAATATTCCCATAATACCAAAGAAATTTATAAAAATAAAAAGCTTCCTAATTATTAATTTCAATTATTTTAAAATAAATATTAATAAAATTAAATACACTATCTTTTATTTTTATTTTAACTATTTAATTAAAAAATACTTATATATAATTATAAAACTATTTAACTATTATAATTAAATCTTAATTTACTTCTTTAATCATAATACGCCATTTATTAATTAATAATTTTAATAAGCTACGTTTAATTCTTTTATAATATTATAAATTATAAAACCTATAGCTTATTTCTATATAAATCGGTAAAAATATATTATTAAGGTTAATTATAAACTAAACTACTAAAAGACTATATTTAAAAATAAGATTTTTAATCTTATCTTATTATTATATTCTCTTTTTGTTAATTATAAGTTACTACTTACCATAAATTAATATCTTTTTTAAAAGCTTTTATATTCTTTAACTATTAAGCTTTTTATAATACTTTAACTCTTATATCGCTTAAAAAAGCTTATTAATTAATAAAAATTAACTTATATTATAAATTTAAAAATAAAAAGATTTTTTTACTTATGCTTTACTAATTTTAATATTATTATCTTTTATAATATAATTAAAAACTAAGAATAAAAATATTAAATATATAATAGTAATAACTTTATATTATTTTAATTTAATAAAAGCTTAGCTATATTATATAAATTAAATATACCATCTTTAAGATAAAAAAGGATAGGAAAAGTATAAATATTTTTTTAAAATAAAATTTATCTTTTTATACTCTTCTAGTTCTTATTATTAATTATTATTAATAATTATTAAACCGCCCTAACTATATAATAAGATTTTAACAAAAATAAATACGAAAAAATAAGATTTTTTAATAGTTAAAAACTTATTTTTTAAAATTATTTAGATATATTATTTTCTATTAATTGTTTCTTTAATTATATAGGTTTTATCTTTACTTCTAATATAAGAATCATTTTCTTATTAAGCGTTGTTTTTTTATTAAACTTTTATTTTAAAAGCTTGTTAAATAAATACAGCTTTTTATACATTATTAACTTAATTATTATCTATATTAAAAAACCTTAAAGATATAAATATTATAATAGTTTCTTGTTCTTAAATATTGATATTTATTTTAATAATTATTTTATTATTTTTAACTTTTAAGACGACGTTAACTTTATTAAATATTTATACTTAATCTTTATTATTATTATCGTTATAGTTTTATACTTCTTTAATATAAAATAATTCTTTATCTGTTATAAAATATTTTTAAATATTTATAACGTTTTTATCTTTTAAATAAGCTGTAGTTAAAATATTATTAAATATTTTATTTTTTATATCATTTTTTATATAACTATTAAATATAAATATCTTATTACCTTTTTAAAGAACGTAATTACTATATTCCATAAACTCTTTATTAATATCTTTAATATAAGTAATATTAAATAGGATTTAAGATAATAAAATTTCGTTTTTATTGTTTTAGTTATTATCCTAAAAATTTTTATTTATAAAAATATTAAAATATAAATAATTATTTTTCTTTACTTAAAATAACGCGTTTTTTATAATAGATTTATGTAAACTTAAAAATAATAAAAATTTTTTTTTTTAATTTATTTAGATTATATTATATAATTTATATGTTACTTAAGACGTCTTTAATTATATAAGGTAAGATTTTTACTATAAAGGATATGTTGTTTAAAAATATAGAAATATGTTCGATAATTTTTTAATAAGTTTAATTATTAGGTTAATTAATCTTTAGGTTAAGAGAAAACTTAATAATTATGTTGAATATATAACTAATAATTATAAATCTCTTTTTAAAAAGATGAAGTTTTTTTAATAAATTAAGATAAAGATAAATATAAAAACTATATAATATTATTAATTAATAATTACTTAACATCTTCTTTTTAGTAATTTTAAAGAAATATTTTTTATATATTTAAATTATCTTTACGTTTTATAAAAAATAATTATTATAATTGAAAAGATATAATATTTATATTAAGTTTAAAAAAAATAGTATCTTTAATCTATTTAAAAGCCATTTAAAAAACTTTTTTCAAGATTTTGAATCTATATTATTTATTTTATATTAAATATAATATAAATGACATTAATTTATTAATAAATTTTAAAAATCTTATATCTTCTTTTAAAAATTTAATATATAATATGTTTTATTCTTATATATTATTAACTTAAAGAAAGTCTTTTATTAGGATGTAATTTTCTTTTTTTTAAAATCATTATTTATATTAATTATTATATTATTAAATATTTAATATATTATTAAATTAATGATATTTATTTGGTTATACTTATTATTTATTTTGTTAGATTTATCAATATTATTTAGGTTATCTTCTTAATTTATACTTTAATTAAATTGCTATTAATTAATAGGAGTTTAAGCGTTATAATTATGTATATTTAAAGTTAAAGATGTTTTATAGTTATTATTTAATCTTAAAGCTTATAGTTAAGTAAGGAAAAATATAACGTTAGATTAATTTATAAATAAAACTTTTAATATAAAGTGAACGTTAATATATTAATTGATTAAATTATTTAATTAGTTATATTATAATCTTAATAATAATAAGATTTCTTAATTTTATAAAAGATAGGAAAGGATTTATTAAGTAGTTAAAAGAGTAGATTTTATATTATTATTAGGTTAGGTATTTTACATATTATTCCCTTAATTCTTATTTAAATAAGGTTAAAAATAAGATGTAGTGAAACCTGTAGTAGGTTAAGGAGTAAAAGTTTATTAACGTTTTAAAAAACGTTATTTAAAAAAAGATATAATATTGATTAAATAAAGTTTAATATGTTTGGTATTATAAATAAAATATTTTTTCTTTTAATTTATAAATTGTTAAAATGATTAAATTATAATATTTAAGCTTGTATTTTTAGAATATTATATTTTCATAAACCTTTTTCTTATTTTTTAATATTAAAGATAAACTTAAATATAAAATTATTTAAAAAATATCTTTTTTTTAAATCCTTAAAAATTAAAAATATATATTATTTTATTTAAATAAATTATAATATATATTTTTACAAAAGTATATTTAAATCTTTAATAATGTTTATTATTTTAAAATCTATAATATTTCTTTTTTAAATAATATAATAATTATCTTTATTAAATAAGATTAATTTTTTTAAATATAATTAATATTTATGTTTACTTTTTATAATTTTTTAATTATTAGTTATTATAAAAATCATCATTAGTTTAAAAATATATATTTATTAATACTTATTTTAAAGAAAAGATATATTAATTACGTATATTTATTTACTTAATTTACGCTTTATTTGTAATAAAATATATTATATAATAAATTTTTTTATAAAATTAAAAAATTTTATAAATAATTTTATAAGTTATTATATCTTATAAAAATCTATATTCTAATTATAACTTATAATATATATAAATAAATAATATATTTAAATTTAAAAAATATATTAATAAAATTATATTAAAAATCATTTTATCTTTAATTAATATAACTTTATAATAAATATAACGTAAGTTTTTATATAGCATATTCTTTTTGTTTAAATAATAAATATAACGTAGATTTTTACGTAGTGTATTTTCTTTATTTAAATAATATATACAATATAAGTTTTTACGTAACGTATTCTCTTTGTTTAAACGTACTTACTACGGGATATCTTATACTAATAAATAATATATTTAAAGTTAAGGAGTATATTATTAAGGTTATATTAATATCATTTTTGGTTTGTATAATTATAAGGCGGGTTTTTTTATAGCGTATATTTAAAGTTGAGGAGTATATTATTAAGGCTATATTAATATTATTTTCAATTTGTATAATTGTAAGGCGGGTTTTTCTGTAGTATATTCTCTTTATTTAAACGTATTTATTATAAGATATCTTTTAATATAAATTCTTATTAACGTTTAATTTTAATAACGTTTTTCCTATCTTAAAACATATTTATAAAACTATAAATAATAGAATTAATAAAAAATTAAAGTTAATAACAATATATACTTTATTTTTAGTTTTAAAAATAAAAACTTATTAAAAAAGGATATCAAGTTAAAAATATTAATAATAAAGAAAGTCTTAATTTATCAGCTTTTATATGATTTATTATATTAACTTTTCTTAAATTTATTTATTTTTATATAATTAATATCTTGTTATTTTAAATTTTTTTAAAATTTAAACTTTTATTATAATTTTATTTTTATTTATCTTTAATTGATTTTTTTAAAACGGTCTTTTAAAAATTTATTTTAATTTTAGCTTTAATATATTATATATTACTTTTATTTTAATAATTAAATCTTATAATAAAAATAACTAATATATTAAATTTAATAACGTAATAATAATATTTATTTTTAATATGAAGTAATTTTATTTATTTATTAATTTAGATTTAAGTAATTATGTATATAATATATATTTAATAATCTTATCACACGTTTTTAGTATTAGCGATTATTAGTTAAACCTTAATGAAATAATTAATATTTTAGGGAATTTAAGATTTTAGGTGTTTAAAGTAATGCTTAAAGATATTAATGGGTTTATAAATTAAAATATTTTATTAATATCTTTCTTAAAAAGTATTATATAATAAATAATGAAATCTTAATTTAGTATATATATTTAATAATTAATAAATTAATAGAAATAGCTTATTAAATCTTTAAATAATTAATCTCGATAATATCTTTATTTAAAAATAATAAATAAGTTATATATTTTATAGACGTATATATTTATTTATAAAGATAAATTATATTAGTTTTTATATAAATTTAATATATTTTTTTTAACTATGACGTTTTTATAGAATTGTAGTTTTATTTAAATTATAAAGATGATTTTTAAGATTTAAATTTCTTAAAAAAAAGTTTATATTTTTTCTATATATTCTTACTTTTTAATAAAAGCGTTAGGAAAAGATATTTATAAATTGTTATTAAAGATAAGAAGCTTAAGCTTTATTACGATTAATATATATTTTATTTTGGTTAAATTTATAGTTAGCTTTAAAAATAATATATTATGTTTGTTAATTATAAAGCTGGCATGGTTATAAAATATTATCTTATTTTTTTTATATTTTTTATTAAAACTTTTTACTCTTTTTTAATTATGTAAAATAATAAATCTAATATTTTATTATAGTTGGGTTTATCGCTTTAAATAATAAATATATGTTTTTTATTTTATTAGCGTATATTATAATTTGTAAAAAAAAGTAAAGTTATTAACTTAATTAATATTACGTTATTTTTTTCTATTAATATTGTTAAGTTAATAACTCCCACATTTAAATTTTTAGATGTTTTATTTATATCTTTAGTTTTTTTTTTAAATTAAAGGCGTAATAATTGTAACGGTAATATCTTAATATGATATATCTTTGGCGCTTATGATATAATTAGTTTTAATATTTTTATTATTTTTATTAAGAAATTATAATATTTTTTTATTATTTGTATAATTATTTTTAATATTTTTAATAGTTTTATAATTTATTTTAAGGTTAACGACGCTTTTATTTAAAAAGTATTTTATTATTTTATTATTTTTGTTTATTCTCTTAAGTTTATTTTTTTTAGTTATGTAAAATATATAATTTATTTTAAGCTTAACGGCGTTTTTATTTAAAAAATATTTTATTATTTTATTATTTTTATTTATTTTGTTAAATTTATTATTTTTAACTATATAAAATATATAATTTACTTTAAACTTAATAGTATTTTTATTTAAAAAGTAGTTTATTATTTTATTATTTTTATTTATTTTGTTAAATTTATTATCTTTAATTATGTAAAATATAAGCTTAATAATAATATTAGGTAAACTTATAATATCATTAGATTTTAAAGCGGTAGTAGCTTTTAATTTATTATTTTAAGTTAAATATATTAATAAGTATAATTAGAAGCGTAAAGTTTTTAAGATGATTAATGATATATAAATAATTTTATAACTTATTTATTTACGTTTATTTTTTTTTATATAGTTTATTTTTATATTAATAAGTTATAAATTTTAATAATTTGATTTAATATTAATAAGTAATTAATGATTTTAATTTTAACCTTTTTATGGTATTAGATATTAATATCTTAATTTGTAAAAAGAGAGAATAAAAGTAAAAAAAGTTAAAAATTTTTAAACTTTTTTTAGTTAAAGAGATTATTGTTATTATTTAATAAAAGAAGAAAAAAGAGAAAAAGAGAAAGTACGATATAAAGGTAGCATAAAGGTTATAAAAAAAGAAAGTAAAAAACTTAATGTAAAAGTAAATTTTAAATATATATTTAACTTATGTAATTAATTAAGAATTAAAATAAAAGTTTATTTTTAATTTATATAATAATATTTAATCTTAAATATTTAATCTTATATTAATTTTTTATATTAGTTTAGTTAGATATTTTTTTAAACTTTTCTTTTATTTTTTAATAAATTTTTAAAAATATAAATAAATTTTATTATTATATAATAAATTGTTTTATAATATAGAATATAAAGGAAAATTGTAATAAAAATAATTATAAAGAAGAAAAGAAATAACCTTAAATTAAAAAAGATAAAAGAAAATAAGAATATTTTAATATAAGGAAAGGAGATTAGTAAGAGCGATAATTTAAAATTTTTAAGTTATTTTTATTTTTTTTAAAAAATTTATTTGATGGTTTTAAACTTAGCTTACTTTTTTTAAGAAGGTTAAATAAAATCTTTTTAGGTATAATATATTTATAATTATTTATATTCTTTTTAACGTTATTATTATTATTAAGAATAGATATAGGAATATCTAGGAATAATTTATTTTTTATATTAATAAGTTTTATAATAAAAATCGGAAAGTTTTTTTTATCTTATTTTAATTAATTAAGATTGTTGTGATAATCCCCTATATTATTTTTATTATTTATAAAATAAGAATAAGATTGTTTTATAGGTTAAATAAGTTTAAATAAGTTATAATAATATTTATTAGTATTTAAGTTATTATTATAATTAAAAACGATATTATAATATATCGTATTGATAAATTTAGCGTTAGTATTGATAGATTTAGCGTTAATATTAAATATTAATTTTTCTTTATTAATAGAATATTGTTATAAAATGTAATAGTTTATATTATTTAAGCGATATTTATTATTATTATAAATTAATTTTTTATTTTAAATAATATAATAGTTTTTATTATTTTAATAAAGATGTTTTGAAGAAGGAGAAGGCTTATTTGTAAATGTAAGCTTTTTTTTAAATCGTGGCTGTTAAAATTTAATTAGTTTTAAATATCTTATTTATTATTGTAAATTGTTATTTTTAATATTTTTTAATATTTAGATATAATATAATATTTTTTTATAATTAAATAATAAAATGGTTATGTTGTTAAAAATAAATTAAGTAAAATAAGTAAAGAAGAATTTAAGTAAGATTTTTTAAAGTGGTAATAACTTATAATTATAATATGAAATGATAATATTAAGGTTTATATTAAGATATTTTCTTAAAAAATAAAGTATATATATTATTAATTTAAGTATATTGTTAGTTTTGTGATTAGTTTTTAAAATGAAAACGAGATTATTAAAATTAAAAAGATAATAAATATTTATGTATAGGTTTAACTTATTATTATAATTTTTTATTATGTTAAAATATAATAATATATTTAGGTATTAATATATATGATTTGTTTTAAATTAGAAATTAATAGATTTAGGAATAATGTGATACGTTTTAAAAGTTTATAATTATGTTATAATTTGATAAGATTTAGTATATATTATAAATGTAAGGCTATTTTGAGTAGAAGTATTATATTTAATTAATATATTTTTATAAGTATTTGTAAATAAATTATATTTAATATTTAATTATAGTTTTAATATCTTATTAAAAAAGATTTAATAATAAAAGCTTAATATAATAAGATATAATTAATTATTCTTCTTTTTATGTTTGTTATTTTAAATATTGTTAATTTAATTTGGAATAATAAAATAATATATAAGGTTTTTAAGAATATTATTAGATAATATGGTGATATGATTTCCTAGCTTATAAGATATAAAAAAGTATAAGTTAATAAGGTTATTTTTTTCCTTTCTTTTATTTAATTTTTAAATATTCTTAATTATAATATAATAAATATAATAAGTAATATAATAATTAATATTTTTATTATTAAAAGCGTATAAGTTTATAAAAAGGTTAAGATAAGAATAATTTAAATGATAAATATTAACTTATTTAAAAAAAGATTTATAAAAATTATCTGTTAGTAAGGTTGGAAAGGATAAGTAAGGATATATTTTTAAAATATTTATATTTATAATAAAACTTAATGTAGGATTAATATAAATATATAATATAAAAAGTAAATAATTAAATTGAATATTGTTTATTTAAGCTTTGTAAAAATTATTTACGATAGTACTTTATTTAAGTATAAAATTTGGAAAGTAAGTAAGTAGTAATTATTTATGAAAAAATATTTATTTAATAAATATATGGTAAATATAGTAGATATAATTTATATAAGGTGATATAATAGCTTTAATAGTTTTAATATTTTTAATGATTACTTATTTTCTTGTTTTATTTATTTAATTAATATTTATTTTATAATAGTGTAACGTGAATAATTAAAATTAGCTTAATTTATGTTTTTAAAGGATAAAAATTATAATTAATTATATTTAATATTAGTAAAGTTATTAGAATTTTTATAAAAGTGTATTTACGTATATAATTAATGGTAGAAGTTAAAGTAAGTGTGATAGGTATAGCTTGTATAACTTAACGTATTATTAATTTTATAGTTAAAAAGTTAATTGTAAGTTGTTAATAATATTTATAATTTAAATTTAAATAATTTTATTAATTTTAGGCATAATTAATTAATATTTATATTTTTTAAAAGCGTATATTAAGCTGATTTTAATAGTTTTAGTTATATTTTTATACGATTAGTATTATTTAAGTAAATAAGATAAGAAAGTAAGTGGCTATTAATAGTAACTGAGGATTTTTATTTTTTTTTAAAAGATTAAATATTTATAACTTTACGAATAAATTTTTTAAAAAATAAAAAAAATAAATTTAAATAATTTAATTTTTAAAGTAATTTATTATAATTTTTGAAATTTTATTACGTAAACTTTTTTAATTATGCCTTATTTTTATATGTAAATCTAAAACCTTTTTATTATAGTAATTCCGAGCTTAGATATAAGCGGAGATAAAAAAGGGCTACTAGAGGTGGAGAAAATCTCAATAACACAATAACCCTCGTAAACTCGGGCAATATATATATGTACCTAGCCTAGGTAGGTACGTACATGACATCAAGGTGTGGAAGACAAAACTTGGAAGGCATAAGCGGCGTTCGCTCCTGCGTTGGGGGCTGAATGCGAAAAGCACCCAACGCAAACAAAGCCCCGCCCGCACCTCCCTAACCTCCCTAACCTCCCTAACCTCCCTAACCTCCCTAACCTCCATAACTCCTTACTTCGACTTTCATCGGCAACATCTACTCCGCATCTTCTTACCCTCTCGTCTTCTCTCCCGTCCCATTCGTGCCGCGTAAAACTTGCCATGGCTGTCCTTCAAATCTTTCTGACGACAGTGCTTTTGGCCGCCCTGCTGACGATCAGAGGTGCCATACGCCGTCTGTTCTTTCACCCCTTGGCTCATATCCCTGGCCCGAGACTGGCGGCTCTCACCTGGTGGTATGAATTCTATTTCGACGCCATTCAACCCGGCCGATATGTCTTCAAAATCCAGGAGCTGCACAAACTATACGGTAAGCCCGATAGGTGCGCACGTGCAGTTCACAGCGCAGCATTTACTGACATATCCACCTTGCAGGACCAATCATCCGGGTCACCCCGGACGAGATTCACATCTCCGATGTTGGATTCCTCGACACCATCTATGCCCCTTCGTCGTCCCCGAGAGACAAGTATGAGTACCAACTGAGATCTTTGCGGGTTCCCGGTGGAGTTGGCACTACTCCCAGTCTTGAAGTCCATCGCAAACGACGTGAAGCTCTGTCTCCATTCTTCAGCAAACGCAATGTGATCTTCCTTGAGCCGACGATTACCGACAAAGTTCAACAGCTTTGTCAATTACTTTTGAAGCATGCCTCCGAACAGACGCCAGTCAATCTTTCAGATCTCTTCTTCGCCTTCTCCAATGAGTAAGATCCCTTCAAATTCGGACGGGACGAAGAATGGTCCTAACAGAGGCTAGTGTTGTCAATAACTTCTTGTTCTCTCAGAGGACAGACACGCTTTCGGATGAACAGAAAGCCGCCACATTACGCCATAACAGCTACCAGCTCATGATGGGAAGTCATCTCAACAAGCACTTCCCGTTCATTCCCGACTTCCTAGAATCTCTCCCGAAATCCATCAGCAGGCCTATCATGCCACCTGGATTGCTTGATATGCTAGACCTATTTGATGTATGCGTTGCCCTGAAAAGTATTGGCATGGTGTTCTAATACGAGAGACGCAGCGAGTCCTAGCCGAATTAGTAGGCATCATCAAAGCGAAAGCTTCTGGGGCCGGTAGCGATTCGTCAAGTGCAAAATCTGTATATTATAATGTGCTCGACAATCCTATTTTGCCCGCCTCAGAGAAGGCCTTGCTCCGGCTAGAGCAAGAAGGTGCACTTCTGGTTCTCGCAGGAACGGAATCACCAGCCAAGTCCCTCAACATGATATTCTACCACCTGCTGGCCAATACACAGATCATGAGCAAGCTACGGGAAGAACTCAGCACCGTCCCACAACCAGCGTCGTGGACCCAACTTGAGCGACTGCCATATCTCACCGCGGTCATCGAGGAAGCTCACCGTCTCTCCTTCGGTGTCACGGCCAGAACAGCACGTATCGCTCGGGAAACACTTATATACACCCCTACATCTTATGCAGCTTCCTCTTCGAACATGGGAAAGTCCTTCAAGATTCCCGCCGGTACTCCCATGAGCACAACCACCTTGAGCGCCCATACCGCACAGAGTGTTTTCCCCGACCCGTTCGTTTTCGATCCGGAACGCTGGCTCGGTGATGAGGGCCGCAAGCTCCAGAAATACCAGATGTCCTTTGGCAAAGGCAGCAGAAAGTGCCTTGGCATCGAGCTGGCACGTGCCGAGATGTATCTGGTGACTGCAGCGCTGGTTCAGGGCTTTGATATGAAACTGTGGAAGACTGAGGCGAGTGATGTGGCATTTGTTCATGATTATCATGTTTCAATGCCGAGCGCTGAGTTTAAGGGGTTGGAGGCTACGATAATTACCCTATAAGGAAATACAACACGGTTTCACTAGTTAAAATATTCATCACTTAGTAAAAAGGGGCGCGTCTAAGTGATGGCTATCGGCTTCAGGGGCGGCGATTTTATGGTTTCCGTCTGCTCTACTGCGTCCGATTTTGATAGGGTAAGGAGTCACGTGGAACAGTTTATATAGCGGACGGATCGTACAACTGTATTAAAATCAAAAAATTTAATCCGTTAAACTTAATGCGGTAATAATAATACTGCCATACGATTAACGTTATTTTTAACGTTAATAAGCTTATACTTAAAAGCTTTATACGGATATTTAAATATTATAATTAAGAGGCGTTAATAAGCGTTAATTTTTAAATTTTATCTTTTTTTATTTAAAAATTAATAACTTAACAAATAATTATTTAATTAAGAAATAATTAATATTATTATAAAGTTAATTTAATTTTAATTTTAATAATTTTAAATACACGGTAATATAACCATTTATTGTAAAGATATTAAATATTAAAAGAAAAAGGTAATTTTTACTATAAACTTTTATAAGGTAAAAAAGGTGAAACTTAATATTTTTTTAACTTTTTATATTTTAACTTTTTAATAATTAAAATAATAATAATTTTACGTATATACGTCGTATAAAGTTATAAAATATATTAACATGAGGTCCCCGCGCGGCGTGGACACAATAACCCCGAATTTAAAAATAACATAAAAATATTTTCATTTTATATTAAAAAAAATCATAATTCATTTAAAATAAATCGGAAAAATACGTAATTAAATAAATAAATATATTAATATTAATTAAAGAATAATCATCGTTTTTATTAGCTTTTAGCTTTTTTATTTAATTAATTATAAGCCTTTAAACATATTAATCTTTTAACTTTTTTAACTTTTTTTATTTTTTATTTTTTTTATTTTTTTATTTTAAAATACGTATAACTTAAATATTTATTTTTATATATTAACTACGATTTTATTATTACGTAATTATATTTCCTTTTATAAATAAAACGTTAAAATATTTAATAATTAATTTATTTTAAAGAAAACGTTTACTTTATGTTAAATAACTTAATATATAAATTAAGTAAAAATACTTATTTAACTTTATTAAATCCGGTATAAATTTATTATTATAATGATATATTCTTTAATTTTATACGGCGTATATACATAATGTTATTATTATTTAAAATATTTAAACCTTGAAAAAATGTTAAGTTTTATACCGTTTATTTTATAATAACCTAGAACCTTTTATTTTTATAATTCGATATCTTTACGACGAAAGGTTATATTACCGTATATTTAAAACTATTAAAACTAAAGTTAAGTCCGCTTTATAATGTTATTAATTATTTCCTAATCGGGTAATTATTCGGTAAGTTATTAACTTTTTAATTTTTTTAAAAAAAATAATATTTATTTAAATAACTTAATTATTTAAGTCGTCTTTTTTATTAAATATTTTTTAAACACTTTTATAAAGCTTATTTAAAATGTATTTAATTTAATTTCGTAAAGTTATAAATAAAAACGTTTATAAGTAATATATATTATAACGAGAATTTTTTTTTATAAATTAAAAATATTTAAAGTTTTTATATTAATTTTAATATTTTAAATGTTAACTTATTCTTTTTTTAAAAAACAATTACCTTTTTAAATCTTTTACCTTTTATTTAATATAATTATAACTTTAATTAATCGAGGTTTCTTTTAATAAAACGTAAAGAAAAAAGGAAAACTTAAATAAAATATAATCAAAAATAAATAAAATAATAAGAAAAATAAGTTAAAAATAAAAAAATATATTTTATAAAATTTACTTAATTATAACTTTAAATCTTTAACCCGTTAACCTTTAAATTTAAAGGCTTTTACTTTTTACGGTTTTAATAATTATTGTAGCTTTAATAACTTTTCAAATTATAAGATAAGTTCTTTTATATATTTTAATAATTTTTTTATATTTTTAAAGTTTTAACTTTAATTATTATACCGTAATATATTTTAAATCAAATTTCTTTTAAAGCTTTAAGATTAAATATTTAAAAAAATAAAAAAGAATAATAATAATAAAAGAAGTAAAAAAAGCAAAATCCCGTCCGAAGTAATTATTTTCATCTTTTGCTATTTTTAAATATTTATTTTTTAATTTCTTTTAAATCTTTCTATTTTTTTTATTTATTTTTCTTTTGATTTTTAACTTTTTTACTTTTTTAATTTATTTTTCTTATTTTTTCAATCACGTATAATTTAAATATATATCTTTATATGTTAATTACGACCTTTATTATCACGTAATTATAATTTTAATATTAAATAAAACGTTAAATGATTTAATTAATAATTTTATTTTAAAAAAACTGTTTCTTTAAATTAATTTACTTAATAAATAAATTTAGTAGAAATATTTAGTTATATGTATTAAATCCGGTAAAAATGCACCATTATAATGGAATATTCCTTAAGTTTATATAACGTCGATACGTAAAGCTATTATTATTTAAAATATTTATTCGTTGAAATATTAAAAGTTGGAAAAAATGCCAAGTTTCATACTTCTTACCCTATAGAAGCCTGCAGTAAAAATCACCCTTTTATTTCAACATTTAATATCTTTACGAAAAATAGCCGCATCACCGTGCATTTAAAACCATTAAAACCGGAATTAAGTTAACTCTATAATGGCGTCAACTACTTCCTAATCGGGTAATCTTCCATTAAGTTATTAATTTTTAATGGAAAAGAAAAAAACCCGAAGATTAACGTGGAAATTTCAAAAAATCTATGGCTTTAATGGCTTTAAAGCCCCTGTGGCTGCTGTGGCTGCTGTGGCTTTAGTGGCTCGAGGATTACAGGGTAAGTTGGGAGAGTTTTATACATTTCTTTAACGGCCTTTCTTATACTATTAAAGTTTAAACTTAAATAACTTCAGCTATAGTAATAGTGGCGTAATATATTATATATAGTTAAATAAACAATTACGTAAGCTATTTAATGATATATTTCTTTACTTAATCGGGCTTAATCTTATAAAGTTATTTGCTTTTAAGTATTAAAAAATAATATTTCTTTATATATTTTAACCATTTTAAGTCCCTTCCTTTTTTAGTTAATTTCGTTAATAAGCTTAGTATATAAGCTTATTTATAAAGCTCATCGGAGAATTTTCCGACTTTATTCCGTTAAGTTATAAGTAAAGACGTTATTAAATAAAAAAGACTATAAGGTAAATTAAGAGAGTTTTATGCATTTCTTCAACGGCTTTTCTTATAGCTTTAAAGTTTAAACCTTAATAATTTTAGCCACGATAATCGTGGTGTGATACATTTTATACCGTTATGTTCGTAATCTTATAAGCTATTTAATGGTATTTTTTTTATTCCTTTTATAGCTTAGTTTCGTCGAGATATCTGCTTTTAAACGTTTATAAAAAATGTTTATTTATATAACTTAATTATTTTAAGTCTGTTTTTTATTTAATCAATTTTATTAAATAGCTAATTAAATAAAGATTTTTATTAAACTTATTTAGGATTTTTCCGATTTAATTCCGTAAGGTTATAAGTAAAAACGGTCGTAAATATAAAAGCTTTTATTTTTTAGTATTACAGGGTAAGTTGGGAAAGTCTTAGACATTTTTCCAACGGCCTTTCTTATATCGTTAAAGCTTAAACTTAAATAACTCCGGCTATAATAAGCGTGGCGTGGTATACCATATACCGTTATATAGGTAATTATTTAAGCTATTTAATGCCATCTTCCATTCCCTGATCGGGTTTAGCCTCGTAAAGTTATTTGCTTTTAAGGTTTAAAGAATATTATTTATATATATAACTTGATCATTTTAAATCTGTTTTTTCTTTAATTAATTTCATTAATTAATTGATTAAATAAGCAGTTTTATAAGATTTATCCGAAATTTATCCGATTTAATTCCGTAAGGTTATACGTGGAAACGTTAATATGTAATAATCTTTTTTAAAAAGACGTTTTTTCCGGAATAACTCCAGCCACAGGTATCGTAGCGCAGTGTATCTTATATCATTATATTCTTAATTACGTAAGCCTTTTAATAATATATTTTATTACTTAATCAGGCTTAATCTTATAAAGTTATTTACGTTTAAGCTTAAAAGAATATTATTTATATATATAACTTATCCGTTTTAATATTATTTTTTCTCTAGTTAAGCTTATTAAATAGTTAATCATATAATGCCTTTTATAAAACTTATCCGGGATTTTTTCGATTTAATTCCGTAAAGTTATAAGTAAAAACGTTATTAAGTATAAAAGCTTTTAATTTTTCAGGACTGTGGGGTAGGTGGAGAGAGTTTTGAGCATTTTTCTAATGGCTTTTCTTACACTTTTAAAGTTAAAACCTTAATAACTTTAGCTATAATTATTATGGCGTAATATATCTTATACTATTATATCCGTAATTAAGTCAGCTATTTAATCGTATTTTTTATTTTCGTTTTAAGCTTAATTCCGTAAAGATATTTGCTTTTAATTTTAAAGAATAATGTTTATTTATATAACTTAACCATTTTAAGTTTATTTCTTCTTTAGTTAATCTTAAAAAATAGCCTATTAAATAAACCTTTTTATAAAATTTATCCGGAATTCTTCCGATTTTATTCCGTCAAGTTATAAGTAGAAACGTTATTAAATAAAAAAGACTATAGGGTAGGTTGGGAAAGTCTTATGCATTTCTTTAACGGCTTTTCTTGTATCGTTAAAATTTAAACCTTAATAACTTTAGCCACAGTAATCATGGCGTAATACATCCTATGTCGTTATGTTTATAACTACGTAAGCTATTTAATGGTATAATTTATGTTCTAACCAGGCTTAACCTCGTAAAGTTATTAGCTTTTAAGTATGAAAAAGCAATATTTATATATATAACTTGACCATTTTAAGTCCGTTTTTTCTCTAGTTAATTTCATTAATTAGCTTATTCCATAAGGATTTTTATAAAGTTAATTCGAAATTTATCCAACTTAATTCGGTAAAGTTATAAGTAAAAACGTTAATACGTAATAATCTTATTTAAGGGACTTTTTTTACGGATTAACGAGTTTCCGGTTCTTTTTTCTTATTAATTTCTTTATTATTTAATTTCCTTATTAATTTATTTCTTTAACCTCTTTATTATAAATAAATTCGGGGCATTTTTTTACTTTTTTTAAAAGTTTTTTCTTTTTAATTAAATCACTTAACGGATAAATTTAATAGAAATATTTATTTAAATATATTAAAACCGCCATTTAAATAGTATTATCTTAATATATATTATACCTTTATACGATATATATACGTAAAGTTATTATTATTTAAAATATTAAAAGTTGAAATATTTAACGTTAAAAAATCTTAAGTTTCACACTTCCTACCCTGTAGTAACCTGGAAACTTATAGTAAAAGTTACCCTTTATTTTCGAAATTTAATATCTTTATGAGGAAAGCTTGTATCACCGTGCATCCAACACCGTTAAGACCGGATTAAAGTTAACTTTACAATGGTTTAAACCATTTCCTAATCGGGCAATTATTCGTCAAGTTATTAATTTTTCAATGGAAAGGGGAAAATCCGAAGATTAGCGTGGCTTTAGTGTCTTTAAGGCTCCTGTGGCTGCTGTGGCTTTAGTGGCTCCAGTGGCTCGAGGACTACAGGGTAGGTTGGGAGAGTCTTATGCATTTTTCTAACAGCTTTTTTTATATCGTTAAAGTTTAAACTTCAATAACTTAAGCCACAATAGTCGTAGCACAGTGCATCCTATATCATTAGATTAGTAATTTTATAAGCTATTTAATAATATATATTATTACTTATTTAGGCTTGACTTCGTATAGTTATTTGCTTTTAAATGTTAAAAAATGATATTTATATATATAACTTAACCATTTTAAGGCCGTTTTTTCCCTAGTTAATTTTATTAATTAGCTTATTACGTAAGCTTTTTTTATAAAGTTTATCCGGAATTTACCCGATTTAATTCCGTAAAGTTATACGTAAAAACGTTAATACGTAATAATCTTTCCCGAGGGGACTTTTTTTTACGGATTAACGCTTTTCCATTTTCTTATCAATTAATTTCCTTATCAATTAAATAGTTTCATTTCTTGATTTGACCCCCCTGCTACAAAACCCCCTCACCCCTTATAAATTCGGGGCATATAATTTTATTTAAATGAAGTTTTTAATAAGGTTAACTAGATATTTTTATTAAATTTATTAATTTAATTATTTAATTAAAATGAAAAGATTTTTTAAGAAAGAAATTAAAATTAAAATTAAAAAAAATTAAACGAATTTAAAATAAAATAAAATAAATTTAAATAAATATTTAAAAATAATAAAAAATTAATATAATTATTTCGGACGGGATTTTGTTTTTTTTACTTTTTTTATTATTATTATTTTTTTAATATTTATTTAATTATTAAAGATTAAATATTTAAAGAAATAAAAAAAATAATAATAATAAAGAAAGTAAAAAAAGTAAAATCCCGTTTAGAGTATTTATTTTAATTTTGTATTATTTTTACATATTTATTTTATTACGTTCTTTTTATTTTTTTTAAATTTAATTTTTAAAAAAACCTTTTTTATATTTTTTATGCCTTAAATTTATGAGGGGGTTTTATAGTAGGGGGGTTAAATCAAGAAATAAAACTAAATATTTAATTGATAAGGAAATTAAATGATAAGGAATTATCGGAGAAAATAAAATCTTTTGCCAGTTATTAATCCTTTCCTTAAATTAAGATTAATTTTAAATAAACATATTTAATTAATTTTACTGCGCTTATAAAAGGATTTCACATAATAAAAAAGTAATAGTTTAAAAGCGCTTTTTAAGAAAAATTAAACAATACCGATTATATTACGATATAATATTTTATTGTTAAAATATATAATATTATACGATTATATTACTTATCATTATATAATTTACGTAAGAATAACTTTTTTAATTAAGAATTTATTTATTAATTTTATTATTTATTTTCTGATCTTTTATAGCCTTTTATAATTAATCTGCTTAACTTAGTAAGCCGTTTTATCCCCTTGCTTATTTTAGAAAGAAGTTATAATCTTAATTATATATCGTTATTTATAAGAAAGAGGAGATATAAACCGTTAAAACTGATAATATAAGAAAGCTAAATGTAAGTTAATATAAAACCTACTCTTTTATACGTAAAGATTTTTAACGTTAAGTTAATATAAGCTTTAAGTATTATTTATCTTTAAGCCTTAAAATTTATAATAGTAAATATAGGTATTAATATGAAGCTAGACCGTATAAATAGGTACGTAATCGACTATAAAATATTAATTTTTTTTAGGAAAATAAATAATAAACCTCTTTTTAAACTAGATAAATCAAAGTTCTTTGTTATTTTTAATAATAAGAATATAACTTTTAAAGGCTTTATATAGATTATAATAATATTATTTACCTTATATAAGTATAAATCGTTATTAAGTATAAACCTTTTCGCAATATACTTAACGTTATTTATAATTTTAAGCCTTTAATAAAGGTTTTTTATAATTATAATAAGTATATTTTTAATAAATATTAGGTAAGATAAGATATAGATTATAAAGTTATTTATAATTTTAAAAACTTTTTTTAAAACTTCCTACTTATAAAATGCTTTTACTTTTAAAATATATAAGGATAAAAAGATATAAACTTTTTGCCTTTAAGCCTTAGTAAAAGAGATGATAGCTTAAAGATTAATTAAATACTTAAAGGCATTTAAAGGAGTAATAGCCTTAATATGCTTATTAAAAACGATATTTTATAGTTATATAAGCTATATATTTAAAAGATTAAGATCTTCTAAGGTTTACTTTTTATTTTTTAACTAATGTAATAACATAAAGTAAATTAAATCTATAGTTTATATTTATTAATCTAAAATAATAATTAAGATAAACTTTAATCATAATTAATAACTTAATATATAATTCTTATTACTTAAATTAAACTTTTTACTTATTTTTATTAACTTTTTCACAGTTATTACTTTATTAAGATATAATAAAGATATATCTTTAACTAATTTAAATTAATAAAAATTACCGTATAAGATTATTATAAACATTTTTCTAAAATCTTCATTAAAACGGTTATAAGCCTTCCATAATTAGTTATTAATTTTAAGTAAATTTATACTTATTATTATATTATATTTATTAATAATAAAGATATTAGTTACTTTTAACGTTATAATCTTTTTTAAAAATATTTTCTTAAATAATAAATTAATAACAAAATAAATAATAATTTTATCGATATAAGTACTAATATTTTTAAAGGTTATAATTATTTAAATTCTTCTTTTATAATTCTTATTCTTTAAGGTTAAAATTAAGATCTTAATAATAATGTTTTTATTAATTCCATTTTTATCTTTTAAATAATAAAAAAGTTATAATATTTTAAGAGATTTTTTAACTTTTACAACATTTACTTTATTTAAATAATATAAGATAATATTTAATGTAATTATTTATTTTAAGTTTAGATATTTTTCCTTAATTAATTTAAAGCTAGCGTCCGCTTATATACAACTTAAATCATATTCCACTATAATTTAAATAGGTTAAAATTAATTATATTAAGTTATAATATTTAATAATTTAATATTAAGAATATTTATAATATCTTTATTAAAATTAAAGATTTAATAATCTCTTTTATTTATAAACTTTTAAGCTAAAAGATTAAAATTAAATTAAGAAAGTTTATCATTAACGTCCTTAGTTATTACTTATAATTTATTGATATTTAACTTTTTAAGATTATTCTTTTAACTTAAGATATTATTTAATAAGTTTAAAGTTATAAGGTTTATATTATTTGTTAAATTCTAATAAATCTTTAACTTAAAAGTTATAAAGAAGTTAACCAACTTCTTTAAATTATTGTTAAAAGTTAGTTAAGTTATAATTATAATACTCTTTTCAAAAATAAATATTTACCTTTTCATCTTTATATTTAAATAATAAACAAAGCTATAAAAGAACGTAAAAAAAAACTTAAGGTTTTTAATTTTTTACTCTTTTTTTTTATCTTTATTACGTTAAAGGAGATCTTTATCGTTTTATAACTTTATAAAGTTATCTTAATTTATATGTATATTTTAAATTTTAATATTTCTTTAAATATCTTTTTTATTCTTTTTAAAAAGGTTAAAATTACTATTATAAAATTTAAAATACTTAAAGAGGCCTTTATATAAATTATTTTATATTTTAATTAAAAAACTATTTTATTATAAGATAAATTTTTATTAAGGTATGAATAAGTTTAAGCAGATTATAGTAAACTTTTTAAATATATTGTTATTTTTAAAGTTTAAGGGATATAATTTAATTAATAAAGGAGTTATGATAAAGGTCTTTTTAAGGATATATTAATAATATATAGATTATAAATTTAAATCGTTTATAAACTTAATATAAGAATTTATCTAATTTTTTTTAAGTTTTTATTAAATCTTAATTATAAAGGTATAATTATATAAGTATAAATCTTTAAGTATTAGATTATAATATAAATAAGCTTTAAGAAATGATGGTTTTACGCCAGTAAAGTTATTTAAAATAACTTACTCTTATATATTAATAACGATACAATTAAAAGCCTTAATAGCAAGTATTTAAAAATGTAGTCATTAACAATAAATGGCGTAATAAATAATAATGTAATAAAGTTATTATTATTTCAACTTTAATAAATATTAAGTCTTATAGTTAAAAAGGTAGTTATACATTTTTACTAATAATAACTCTTATTTTAAATAATATCGATAAAAAATCTAAAGTATTAAGTTATTTATTATTTTATTAAGATTTTCTTTATTAATAAAGTTTAAAACTTAATTAAGAGTATTTGCGTGATAAGTTATAACGATAATTTACTTATTTAAAGGAAGGATAGGTTTTGTCGTATAATTAATTATATAATAAAGAAGAAAAGACGTTTAAAATTAAGTAAAGATTAAAATAAAATTATAATTATAATGGAGGATAGTAATAATTATCTTATTTTATTTATTATAATGTCTTAAAGTATATTGAATATATATAATTTTATTATCATTTATATATATTTTAAGAATAATTTTTTAAGGTTAGTTAAAACGATAAAACTTACCAGTTTTAACTTTATATTATTTACCACGCTTATTATTAGAAAACTTCTTATATGTAATAATATAACGGTGATATTATATTATAGTAGTTATAAATTAAGCTTTATTTTTTTACTTATTTTTTAAGACGTTTAAATTATATATAAAACGTTTTAAAAGTTATAGACGGTTGTTTTTCTTAACTCTTTTCTTAAATATAATCTCGTTAAAATTTTCTTAAAAATACTCGTTAACCTATCTTAAGAAGTTAGTAATATCTTAAGCGTTATTTTTAATATATAACTCTTTTAACATTTTATAAGATTTAATATTATTAAAAAATTATAAGAATTTATAGGAATAAAAAATACTGCGGTAATTAGTTTTTATAGCCGTAAAATATGTATCGATAGGATTTAAAGGGTTATTTTAATTCTTAATACGAATAATCTTATCGAAAAAAGCCTTTATATACTTGTAAAATTATTTAACTAATAAAATTAAATCTTAATTGATTTTTTTAATGATAATATGGATATTATTTAAAAGATTTTTTTAAATCTTGTTTTTAACCTTTTAAAGGTATCGACTTTTATGAAACTTACGGTTTATATAGATTTAAATAGGATTTAATAAATTATTAAGATTAATAATAAATTATATAGTTAAAGATTTATATTTAATAATTAGATTTTTTAATTTATTATGCTAGTGATGTTTTAACTTATTAGATAAAGGCTGCTATTATTTGTATATTAAAATCTTTTTTAAGAGGATTTTTATATTGTTATTGTTAATTAGTTTATGGTTTTTAATTTCTTTAATAACTTTATAAAGTTATTCTTTTATTAAAAACTTACAAGTTAATTTAATTTTGGTAAAAGTTAATAAATTTATGCAAACTTTATTAATATAATTACTATTCTTTTTAATAATATTATTAAAAACAAGAAAAGGGAATATAAGATATATGGCTGTGATAGTATTATATTAATGTAACTTAATTAAAGCTTATTTATAAATATAATATTAATATAGTAAAAAAGTAATAATAATAAAAGAAGATTTATACGTTTTAATATTAAAGTTATCTTTTTTATATTTTTCTTATTTTATCTTTTTAATAATAAGACTGCTTAATTTGTAGGGAAGAATTTTTATAAAAGTATAAGTATAAAAGTAAGGATTATAAACACTTAGAAAATGATTTCTTAAAATTATTTTAAGATAAAAAATGCCGTTAACTTATTTTTTTTTAATAATCTTATCTTGTTTTTTTCCAATAGTCTGATCTTTTAATAAATCTACATTTTTTTAAGCTTTAGCTTTTAAAATTTATTATATAAAATAAGCTTTTTATATCTTATTTGCTTAGTTTTTTTCTAACGTAAAGAATTTAAAAGAAATAGTTTTAAACTTAACTTCTTTTTAGATTAGTATATAATTTATATTAAAAGTTAGCGTTAAGGTAGTAAGGATAGATTACTTAAAATTATCGTTATTAATAAGTATATTCTTAACTTTTAAGGTTTTTTTTTATTAAAGTATATTATTATTTTTATTAAATATTAATTTAGAATTATTATTATTATTTTATTTAAGTAAGGGAGAGTTATTAATATAAGAATTTAAATTTACGTTTTAATTTAAGATAAGATCTTATGGTTTATATTTAGGAATATAAGTGATATGGTAAGCAGATTTTTCCTTAATATTTAAGATATACGTTATATAATTTATAATTATCTTAGAAAAGATCTTATTATTGTTATTCTTATTTTAATTATTTTAAAATAAATGATCGAAAGGAATTAAGGCGTATAAATAATTATACCCTTTTAGTTAATAAAGAGTATATTTTAATTTTAATTTACATAAACTTAAGTAAAAAAGTAAATCCTTTTTAATAAGCTTTTCTAAATTATATTATATAATATGAATATTTTTTAAAATATTATTTATAACGTAAGGAAGAATTTTTATAATAGTAAATACATTATTTGTAAAAATAGATATATGGTTTGTTACTTTTTGATAAAACGGAGAGTTAGGTTAATTAATTAATAAATTTAAATTAAATTTAATAATTATTTTAAAAGTAAATTTAAGAAATAAGAATTGTTTTTTAAAAAGGCGAAGATCTTTGATTTTAAAGGGAAATAAATAGATATATAATTTGTAAAGTATATTAAAATAATAATTTATAGGAATTTAATTTAAATCGATGTATATTTAATAACGATTATAAATATGAGTTAGCATAGATTTTTAGGGAAAATATTTAATATAATTAAATTGATATAATGTTTTATTGGGGTCTTATGAATTAAGCATAATATCTTTTTTAAAAGGAATATAGAGACGTTTTAATAATATATTAAGGAAGTTTTTTTATAATATTAATTTATTTTTTTTTACTGAATATTAAATAAGGTATAAACGATATTATTTTAAAGGTATGTTATTAGGATTTTATGTTATTTTTTAAAAGTTATGTATATATTATGTTTTAATATAATTACTTATAGGTTTTAAGAACGATTAAGCTTTAGACTTTTTTTTCTTTTACTTAAAATTATTATTAAAAATTGTAAAAAAGTTATAGATTATGTTAAGAACTTTTTATAAAATAATTAAGGATATATTTAAGGATAAAGATAAAGAAGAAGATAGAGAAGACGATAATAAAAAAGATATTTGACGTTATATTCTTAAGTTATAAAAATGGTTAATATAGTATTTAGGTTAAGTTTTAAAGTTATAAAAGTAATTATTAGATTAATTATAAAGTTGATTATAAGATTGCTTTATAAGTTTAGCTGTAGGTTTATTAAAAGTATAATTTTTAGGTTAAGTTTTTAAGTTATAAAGGCGGTTAATATAATATTTAGGTTAAGCTCTTAAGCCATAAGGATAGTTAATATAATGTTTAGGTTAAGTTATAAAGTTATAAGGTTAATTATAAAGTTGATTATAAGATTATTTTATAGGTTTAGTTATAGGTTTATTAATATTATAGTTTTTAAGTTAAGTTATTAAGTTATGAGGATATTTAATATAATGTTATGTTTAGGTTAAGTTTTAAAGTTATAAGGTTAGTTATAAGATTAATTACAAGATAAGATAAAAATATTAAAATTAGGAAGTTAATTTTAAATATAAAATAAAAGGTTAAGTATAAGAGGATAAGATTAAATTAAAAAAAGAGATTTATAAGATATATTAATATAGTTTTTAAATTAAGCTTTTAAGCCATGAAGTTAACCATAAAGTCGACTATAAGATTAAGAGGTAGATATATTAAAATTAAGAAGCTGATTTTAGACATAAAATAAAAGGTTAGATATAAAAAGATAAGGTTAAACTATAAAAGAAGGTTTATAAGGCGTATTTTTACCTTTACCGCTTAAAAAAGCTTTTTAATATAATAACTTTATAGTAAAGAAAATATAATAAAAAACTATAATTTAAAAAGAGATTATAAGAAGTAAGATAAATAGTAAAAATATATTTTAAGTAAAAATAATTATAAAAATATAATAAAGAAGTTATATAATAAAAGGTTATAACTCTTTAAATAAATAAGCTAATAAAGATATACTTATTTATATAAGATAAACATAACTTACATAATAAAATAAGCATAATAAATATAAAAATATAATAAATTAAGATTTAATTAAACTAAACCGCTTTAAAAAATAAGCATATATACTTAATATAATAATATATAATAAGATTAAACTGCTTTAAAAAAAAGCGTTTAATAAAGCATATATAAAAATATTATTAAATATTAAAAGGGAAGAAATTAAAAGAAATTAGAAGAAACTATTAAAGATTATATAAATCTTTATATATAAAGAAAGGAAAGATCTTTTATAATTTACATTTTAATATTATATTATATAAGTTCTAATTATATCTTAATACATTTATGATATTATAGCCTTAACCTTTAAAAATTTTTTAATATCTTTATTATATTATTTTATAAAAGCTTAAACACCTTAAAGCAGGTTTTAAAGATTTAATAAACCTTTATAAGTTTTAACTTAAATGTGGTTCTTTTAAACATAGTTGAAATAATAAAGCGTATAAAATATTTTACCTAATTTATTAAGTTTAAATTAATTATTTTTATATTTAAAGTACTTATTTAAGTTTTATATTTAGATATTAGTTTAGACTTTTTACAGTTCTTTACTAACATTACAATTATAATCTTAGCTTATATTTTCAATATAGAAAACGTAAAATAATCTTAGGATAATTTGATTTATTTATCTAGAAAGATATATCCTTAAGGCTTTTATATAAAACTAAAAAGTAATTTAAAATAGAAATAATTGTAATAGATTTTATTAAATATTACGTTAAGGAATCTTTAATTATAAATAATTAATCTTAAGCTTATGGTTTAATAAATAAGATAACTTAAAATTAGAGTAAGATTAATGGTATTAAAATGGAAGATATAAAGGTATTAGTATTAAATTAATTTATAACTTACTCGTTTTTTAATAAAGTTATTTATATATTTAATAAAAAAATCATTACCTTTTATAATAATAGGATTAAGCCCCTATTAAAGCATAATATATTTATTAAGTTATAATTCTTCTTAAATTAGGTAAAGAGCTATAATAATAAAGAACTACCGGTAAAAAAGGTATATTTATTTTATATTTATTTTATATTTAACAAGTTAATTAAAAGAAGATAAATGTAAGCGTTTAATAATGGCTAAATTAAACTTAAAGATAAGTAATATATTTATTACGCTAGTTATATTATAGATTAATTAAATAATTAATTTATTAAAAGAGTAGGTTATAAAGAAGATATCTTATTAAAACAATATTTAATTTATTTAATAATCTTATAAATATTTTACTTAATAGCTAGTAAAAGATTAAGAATATTAAGATCTTTAAACTTATCGTTAAAAAGGTAGTTTTACTTAGAAATTTAGGAAAAGATTATATAATTAATATAAAATAAGAATAAATTTAAACTTAAATTAATCTTAAAAAATAGTAAAAAAACTTAAAAGATAAGAGGTTATGTTAAAGTTAATTAAGTTATATTAACGTTAAGTAAGACTTTAAATACTATTAAAAAGAGTATAAAAGAAAAAGGTAAGATTATTAAATAAAGTAATAATAAAAACGATATTAAAGAATAAGTCTTATTAAATAAACGTTAAAATAATATCTTATTAAATAATAAATAACTTACTATATTATAACTTATTACGTAATTAAGTATAAAAAGATATATTAAAAATAATAAAAAGATTTAAAAAACGTGTTAATTAAAGTAAGTAATTTATTTATAAAAGTAGATATTTAAAGTTTAAGATTTAAGTATAAAATTGATAAATTAAATTTCTTAAAAATTACGATACTTTTTCTATCTTAAAAAAAGGAACATATTTATTAACCTAAAGGCTGAAATTACTTAAGGGAGATTATAACATTTTTTATAGCTAGTAAATTAATATTTATTAATTTAATAAATAAATTAATACCGTTAAATATAATTAAATAATAACTTATATAATTTATAAAGATTAAATCGTATTAATTTTAAATAAATTATATATAAAATTAACGTTAACTTTTTTAACCTTTGTTATTTAACTTTTAAACGTGCCTATTTAAAGAACTCTTCCTCTTTTTTTATAATTAACTTTTATTTATAAGGTTTTACGACGATTAATTAATAATATCGTCACTTTTAATAAGGTTACTTCTTAAAGTTATATTATTTAAGCTTAAATTTATAACTTATAAAACTAACATATTTAAATTTTTACGTTAAATAAAATTAAATAACGATATTTTTCTTTATATAACTTATTTAAAGATATTAAACAGATATATATAAAACTTTACGTAATCTTTCTTTTATTGTAGAAAGAAATCTTTAATTGTTGGATGGACAAGGTGCACTAGTGCAGAAGCGTACGGCTGTACGAAAGATGAGGGTATTCCTAAATGTGTTGTTGTTGTTGTAAAAGTTGAATTGATTGATGTGGTTGTGGTTGTGGGACGAGGCTACTAAATAGCCTCGTATGGGCCCCCACTGGCCACATGACTAATTAAGGCTTTAATACATACCAACATTAATTAAACATATAATAAATTTAAAACTTTTATTAAGACATTGTTCCTGTTATGATATGAATAATTATATCTTAAAACCATTAGTAATAATATTAAATATAATAATAGTAAAAGTAAGTTAACTTAATTTAATTAATAAATCATTAAGTTTCCCGGTTATATTAAAAATAAAGATATATCTTATAATATATTAATTTATATTAACGAATAAAATTTTAACTTTAACTAACCTTTTACTTTTAATTTTTAATATAAAAAATAAAAAGTTAAATAAGTTAATTACTTATATCACCTTTATTTTTTTAACATATTAACTGCTTAAAAATATAGGTAAATATTTAAAATAAGCGTTAAATGTTAAAGCGGGAAGTTTTATATAAAGGAGGTTTAATATGTAAAAAACGGCTTAATAATTTATAATATTATTATTAAAAATCTTAATACTTATATTATATATAAGAAGATTCTTTAAGAAAATTTAATTAAGCGTAGTTTTAATATCGTCCTTTAAAATCTTAAGTTTTATCCTTTTTTAATTAATATTATCTTAGTTAATATTATCTTTATTTTAACTTATTATTCTTATATTTAATAATATACTTTTTACTTTTAATTTAATATTTAATTTAGCTTTTTACTTATTACTTATAAACTTACTTATAAAGTTAAAACCTTAACTTATAATATTTTAAATAAGTAATTTTATATGTTAAAACTTATCCGACGCTATCTTTAAATAAGAGTGTTACGACTTAATAAACTTAATAATTAATATTATATTAACGGGAGCATTATAAACGGTCTTGCGAAAATAAATGCGGTTATTCTTAAATCGATAAATGTAAAATTAAAGATAAGAGATAAGGCTGCGGTATAATTTAATACTAGATTTAATAAATTTCGCGTCGTTTATATTAAATATATCGTTATATAACGTTTTAATAATAAAAGATATAAACTTTATTGTAAAATCTTCTTAATTTAAAAGAGGATGTTTAAGTTTATTAAGAGGCGGTTGAGAAAGGTTTTTTAGCATAGGAACGTTTAATTCGTTATTAACTTTATGATTTAAATTAAATAACTTTAATTAAGTAAATATGGTAAAGGGTAATGAAGTGATGTTTTAAACGTGGTTTTTTAATAACTACGATATATTAAACGGGATTAGCGAAGGCTGTTATTAAAAACGGTAATTACGTTTAGGTTTTTTTATAAGAGATAAGTTGACTTTTTCCTTTAAGTTTTAACGTTTTTTAAAAGGTAAATAATCTTATAAAATTAATAAATTACGATATTAAAGGCATAGATTATGCTTTTTTATAATAGTTATAATTATTATAATAAACGTTAATATAAAAACGTAAATATATTTAATTAAAACGATATATTATAATTTAAATAAGATGGTATTAACAGTTATATTATTTTAAGCGGACTTAGCTAGGAATAAATATTTTAAAGCATACTTAAAAAAGGTTTTTCCTATTAAATAAGCTAACTAAAAGCTATAATTTTATAAAAGTGGAGTAAAATAAAAGAATTAACAATATAATTAAATAAAGGAAAATTTGTTATAAATAATAATTACATTTAATAAAGCATGCTTTTCAGCTAAGCTTCGGTAAATAAATTTAGGGTTATTATGTCCACGCCGCGCGGGGACCTTATATATTAAATAACTTAACGAATAAAGGTAATAAAAATATTTATTAAATATTATTATGACCGCCATAAAATTCTTATTATAACGATATATTTTTTTCCTTTATATATCGTATATATGTAAAGTTATGATTATTTAAAATATTAAATATAAAAAGTTAAAAAAAATACTAAGTTTCACCTTTCCTACCTTATAAAAGCTTACAACAAAAATCACCTTTTTCTCTCAACATTTAATATCTTTACAACAAATAATCGTATTATTATACATCTTACACTATTAAAACCAAAATTAAATTAGCTTTATAATGGTTTAAATTATTTCCTAATCAGGTAATTATTTGTTAAATTATTAATTTTTCAATAAAAAAAGATAAAATCTAAAAATTAACATAGAAATTTTAAACAATCTATAACTTTAATAGCTTTAATAGTTTTAAGGCCCTTATAACTTTTATAACTTTAATGGCTTTAGTGGTTTAAGGAATTATAAAGTAAATTAAGAAAATCTTATACATTTCTTTAACAGCTTTTCTTATATTATTAAAGTTTAAACTTAAATAACTTTAGCCATAATAATCATAACACAATACATCTTATATTATTAGATTAATAATTTTATAAGTTATTTAATAATATATATTATTACTTATTTAGGTTTAACGTCATAAAGCTATTTACTTTTAAATATTAAAAAATAATACTTATATATATAACTTAACCATCTTAAGGCCGTTTTTTCTTTAGTTAATTTTATTAATTAGCTTATTACGTAAGTTTTTTTATAAGCTTTATTTGGAATTTATCCGATTTAATTCTGTAAAGTTATACATTAAAAGGTTAATATGTAATAATTTTTTTTAAGGAGACTTTTTTTCTGGATTTTTATTTTTTCGATAATTCTTTATTATTTAATTTCTTTATTAATTAATTTCTTTCACTTAAAACCCTTTTATACACAAGATCCCCACACAACGTGGACATAATAACCTTGAATTTAAAAATAATATTAAAATATTTTTATTTTATATTAAAAAATCATAATTTTTTTAAAATAAATTGAAAAAATATATAGTTAAATATATTAATAAATTAATATTAATAAAAAAAATAAATATTATTTTCATTAACTTATAACGTTTTTATTTAATTAATTATAAATTTTTAAATATATTAATTTTTTTCTTTTTAAATATTTTTTATTTTAATATTCTTTATTTTTTAAAATATGTATAACTTAAATGTATATTTTTATATATTAATTACGATTATAATTTTTACGTAATTATATTTTATTAATAAATAAAATGTTAAAATATTTAATAATTAATTTATTTTAAAGAAAACTTTTCTTTTATATTAAATAATTTAATATATTAGTTAAGTAAAAATATATATTTAATTTTATTAAATTTATTATTATTTTATTTTTATAATAATATATTTTTTAATTTTATACGATGTATATATGTAAGGTTATTATTATTTAAATTATTTAAACGTTTAAAAAAATGCTAGGTTTTATACTACTTATCTTGTAATAACTTAAAAACTTGTAATAAAAATAACCTTTAATTTTTATAATTTAATATTTTTACGACGAAAGGTTGTCTTATTATATATATAAAAGTATTAAAATTGTAATTAAGTTATTTTAATAATAATATATATTGTTTTTTAATTAGGTAATTATTTGGTAAGTTATTAACTTTTAAAGAAAAAAGAAAAATTTGAAGATTAACATGGAAATTTTAAGAAGTTTATAACTTTAATAGTTTTAATATTATAAGATAAGTTAAAAAAGTTTCAAGTATTTTTTAACGGCTTTTTTTATAGTTTTAAAGTTAAAACTTTAATAATTTTAGTTATAATTATTATAAAATAGTATATATTATATTATTATATTTATAATTATATAAGTTATTTAAGAATAATTTTTATTTTTTATTTTATTTTAGCCTTATAAATTTAAGTATTTTTAAAGATTAAAAAATAATATTTATTTATATAATTTAACTATTTTAAGTTTATTCTTTTTTTAATTAATTTTATTAATTAGTTTTTTTATAAGTTTTTTTATAAGGTTTATTTAGGATTTTTTAGATTTAATCTTGTAAGGTTATAAGTTAAAACGTTATTAAATATAAAAGTTTTTATTTTTTAGTATTATAGGTTAAATTAAGGAAGTTTTATGTATTTTTTAACGGCTTTTTTTATATCGTTAAGTTTTAAATTTAAATAATTTTAGCTATTATTATTATGGTATAATATATTTTATATTTCTATATTAATAATTATGTAAGTTATTTAATAATATATATTATTATATATTTAGCTTTAACTTTGTAAAAATATTTATTTTTAAGTATAAAAAATTAATATTTTTTGAAATATTTTAACTATTTTAAGTCTGTTTTTTTAGTTAATTTTGTTAAAAAGTTTATTTAAGATTTTTTTAATTTTATTCTGTTAAGTTATAAGTAAAAACGTTATTAAATAAAAAAGATTATAAGGTAGGTTAAAAAAGTTTTATATATTTTTAATGGCCTTTTTTATATTATTAAATTTTAAATTTTAATAATTTTAATTATAGTAATTATAGCGTAATATATTTTATATTGTTATATTTATAATTATATATGTTATTTAATAGTAATTTTTATTTTTTATTTTAGCTTAATGTTGTAAAATTATTTACTTTTAAAAATTAAAAAATGATGTTTATTTATATAATTTAATTTCTTTAAGTTTATTTTTTTTAAATTAATTTTATTAATTAATTATTTATATAAGAACTTTTATAAATTTTATTTAAAATTTATTTGATTTAATTTTATAAAATTATATGTAAGGACGTTAATATATAATAATCTTTTTTAAAAGGATTTATTTTATGGATTAATGGTTTTTCTGTTTTTTTATTTTTATTTAATTTCCTTATTAATTAAATAATTAGTTTTATATAATATAAGGTAAGTTAAGAAAGTTTTATATATTTTTAATGGCTTTTTTATATTTTTAAAGTTTAAATCTTAATAATTTTAGTTATAATAATTATAACGTAGTATATTTTATATTATTATATTAGTAGTTTTATAAGTTATTTAATAATATTTTTTATTTCTTTTTATAGCTTAGTTTTGTTGAAATATTTATTTTTAAAAATTAATAAATAATGTTTATTTATATAATTTAATTATTTTAAGTTTATTTTTTCTTTAGTTAAATTTATTAAATAGTTAATTATATGAATCTTTTTATAAATTTTATCTTAATTTTTTCTTATTTAATTTTGTAAGGTTATAAGTAAAAACGGTCGTAAATATGAAAGCTTTTATTTTTTTAATATTATAGGGTAAGTTAAGAAAGTTTTAAATATTTTTAATGGCTTTTTTTATATTATTAAAGTTTAAATTTAAATAATTTTAGTTATAATAAACGTGGGGTAATATATTGTATATCGTTATATAGATAATTATGTAAGTTATTTAATAATATATATTATTTTTTAATTAGGCGTAATCTTATAAAGTTATTTATTTTAAAATATTAAAAATTAATGTTTATATATATAATTTTATTATTTAAAATTTTCCTTTTTTTTAGTTAATTTTATTAATTAACTTATTATGTAATGCTTTTTATAATATTTATTTAAAATTTATTTGATTTAATTTTATAAAGTTATAAGTAAAAATGTTAATATGTAATAATTTTTTAAGGGGATTTTTTTATAGATTAATAAATTTCCGGTTTTTTTTTATTAATTTTTTTATTATTTAATTTCTTTATTAATTAGTTTTTTTAATCTTTTTATTATAAATAAATTTGAGATATTTTTTTATTTTTTTTTAAAAAAAAATTTAATTAAATTACTTAACGGATAAATTTAATAGAAATATTTATTTAAGTATATTAAAACTGTTATTTAAATAATATTATTTTATTATATATTATCCCTTTATATGATTTATATATGTAAAGTTATTATTATTTGAAATATTAAAAGTTAAAATATTTAACGTTAAAAAAATCTTAAGTTTTATATTTTTTATTTTGTAAAAGCTTATAGTAAAAATTACCTTTTTTTTAATATTTAATATCTTTACGATGAATGGTTATATTATCGTGTATTTAAAACTATTAAAATTAGATTTAAGTTAGTTTTATAATGGCGTTAATTATTTCTTAATTGGGTAATTTTTTATGAAGTTATTAATTTTTAAATGGAAAAAGATAAAATTTAAAAATTAGCGGGGAAATTTAAAATAATTTATAGCTTTAATGGCTTTAAGGCCTTTATGGTTATTATGGCTTTAGTGGTTGTAGTGGCTTTAGTGGTTTTAATATTATAAGGTAAGTTAAGAGAGTTTTATACATTTTTTTAATGGTTTTTCTTATATTTTTAATATTTAAACCTTAATAATTTTAATTATAATAATCGTGGCGTGGTATATTTTATATTGTTATATTAATAATTTTATAAGTTATTTAATAATATTTTCCATTTCTTTTTACGGTTTAGTTTTGTTAAGATATCTGCTTTTAAATATTAATAAATAATATTTATTTATATAATTTAATTATTTTAAGTTTATTTTTTTTAGTTAATTTTATTAAATATTGAATTAAATAAATTCTTTTATGAAACTTATCCGGAATTTTTTTGATTTAATTTTGTAAGCTTATAAATAAAAACGGTTGTAAATATAAAAGCTTTATTTTTCAATATTATAAGATAAGTTAGGAAAGTTTTAAATATTTTTTAACGGCCTTTTTTATATCGTTAAAGTTTAAGCTTAAATAACTTTATCTATAGTAAGCGTGATATAGTGTATTTTATATTGTTATATAATTAATTATATAAGCTATTTAATGGTATTTTTTATTTCTTAATTGGGCTTAACCTTGTAAAGTTATTTGCTTTTTAATTTTAAAAGATAATATTTATATATATAACTTTATTATTTTAAGTCCGTTTTTTTTTAGTAAATTTTATTAATTAAAGTATTAAAGAAGTATTTTAATAAGGTTTATTTGAAATTTATCCGACTTTTTTCCGTAAAATTATACGTAAAAATGTTAATACGTAATAATTTTTTTAAGGAGATTTTTTTTCTGGATTAATTATTTTTTTGTTTTTTTATCAATTTCTTTATTAGTTTTTTTATTATTTAATTTCTTTATTAATTAATTTTTTTAATCTTTTTGTTATATATGAGGTCCCCGCGCGGCGTGGACATAATAACCCTGAATTTATTTATCGAAGCTTAGCCGAAAATATGCTTTATTAAACGCAATTATTATTTGCAATAAATTTTTCTTTATTTAGTTATATTGTTAATCCCTTCGTTTTATTTTACTTTTATGAAATCATAGCTTTTAGTTAGCTTATCTAGCAAGAAAAACCTTTTTTAAATATGCTTTAAAGTATTTATTCTTAGCCGAATCTGCTTAAAATAATGCAGTTATTAATACCATTTTACTTAAGTTATAATATATTGTCTTAGCTGAATATATCTACGCTTTTATATTAATATTTATTATAATAATTATAACTCTTATAAAAAGGCATAGCTTACGCTTTTAATATTATAATTTATTAATTTTATAAGATTGTTTGCCTTTTAAGAAGCGTTAAAACTTAAAGGAAGAAATCGACTTATTTCCTATAAAAAAACTTAAACATAATTACCGTCCTTAACAATAGCCTTTGCTAATCTTGTCTAATATATTACAGTTGTTAAAAAACCACGTTTAAAACATTACTTTTTCATCCTTTACCGTATTTACTTAGTTAAAGTCGTTTAACTTAAATTATAAAGTTAATAATAAATTAAGCATTCTTATATTAAAGAGCCTTTTTTAGCTGCTTCTTAATAAACCTAAATACCTTCTTTTAAATTAAGAAGATTTTATGGTAAAGTTTATATCTTTTATTACCGAGACGTTATATAACGATATATCCGATATAAACGACGTAAAATCCGTTAAGTTTAATATTAAATTATATCATAGCTTTATCTTTTATTTTTAATTTCGCATTTATCGATTTAAAAGTAATTACATTTATTTTTATAAGACCGTTCATGATGCTTTTATTAATGTGGCGTCGGTTATTAAGTTTATTAAGTCGTAGTACTTTTATTTAAAAATAGCGTTAGATGAGTTTTAATATATAAAATCACTTACTTAAGATGTTATAAGCTAAGATTTCAACCTTATAAATAAGTATATAAGTGATAAGTAAAAAGTTAAGTTAAACGTTAAGTTAAAAATAGGAGGTATATCATTAGATGTAAGAATAATGGGTTAAGATAAAAATAATGTTAATTAAAATAATGTTAATTAAGAAGAAATAAAACTTAAGGTTTTAAAGGATAATATTAAAATCATACTTAATTAAATTCTTTTAAAAAATCTTTTTATATATAATATAAGCATTAAGGTTTTTAATAATAATATTATAAATCGTTAAGCTATTCCTTATATATTAAACCTCTTTTATACGAAACTTTTTACTTTAATACTTAACGCTTATTTTAAATATTTGCTTATATTTTTAAACAGTTAATACGTTAAAGAAATAAAGGCGACATAAGTAATTAACTTACTTAACCTTCCGTTTTTTACATTAAAAATTAAAGGTAAAGGGTTAACTAAAGTTAAAACTTTGTTTATTAGCACGAATCAATATATTATAAAATATATCTTTACCTTTAATATAACTAAAAGACTTAGCGATTTATTAGTTAAATTAAGCTAACTTACCTTTATTATTATTATATTTAGTGTTATTATTAATGGTTCCAAGGCACGATTATTTATATTATAATAAAAGTAATACCTTAATAAAAGTTTTAAATTTATTATATACTTAGTTAAAGATTTCTTTCTACAATAAGAAAAGGATTATATAAAGTTTTACATATATTTATTTAATATTTTTAAATAAGCTGCATAAAGAAAGATATCATTATTTAATTTTATTTAACGTAAAAACTTAAACACGTTAATTTTACAGGCTATAAATTTAACTTTAAATAATATAACTTTAAAAAGTAACTTTATTAAAGGTAACAATATTACTAATTAATCGTCATAAAACCTTATAAGTAAAAGTCAATTATAAAAAGAAAAAAAAAGTTTTTTAAATAAGCACGTTTAAAAATTAAATAGCAAAGGTCAAAAAGGTTAACGTTAATTTCACATATAATTTATTTAAAATTAATAAGATTTAATCTTTATAAATTACATAAGTTATCGTTTAATTATATTTAATAATATTAGTTTATTTATTAAATTAACAAGTATTAATTTACTAATTATAAAAAACGTTATAGTTTCTTTTAAGCAATTCTAACCTTTAAGTTAATAAATATATTCTTTTTTTTAAGATAGAAAAAATATCGTAATTTTCAAGAAATTTAATCCATTAATCTTATACTTAAATTTTAAACCTTAAATATTTACTCCTATAAATAAATTACTTATTTTAATTAACATACTTCTTAAATCTTTTTATTACTTCCAACATATCTTTTTATATTTAACTATGTAATAAGTTATAATATAATAAATTACTTACTATTTAGCAAAATATTATTTTAACACTTACTTAATAAGACTTATTCCTTAATATCGTCTTCATTACTACCTTATTTAATAACTTTACCTTTTCCCTTCATATTCTTTTTAACAATATTTAAAATCTTATTTAACGTTAATATAACTTGGTCAGCTTTAACATAACCTTTTATCTTTTAAATTTCCTTACTATTTTTTAAGATTAATTTAGGTTTAGATTTATTTTTATTTTATATTAATTATATAATCTTTTCCCAGATTTTTAAATAAAACTACCTTCTTAACGATAAGTTTAAAGATTTAAACGTTCTTAATCTTCTATTAACTATTAAACAAAGTATTTATAAGATTATTAAATAAATTAAATATTGCTTTAATAAGGTATTTTTTTTATAACTTATTTTCTTAATAAGCTAATTACTTAACTAGCTTACAATATGATTAACGTAATAAACATATTACTTATTTTTAAGTTTAATTTAACCATTATTAAACGCTTATATTTATCTTCTTTTAATTAACTTATTAAATATAAGGTAGATATAAAATAAATATACTTTTTTTACCGGTAATTCTTTATTATTATAGCTTTTTACTTAATTTAAAAAGAATTATAATTTGATAAATATATTATACTTTAATAAAGGCTTAATCTTATTATTATAAAAGATGATAATCTTTTTATTAAATGTGTGGACAATTTTACCAAGAAATAAGCAGGTTATAAATTAATTTAATATTAACATTTTTATATCTTTCATTTTAATACCATTAATCTTACTTTAATTTTAAGTTATTTTATTTATTAAATTGTAAGCTTAAGATTAATTATTTATAGTTAAAGGTTCCTTAATGCAATATTTAATAAAGTTTATTACGATTATTTTTATTTTAAGTTACTCTTTAATTTTATATAAAAGCTTTAAAGATATATCTCTTTAAGTAAGTAAATTAAATCGTTTTAAGATTACTTTATGTCTTTTATGTTAAAAATATAAGCCAAGATTATAATTATAATGTTAATAAAGAACTATAAAAAGTCTAAGCTAATACTTAAATATAAAACTTAAATAAATACTTTAAATATAAAGATAATTAATCTAAACTTAATAAATTAAATAAAGCATTTTATACGCTTTATTATTTTAACTATACTTAAAAAAACCACATTTAAGCTAAAGTTTATAAAGGTTTATTAAATCTTTAAAACTTATTTTAAGGTGTTTAAGCTTTTATAAAATGATATAATAAGGGTATTAAAGAATTTTTAAAGATTAAAGCTGTAATATTATAAGTATATTAAGATATAATTAAAACTTATATAATATGGTATTAAAATATAAGTTATAAAAAATCTTTCCTTTTTTTATATATAAAGATTTATATAATCTTTAATAGTTTTTTTTAATTTCTTTTAATTTTTTCCTTTTTAATATTTAATAATATTTTTATATATATTTTATTAAACGCTTTTTTTTAAAGCAGTTTAATTTTATTATATGTTATTATATTAAGCATATATATTTACCTTTTAAAGCAGTTTAGTTTAATTAAATTTTAATTTATTATATTTTTATGCTTATTATATTTATTTTATTATATAAGTTATGTTTATTTTGTATAAACGAGCATATCTTTATTAATTTGCTTATTTAAAAAGTTATAATCTTTTATTATACGGTTTTTTTATTATGTTTTTATAGTTATTTCCGTTTAAAATATATTTTTATTATTTGTTTTATTTTTTGTAATTTTTTTTTAAATTATAATTTTTTGTTATGTTTTTTTTATTATAAAGTTATTATATTAAGAAGCTTTTTAAACGGTAAGGGTGGAGATGTGCCTTGTAAACCTCTTTTTATAGTTTAACCTTATCTTTTTATATTTAATCTTTTATTTCGTATTTAAAATTAGCTTTTTAATTTTAATATATTTATCTTTTAATCTTATAGTTAACCTTATAATTAACTTTATAATTTAAAAGCTTAATTTAAAGATCATGTTAATACGCTTTGTAAATCTTTTTTTTTAATTTAATTTTATCTTCTTGTATTTAATCTTTTATTTTATATTTAGAATTAGCTTCTTAATCTTGATATTTTTATTTTATCTTATGGTTGATTTTATGGTTAATCTTGTGGGTTTAAAGCTTAATTTAAATATTGTATTAAACGTCCTTATGGCTTAAAAGCTTTGTTTATAAATTATGTTATTAATAAATCTTTAGCTAAACTTATAAAATAATCTTGTAGTTGACCTCGTAATTGACTTTATGGTTTTAAAGCTTAACTTAAATATCGCATTAATTGCCTTTGTAGTTTTATAACTTGATTTAAATATTGCATTAGTTGGTTTTATAGTTTTATAGTTTGATTTAAATATTGTATTAATTGGCCTCGTAATTTAAAAATGTGACGTTAATTATCTTCTTTATTATCGTCTTTTTTATCTTCTTTTTTGTTTTTATTTTTAAATATATTTTTAGTTATTTTATAAAAAGTTTTTAACGTAATTTATAACCTTTTTACAATTTTTAATAACAATTTTAAGTAAAAAAAAAAAGTTTAAAATTTAATTATTTTTAAAGCTTATAAGTAATTATATTAAGGCACGGTGTATATATAACTTTTAAAAGATAATGTAAAATCTTGATAATATACCTTTAAAGTAATATTACTTATGTCTTATTTAATGTTTAATAAAAGAAAGTAAATTAATATTATAAAAAGATTTTCTTAATATATTATTAAAATATTTTTATATTCTTTTTAAGAAAAATATTATACTTAATTTATAAGATTTTAATAAAATATTATATCGATTTAATTATATTAAGTGTTTTCTTTAAGAATTTACGTTAATTTATATCTACAATTATTATTAAATATATGTTGATTTAAATTAAATTTTTATAAATTATCGTTTTAATATATTTTATAAATTATACGTTTATTTATTTCCTTTTAAAATTAAAGATTTTTATCTTTTTAAAAAGCAGTTTTTATCTTTTAAATTTGCTTTTAGGATAGTTATTAAATTTAATTTAGATTTATTAATTAATTAATTTAGCTTTCCATTTTATTAAAAAGTGATAAGCTATATATTTATTTTTGTAAATAATATATATATTATTATAATAACTTTTTCTTACGTTATAAATAATATTTCGAAAAATATTTATATTGTATAGTATAGCTTAGAAAAGCTTATTAAAAAAGATTTACTTTTTTACTTAAGTTTATATAAATTAAAATTAAAACATACTCTTTATTAATTAAAAGGATATAACTATTTATATGCTTCGATTTTTTTCGATCATTTATTTTAAAATAATTAAGATAAAGATAACGGTAACAAGATCTTTTTTAAAGAAATTATGAATTATATAATGTATATTTTAAATATTAAGGAAGAGTTTACTTATTGTGTTATTTATGTTTTTAAATATAAACTATAAGATTTTATCTTAAATTAAAACGTAAATTTAAATTCTTATATTAATAACTTTCCTTTACTTAAATAAGATAATAATAGTGATTTTAAATTAATATTTAATAAGGATAATAATACGTTTTAATAAGAGAAAGTTTTAAAGGCTAAGAATATACTTATTAATAATAATAATTTTAAATAATCTATCTTTACTACCTTAACGCTAACTTTTAATATAAATTATATATTAATCTAGAAAGAAATTAAACTTAAAATTACTTTTTTTAAATTCTTTACGTTAAAAGAAAATTAAGCAAACAAGATATAAAAAGCTTATTTTATGTAATAAGCTTTAAAAATTAAAGCTTGGAAAAATATAAATTCATTAAAAGATAAAATTATCAGAAAAAAATAAGATAAGATTATTAAAAAAGAATAAGTCGATAATATTTTTTATCTTAAGATAATTTTAAAAAATCATTTTTTATCCATTTATAATTTTTACTTTTATACTTATATTTTTATAAAAATTCTTTTTTATAAATTAAGCAGTTTTATTATTAAAAAAGTAAAGCAAGAGAAATATAAAAAAGATAATTTTAATGTTAAAACGTATAAATCTCTTTTTATTATTATTACTTTTTTATTATATTAATATTATATTTATAAATAAGCTTTAATTAAATTATGTTAATATGATATTATTATAATCACTTATCTTATATTCTCTTTTCTTGTCTTTAATAATATTATTAAAAGGAATAATAGCCATATTAATAAGGTTTATATAAATTTATTAACTTTTATTAAAGTTAGATTAATTTGTAAGTTTTTAACAAAAAAATAACTTTATAAAGCTATTAAAGAAATTAAAAATTATAAACTAATTAATAATAATAATATAAAAATCTTTTTAAAAGAGATTTTAATGTATAAATGGTAATAGTTTTTATTTAACAAGTTAAAGTATTATTAGTATGATAAGTTAAAGAATTTAATTATTAAATATGGACCTTTAGTTATATAATTTATTATTAATTTTAATAATTTATTAAATTTTATTTAAATCTATATAAGCTGTAGGTTTTATAAAAATTAATATCTTTAAAAGGTTAAAGATAAGATTTAAAAAGATTTTTTAAATAATGTTTATGTTATTATTAAAGAAGTTAACTAAGATTTAATTTTGTTAATTAAATAATTTTATAAGTATATAAAGGCTTTTTTTTGATAAGATTATTTATATTGAGAATTAAGATAACCTTTTAAGTCTTATTAATATGTATTTCATAACTATAAAAACTAATTATTATAATATCTTTTACTTTTATAAATTCTTATGGTTTTTTAATAATATTAGCTTTTATAAAATATTAAAGGAGTTATGTATTAAGGATAACACTTAAGATATTATTAATTTTTTAAGATAAATTAATAAGTATTTTTAAAAAGATTTTAACGAGATTATATTTAAGGAAAAAGTTGGGAAAAGTAACCGTTTACGACTTTTAAAACGTTTTATGCGTAATCTAAATGCCTTAAAGAATAAGTGGGAAGATGAAGCTTAATTTATAACTATTATAATATAATATTATTGTTGTATTGTTATGTGTAAGAAGTTTTTTAATAGTAAGCGTAGTAAATAATGTAGAGTTAAAACTGGTAAGTTTTATTGTTTTAGTTAGCTTTAGAAAATTATTTTTAAAATATATATAAATAATAATGGGGTTATATGTATTTAGTATGTTTTAAGGTATTATAATAAATGGAATAAGGTGATTATTGCTGTCTTTTGTTATAATTATAATTTTACTTTAATTTTTACTTGATTTTAAACATCTTTTTTTCTTTATTATATAATTAATTATACGATAAAGCTTATCTTTTCTTTAAATAAGTAAATTATCGCTATAGCTTGTTATGTGGATATTTTTAATTAAGTTTTAAACTTTGTTAATAGGGAAAATCTTGATAAGATAATAAATAGTTTAATATTTTAAATCTTTTATCAATATTACTTAAAATAAGAGTTATTATTAATAAAAGTATATAATTACTTCTTTAATTATAAGACTTAATACTTATTAAAGTTAAAATAATAATAACTTTATTATACTATTATTTATTATATCATTCATCGTTAATAACTACATCTTTAAACATTTATTATTAAGGCTTTTAATCATATTATTATTAATATATAAGAGTAAATCGTTTTAAATAACTTTATTAACGTAAGATTATTATTTTTTAAAGCTTATTTATATTATGATTTAATATTTAAAAATTTATGCTTATATGATTATACCTTTATAATTAAGATTTAACAAAAACTTAAAAAGAATTAAATAAACTTTTACGTTAAATTTATAAACGATTTAAATTTACAATTTATATATTATTAATATATCTTTAAAAAAACCTTTATTATAACTTTTTTATTAATTAGATTATATTTTTTAAATTTTAAGAATAACAATATATTTAAAAGATTTATTATAATTTACTTAAACTTATTTATATTTTGATAGGAATTTATCTTATGGTAAGATGGTTTTTTAATTAAAATATAAGATAATTTATATAAAGGTTTTCTTAAGTGTTTTAAGTTTTATAATAGTAATTTCGACTTTTTTAAAAAGAGTAAGGAAGATGTTTAAAAAAATATTAAGATTTAAAATGTATATATAGATTAAAATGATTTTATAAAGTTATAAAATAATAAAGATTTCTTTTAACATAATAAAAATGAAGAAGAGAAGTAAGAAATTAGAAATTTTAAGTTTTTTTTTACATTTTTTTATAACTTTATTTATTATTTAAATATAAAGATAAAAAAGTAAATATTTATTTTTAAAAAGAGTATTATAGCTATGACTCAATCAACTTTTAGCAATAATTTAAAGAAGTTAATTAACTTCTTTATAATTTTTAAGTTAAAAATTTATTAAAATTTAATAAACGATATAAACCTCATAACTTTAAGCTTATTAAATAATAGTTAATATATAAAAAAGTTATTATTAAATAATATTTTAAATTAAAAAAATAATCTTAAAAAGTTAAATATTAATAAGCTATAAGTAATAATTAGGGATATTAATAATAAACTTTTTTAATTTAACTTTAATCTTTTAGCTTAAAAATTTATAAATAAAAGAAACTATTAAGTCTTTAATTTTAATAAAGGTGTTGTAAATACTTTTAATATTAAATCGTTAAATATTATAACTTAACATAATTAATTTTAACTTATTTAAATTATAATAAAATATGATTTAAATTATATATAAATAAACGCTAATTTTAAATTAATTAAAGAAAAATATTTAAACTTAAAATAAGTAATCGCATTAAATATTATCTTACGTCATTTAAATAAAATAAATGTTATAAAAGTTAAAAAATCTTTTAAAATATTATAACTCTTTTATTATTTAAAAGATAAAGGTAAAATTAATAAAAGCATTATTATTAAGACTTTAATCTTAGCCTTAAAAAATAAGAATTATAAGAAGAAAATTTAAATAATTATAACCTTTAAAAACGCCGGTACTTATATCGATAAAACTATTATTTATTTTATTATTAATTTATTATTTAAAAAAATATCTTTAAGGAAGATTATAATATTAAAAGTAATTAATATCTTTATCGTTGATAAATATAATATAATAATAAGTATAAATTTACTTAAAATTAACGACTAATTATAAAAGGCTTATAACTATTTTAATAAAGATTTTAAAAAAATGTTTATAATAATTTTATGCAGTGATTTCTATTAATTTAAGCTAGTTAAAGATATGTCTTTATTATATTTTGGTAAGGTAATAATTGCGAAGAAATTAATAAAGATAAATAAGAAGTTTAATTTAAATAATAAAAATTATATATTAAAATATTAATTATGGTTAAAGTTTATCTTAATCATTATTTTAAATTAATAAATATAAATTATAAATCTAATTTACTTTACGTTGCTATATTGGTTAAGGAATAAGGAATAAACTTTAAAAGATTTTAATCTTTTAAATATATAATTTATATAATTATAAGATATTATTCTCGATGAGTATGTTAAAGTTATTACTCTTTTAAATGTCTTTAAATATTTAATTAATCTTTAAGCTATTGTTTCTTTTATTAAGGCTTAAAGATAAAAGGTTTATATCTTTTTATCTTTATATATTTTAAAAATAAAAGCGTTTTATAAGTAAAAAGTTTTAAAAGAAACTTTTAAAACTATAGATAATTTTATAGTTTATATCTTATTTTATTTAATATTTATTAAAAGTATATTTATTACAATTATAAAGAACTTTTATTAAAAGCTTAAAATCGTAAATAATGTCAAATATATTACAAAAAGATTTATATTTAATAGCAATTTATGCTTATACAAGGTAAATAATATTATTATAATTTATATAAAGCCTTTAAAAGTTATATTTTTATTATCGAAAATAATAAAAAATCTTAATTTATTTGGTTTAAAAAAAAGCTTATTACTTATTTTCTTAAAAAGAATTAATATTTTATAGTTAGTTATATACTTATTTATACGATTTAACTTTATATTAATACTTATATTTGTTATTATAGATTTTAAAGCTTAAGGGTAGATAATGCTTAAAGCTTATATTAATTTAACGTTAAAGATTTTTATATATAAAAGAGTAAGCTTTATATTAATTTACGTTTAACTTTCTTACGTTGTTAGCTTTAATGGTTTATATCTCCTTTCTCTTATAAATAGCGATGTATGGTTAAGATTATAGCTTCTTTTTAAGATGAATAAAGGGATAAAACGGCTTATTAAGTTAAATAGATTAATTATAAAAGGTTATAAAAGATTAAAGAATAAATAACAAAATTAATAAATAAATTCTTAATTAAAAAAGTTATTCTTATGTAAATTATATAGTAATAAGTTATATAACCGTATAATATTATATATCTTAATAACAAAATATTATATCGTGATGTAACTGATATCGTTTAATTCTTTTTAAAACACGCTTTTAAACTATTACTTTTTTATTATGTAAAACCCTTTTGTAAGCGTAGTAAAATTAATTAAATATGTTTATTTAAGATTAATCTTAATTTAAGGTAAGGACTAATGGGCGTGGCGGAGGATTTTTGTTTTTCCGATAATTCCTTATTATTTAATTTCCTTATTAATTAATTTCTTTCTTTCACTAACCCCCCTGCTATAAAACCCCCTCATAAATTTAAGGTAAAACCCTTTTATAAATTTAAGGTAAATTTAAGGTATTTTTAATAATTTAAAAAAATATTTTCTATAAGGAAAAATTTTAAATTTTAAATAAAATTAAATTAATAAATTAATTTTTATAATATAATTTTAAAAATTATATAATAAAAAATTAATAAAATTATATTTTTTAAAATAATATATATTATATAAGGTCCCTGCGCGGCGTGGATATAATAACCCCGAATTTAAAAATAATATAAAAATATTTATATTTTATATTTAAAAAATTTATAATTTTTTTAAAATAAATTAAAGAAATATGTAGTTAAATATATAAATATATTAATATTAATTAAAAAATAATTATTGTTTTTATTAGCTTATATAACTTTTAATTAATTAATTATATATTTTTAAATATATAAATTTTTTAAATTTTTTTTAATATTTTTATTTTAATTTTTTTAATTTTTTTAAAATATGTATAACTTAAATATATATTTTTATATATTAATTATAATTTTTATTATTACGTAAATATATTTACTTTTATAAATAAAACGTTAAAATATTTAAAAATTAATTTATTTTAAAGAAAACTTTTTTTAAAACTTTTTCTTTATGTTAAATAACTTAATATATAAATTTAATAAAAATATTTATTTAACCTTATTAAGTTTGGTATAATCTTATTATTATAATGATATATTTTTTAATTTTATACGATGTTTATATGTATGGTTATTATTATTTAAAGTATTTAAACGTTAAATAAATGTTAAGTTTTATATTATTTATTTTATAATAATTTAAAAATTTATAATAAAAGTATCTTTTTATTTTTATAATTAAATATTTCGACGAGGAAAAGTTATATAATCGTATATTTAAAATTATTAAAATAAGAATTAATTTAACTTTATAATAATCCCATCCGGAGGATATATTGCGCTGAAACTTTTGGAAATTACTATGTAAAACTGATAAGGAAACTGATAAGTAATTGATAAGTAATTGATAAGCTTTTCTTTCCAGCGATTGGTTGAAAAAGAAGCGCTAGCAGGGGCTGGGAGGCGCTAGCAGGCGTTAGCGCCGAGAAAATCGCGCTAAATCTCGGATTTTGTCCTTTTCCATTTAAAAATTAATAACTTGACGAATAATTGCCTAATTAGGAAATAATTAACGCCATTATAAAGCTAACTTAATTCCGGTTCTAATGGTCCTAGATGCACGATGATACGACCGTTCGTCGTAAAGATATTAAATGTTGAGAGAAAAGGGTGATTTTTGCTACAGGCTTCTACAGGGTAGGAAGGGTGAAACTCAGCATTTTTTTCAACTTTTCATATTTAATATTTCAAATAATCATAACTTTACGTATATACGGTATATAAAGGAAAGAAATATATCGTTATAATGAGAGTTTTATGGCGGTTTTAATAATATTTAATAAATATTTTTATTACCTTTATTAGTTAAGTTATTTAATATAAAAAAGGTTTTCTTTAAAAAGAAATTAAAATAAATTTAAAGAAAATGTAAAAAATAACTAAAAAAAATACTTAAAAATATTTAAAAATTAACGTTATAGCTTCGGATGGGATTTTGCTTTTTTTACTTTCTTTATTATTATTATTTCTTTTTATTCCTTTTTATTCTTTTAAATATTTAATCTTTAATAATTAAAAAAAACTTGCCTTCCGCGAGGAAAAATTTTTCCCGGGCTTTTTTTATTTTTGAAAAATTCCCCGTAACCGAGCCTAAGCGAGGAGTAGGGCCGTAATTTTTTAAAATTAAAAAAAGCCCGGGAAAAATTTTATAAATTATTTCTTTATTAAGTAATTATTTAATAAGTTATTAATTTTTAAATAAAAAGAATTAAAATTTAATAATTAATGTGGAAATTTTAATATTAACGTAGTTTTAATAACTTTAAGTTTATAATAATTATTATAATTTAAATAATTTAAATATTATAAAATAAGTTAAAAAGTTATATATATGTTACGGATTGTAACGAGGGGGTTGTTGTGGTTATGGTAAAAGTATGAATATATTAAAGATAAAGCTATCGTTAATCTGTAGGCAGCCCTTCCTTAAATATTGACAGGGCTAAGGGCTAAAACCCTGACAATATATATATTTAATGGTTTTTTATATTTTTAATGTTTAAATTTTAATAGTTTTAAAGATAATTATTATAATGTAATATAACTTAAATTATTATATTTATAATTACTTAAGTTATTTAATAATATATTATATTATCTTTTACGGCTTAATCTTATAAAGTTATTTACTTTTAAATATAAAATAATAATATTTATTTATATAATTTAACCATTTTAAGTTTGCTTTTTTTTAATTAATCTTATTAAATAGTTAATTATATAAGTAGTTTTATAAAGTTTATTTAAAACTTTTTTAATTTAATGTCGTAAATTTATAAAAAAAACGTTAATAAGTAATATTTTTTAGTAAAAAGTTCTTTTTTAAATTAACGGGTTTTTGATTTTTTTAATATTAAATTTACTTATTAATTAAATAATTTATTTTATAATCTTTTTTATTATAAAATATTTTTAAAAATATAAAATGTTAATAAGTTTTTTTTTTAGATTTTATGGTTTTTATTTAAATTATTATGTTAATTTTAATTAATCTTCGTTTCGTTTTAATAAATAGTAAAAAACTTAAATAAAAAATAACAGTAAAAAAAGATAAATAAATTAAAAATAAAAAAAAATATATTTTATGATCTTTATTAAATTGTAATTTTAAATATTTAATCTGTTTATTTTTAATATTTTTATTAAATTTAATATTAATTTTAAACGTTAAAGCTTTTTATTTTTATAGCTTTAATAATTATAATATTATAATTATTTTAAACTTAAGGTTTTTTATTAATTATATAAATATTTATAATATATTAAATTTAACTTTATATTATTATAAGTAAAAATATTAATATATAATATTTTTATGCGAGGTTTTTTTATAAATTAACCGTTTTTTTATTATTTATATAATTTTATTATTAGTTAATTTTTTAAACTTTTTATTATAAAATGTCTTTATAAATTTACTCTTTTTTATTTTTTAAAAAATATTTGCTTTTAAATTAAATAACTTAATAAATAAATTTTATAAAAATATATAATTAATTATATTAAAATTATTATTTAAATAATATTATATTAATATATATTATATTTTTATATGACGTATATATAAATAGTTATTATTATTTTAAATATTAGAAGTTTTTAAAAATTATTAAGTTTTGTATTTTTTATTTTATAAAGATTTATAGTAAATTTTATCTTTTTATTTTAAAATTTAATATTTTTATAAAAAAAGGTTGTTTTATTATATATTTTAAACTATTAAAATAAAAATAAAAATATTTATTAAATGATATAAATTATTTCTTAAATAGTTAATTTTTTATAAAGTTATTAACTTTTAAAATATAAAAAAATAAAATTTTTCTTTGTAAAAGGCATTTTTTTTAAAAGATTAAATATTTAAAAATATAAAAAAAGGAATAATAATATTAAAAAAAGTAAAAAAAGTAGAATCCTGTTTGGAGTTATTATGTGTATTTTTAATATTTATTAGTTATTTATTTAATTTTGATTTTTTTTAAAAACCTTTTTTTATTGGATAATTAAATGAATAAATTAAATAGAAATATATAATTAATTATATTAAAACTGTTATTTAAATAAGATTATAATGATTTATATTATTATTTTATACGACGTATATATATAAAGTTATTATTATTTAAAATATTTAAACGTTAAAATATTAAAGATTAAAAAAATGTTAAGTTTTATACTTTTTATCCTGTAGAAATTTGTAGTAAAAATGATTTTTTTACTTTAAAATTTAATATTTTTACGACGAACGGTTGTATTATCGTGTATTTTAAATCATTAAAACCGGAATTAAGTTAGTTTTATAATGGTTTTAGTTATTCCTTAATTAGGTAATTATTTATTAGGTTATTAATTTTTAAATGGAAAAGGAGAAAATCTAAAGATTAATGTAGAAATTTTAAGGAATTTATAACTTTAATGGCTTTAAGGCTCCTGTAGTTGTTGTGGCTTTAGTGGTTATAGTAGCTTAAAGACTATAAGGTAGGTTGGGAGAGTCTTAAGTATTTCTCTAATAGCTTTTTTTTTATTGTTAAGGTTTAAACTTAAATAACTTTAGCTATAATAATTATAGCATAATGTATCTTATATTGTTAAATTAGTAATTTTATAAGTGATTTAATAATATATATTATTATTTATTTAAGCTTAATTTTGTAAAGTTATTTGTTTTTAAGTATTAAAGAATAATCTTTATATATATAACTTAACCATTTTAAATCCGCTTTTTCTTTAGTTAATTTTATTAATTAGCTAATTATGTAAGGCTTTTTATGAAGTTTATTTTAAATTTCTCCCATTTTATTCCGTTAAATTATAAATAAAAATGTTATTAAATAAAAAGACTATAAAGTAAATTAAATGAATTTTACGCATTTCTTTAACAACTTTTCTTATATTGTTAAAATTTAAACTTAAATAACTTTAATTATAATAAAAATGGCGTAATGTTTTATATATCTTTATATAAATAATTATATAAGTTACTTAATAATATATTTTATTACTTAATTAGGCTTAATCTTATAAAGTTATTTGCTTTTAAGTATTAAAAATTATTATTTCTTAATATATTTTAACCATTTTAAATTAGTTTTTTTTCTAGTTAATATTTTTAATAAGCTTATTTTATAAGCCTTTTTATAAAACTTATCTAAGATTTATCTAATTTTATTCCATAAAGTTATAAATAAAAACGTTATTAAATTAAAAATATTATAAGATAAATTAAAAAAGTTATACATTTTTAACGGCTTTTCTTATATCGTAAAGGTTTAAACCTTAATAACTTTAGCCATAATTATCGTAACATAATGCATTTTATATCTTTACTTCTTTCATCACGTAAGCTATTTAATGATATATCTTATTACATAATCAGGCTTAGCCTTATAAAAATATTTACTTTTAAATATTAAAGAATAATATTTATTCTTATAACTTAACCATTTTAAGACCATTCTTTTTTTAATTAATCTTATTTAATAATTAATTATATAAGGCTTTTTATATAATTAATTTAAAAATTTTTCGATTTTATTTCGTAAAGTTATATATAAAAACGTTATTAAATAAAAAAGCTTTTTTTAAAGCTTTAATAACTTTAATACTTTAATAATTTAAGGCTTTAATGGCTGATGTGGCTTAAGTGGCTTAAATGGCTTTACAACTATAAAATAAGTTAGGAAAGTTTTACGCATTTTTTAACAGCTTTTCTTACACTTTAAAAATTTAAACTTAAATAACTTTAATTATAATGATTATAGCGTGATATATCTTAAATCGTTATGTTAATAATTTTATAAGCTATTTAATAATATTTTTCATTTTCTTTTACGATTTAATTCCATCAAGATATTTACTTTTAAATATTAATAAATAATATTTATTTGTATAACCTAATCATTTTAAATTTATTTTTTATTTAATTAATCTTATTAAATAACCAATTAAATTAAGCTTTTTATAAAACTTATCCAGGATTTTTCCAATTTAATTCCATAAGATTATAAGTAAAAACGGTCGTAAATAAAAAAGCTTTTATTTTTTAATACTATAAGGTAAGTTGGGAAAATCTTAGACATTTTTCTAACAGCTTTTTTTATATCGTTAAAGTTTAAACTTAAATAACTCTAACTATAATAAACGTAATATAATATATCGTATACCGTTATATAAGTAATTACATAAGCTATTTAATAATATTTTTAATTTCTTAATCAGGCTTAATCCTATAAAGTTATCGTCTTTTAAATATTAAAAAACATTATTTATATATATAACTTAACTATTTTAAATCCATTTTTTCTTTAATTAATTTTATTAATTAACTTATTACATAAGGCCTTTTATAAATCTTATCCGAAATTTATCCGATTTAATTTCGTAAAATTATACGTTGAAACGTTAATACGTAATAATTTTTTTCAAGAAGACTTTTTTTCCAAATTAACGATTTTTCCGTTTTTCTTATCAGTTTTTTTATTAATTTTTTAATTAGTTTTTTTATTAATCAAATAATTTCTTTTACTAACTCCTTTATTACATGAGGTCCCCGCGCGGCGTGGACACAATAACCCCGAATTTAAAAAAACGTAATAATATTTTCATTTTATTAATAAAAGTCGTAAACCTTTTAAAATAAATCGGAAAAATACGTAGTTAAATATATAAATAAATTAATATTAATTAAAAAATATATATCATTTTAATTAACTTATAATGTTTTTATTTAATTAATTATAAAATCTTAAAAATGTTAATATTTTATTTCTTTTATAGGTTTTTTATTTTTTTTCTTACTTTTTTTCATTTTATTTTTTTTCATTTCTTTAAATTACGTATAACGTATATATATTTTTATATATTAATTACGATTTATATTATTACGTAAATATAGTTTTATTAATAAATAAAACGTTAAAATATTTAATAATTAATTTATTTTAAAGAAAACTTTTCTTTTACATTAAATAACTTAATATATAAGTTAAATAAAAATATTTATTTAACTTCATTAAATCTACTATTATTTTATTATTATAATGATATATTTTTTAATTTTATATATTTTATCCATTTTAAATCCGTTCCTTTTCTAGTTAATTTCTTTAATTAGTCTATTTTATAAGCGTTTTTATAAGCCTCATCCGGGATTTATCCGATTTTATTCCGTCAAGTTATAAGTAGAAACGTTTTTAATAAAAAAGACTACAGGGTAGGTTGGGAAAGTCTTATGCATTTCTCCAAGGCTTTTCTTATATCGTTAAAATTTAAACCTTAATAACTTTAGCCACAGTGATTATGGAGTAGTGCATCCTATATCGTTATATCCGTAATTACGTAAGCTATTTAATGCTATTTTTATTTCCCATTCCGGCTTAGCGTCGTAAAGATATACGCTTTTAAATATTGAAATTTAATGTTTATTTACATAACTTGACCATTTTAAGTCCGTTTCTTCTTAAATTAATTTTACTAATTAGCTAATTATGTAAGCACTTTTATAACGTTTATCCGAAATTTATCCGATTTAATTCCGTGAAGTTATACGTAAAGACGTTAATACGTAATAATTAAATAATTAAATAAGTAAATTTAATAGAAGTATTTAATTAATTATATTAAAACCGCTATTTAAATAAGTTTATATTAATATATATTATAGCTTTATACGACGTAAATACGTAGAGTTATTATTATTTAAAGTATTAAAACGTTGAAATATTAAAAGTTGAAAAAAAATGCTAAGTTTCACGCCTCTTACCCTGTAGAAGCCTGCAGTAAAAATCACCTTTTTATTTCAAAATTTAATATCTTTACGACGGACGGTCGTATCACCGTGCATTTAAAACCATTAAGACCGGAGTTAAGTTAGCTTTATAATAACGCAGATTATTCCTTAATCGGGTAACTATTCGTTAAGTTATTAATTTTTAAATGGAAAAAGATAAAATCCGAAGATTAGCGTGGAAATTTCGAGGAATCTGTGGCTTTAGTGGCTTTAAGGCCCCTGTGGCTGCTGTGGCTTTAGTGGCTTCAGTGGCTCGAGGACTATAGGGTAGGTTGGGAGAGTTTTATGCATTTCTCCAACAGCTTTTCTTATATCGTTAAAGTTTAAACTTGAATAACTTCAGCTATAATAGTCGTAGCACAGTGTATCTTATATCATTAAATTAGTGATTTTATAAGCTATTTAATGATATTTTATATTTCCTTTTACGGCTTAGTTTCGTTAAGATATCTGCTTTTAAACGTTAATTAATAATGTTTATTTATATAACTTAACCATTTTAAGTCTATTTTTTCTTTAGTTAATTTCATTAAATAGTTAATTAAATAAACCCTTTTATAAAACGTGTCCGGAATCTTTCCGATTTAATTCCGTAAGGTTATAAGTAAAAAAGCTCGAGAATATAAAAGCTTTTATTTTTCAGTATTACAGGGTAGGTTGGGAAAGTCTTAAACATTTCTCCAACGGCCTTTCTTACATCGTTAAAGTTTAAACTTAAATAACTCCAGCCACGGCAGGCGTGGCGTGGTGCATCGTATGCCGTTATATAGGTAATTACGTAAGCTATTTAATGCTATTTTTCATTTCCTAATTGGACCTAATCTCATAAAGTTATTAGCCTTTAAGTATTAAAGAACATCATTTATAAACATAACTTAACCATTTAAGGTCCGTTTTTTCTCTAGTTAATTTCATTAATTAGCCTATTACGTAAGGCTTTTTATAAACCTTATTCGAAATTTATCCGATTTAATTCCGTAAAGTTATACGTTGAAACGTTAATACGTAATAATCTTTTCCGAGGGGACTTTTTTTCCGGATTAACGATTTTCCGGTGGTTTTATCTTATCAATTAATTTCCTTATTAGTTTCCTTATCAATTAATTTCTTTCATTAACCCCCCTGCTATAAAACCCCTTTATAAATTCGGGGTATAAAACCTTTTTATAAATTTAAGGCATTATTTAAATAAAATTTAAAAATAAAAAGCTTTTATTTTATTAAATATTTTTCTTATAAAAACATGAGGTCCCTGCGTGGCGTGGACATAATAACCTTAAATTTATTTATTAAAGCTTAGCTAAAAGTATGTTTTATTAAACGTAATTATTATTTATAATAAACTTTTTTTTATTTAGTTATATTATTAATCCCTTTGTTTTATTTTACTTTTATAAAATCATAGCTTTTAGTTAGTTTATCTAATAGGAAAAATCCTTTTTAAATATGTTTTAAAATATTTATTCTTAACTAAGTTTATTTAAAATAATATAGCTGTTAATATTATTTTACTTAAGTTATAATATATTATCTTAGTTAAATATATTTATACTTTTATATTAATATTTATTATAATAATTATAATTATTATAAAAAAGCATAGCTTACGCTTTTAATATTGTGATTTATTAATTTTATAAAATTATTTACTTTTTAAAAAATATTAAAATTTAAAGGAAAAGGTTAATTTGTTTTTTGTAAAAAAACTTAAACGTAATTATCGTCTTTAATAATAGCCTTTACTGATCTTATTTAATATATTATAATTGTTAGAAGATTATATTTAAAACGTTATTTTTTTATCCTTTATTATATTTATTTAATTAAAATTATTTAACTTAAATTATAAAGTTAATAATAAATTAAGTATTTTTATGTTGAAGAGCCTTTTTTAACCGCCTCTTAATAAATTTAAACACTTTTTTTTAAATTAAGAAGATTTTATAGTAAAGTTTATATCTTTTATTATTAAGATATCGTACGATAATATATCCGATATAAATAACGTAAAATTTGTTAAATTTAATATTAAATTATATTGTAATTTTATTTCTTATTTTTGGTTTTGGATTTATCGATTTAAAAGTAATCGTATTTATTTTTATAAGATTATTTATAATATTTTTATTAATATAACATCGGTTATTAAATTTGTTAAGTCGTAATACTTTTATTTAAAAATAGTGTTGGATAAATTTTAACATATAAAATTACTTATTTAAGACGTTGTAAGTTAAGATTTTAACCTTATAAGTGGATATATAAGTGATAAGTGGAAAGTTAAGTTAAATATTAAGTTAAAAGCGGGGGGTATATTGTTAGATATAAGAATGATGGGTTAAGATGGGGATGGTATTGATTAAGATGATGTTAAGTAGGAAGGGATAGGATTTAGGGTTTTAAAAGATAATATTAAAATTATACTTAATTAAATTTTCTTAAAAAATCCTCTTATATGTAATATAAATATTAAAGTTTTTAATAATAATATTATAAATTATTAAATCGTTTTTTATATATTAAACCTTTTTTATATAAAACTTCTTACTTTAATATTTAACGTTTATTTTAAATATCTGCTTATATTTTTAAATAATTAATATGTTGAAGAAATAAAGGCGGCGTAAACGATTAACTTACTTAACTTTTTATTTTTTATATTAGAAATTAAAGATAAAAGATTAATTAAAGTTAAAACTTTATTTATTAAAATAAATTAATATATTATAAGATATGTTTTTACTTTTAATATAACTGGGAGATTTAGCGATTTATTAGTTGAATTAAACCAGCTTGTCTTTATTACTATTACCTTTAATATTATTATTAATGGTTTTAAGGTATGATTATTTATGTCGTAGCGGGAGTAATATCTTAATAAAGGTTTTAAATTTATTATATATTTAATCAAAGATTTTTTTCTACAACGAAAAGAAGATTACGTAAAGTTTTATATATATTTATTTAATATTTTTAAATAAGCTACATAGAGAAAGATATTATTACTTAATTTTATTTAGCATAAGAATTTAAATATATTAGTTTTATAAGTTATGGATCTAACCTTAAACAATATAACTTTAAAGGGTGACTTTATTAAAAATAACAATACTACTGATTAATTATTGCAAAATCTTATAAATAAAAGTTAATTATAAAAGAAGAGGAAAAGTTCTTTAAATAAGCGCGTTTAGAAGTTAAGTAATAAAGGTTAAAAAGGTTAGTGTTAATTTCATATATAATTTATTTAAAATTAATAAGATTTAATTTTTATGGATTATATAAGTTATCGTTTAATTATATTTAATAGTATTAGTTTATTTATTAAATTAATAAGTATTAATTTATTAACTATAAAGAATGTTATAATCTCCTTTAAGCGATCCTAGCCTTTAAATTAATAAATATATTCCTTTTTTTAAGATAAAAAAAATATTATAATCTTTAAAAAATTTAATTTATTAATCTTATATTTAAATCTTAAACTTTAAACATCTGCTTTTATAAATAAATTACTTACTTTAATTAACATGTTTTTTAAATCTCTTTACTATTTTTAATATATCTTTTTATATTTAGCTATATAATAAGTCATAATATGATAAATTATTTACTACCTAATAAAATATTATTTTAATGTTTATTTAATAAGACTTATTCCTTAATATTATCTTTATTATTACCTTATTTAATAGCTTTACCTTTTCCCTTTATACTTTTCTTAGTAGTATTTAAAGTTTTACTTAATATTAATATAATTTAATTAATTTTAGCGTAATTTTTTATCTTTTAAATTTCCTTATTATTTTTTAAGATTAATTTAAGTCTAAATTTATTCTTATTTTATGTTAATTATATAATCCTTTCTTAGATTTTTAAGTAAAATTGTCTTTTTAATGATAAATTTAAAGATCTTAATATTTTTAATCTTTTACTAGCTATTAGATAAAGTGTTTATAAGATTATTAAATAAATTAAATATTGCTTTAATAAGATATCTTCTTTATAACCTATTCTTTTAATAAACTAGTTATTTAGTTAACCTATGATATAATTGGTATAATAAATATATTATTTATTTTTAAATTTAATTTAATTGTTATTAAATACTTATGTTTATCTTTTTTTAGTTAACTTGTTAAATATAAGATAAACATAAAATAAGTATGTTTTTCTTATTAGTAATTCCTTATTATTATAACTTTCTATTTAATTTAGGAAGAATTGTAACTTAATAAATATATCATACTCTAGTAAGGGCTTAATCTTATTATTATGAAAGGTAATGATATTTTTATTAAATATGTAAACAACTTTATTAAGAAACGAATAAGTTATAAATTAATTTAATATTAACATCTTTATATCTTCTATTTTAATATTGTTAATCCTACTTTAATTTTAAATCATTTTATTTATTAAATTGTAAGCTTAAAATTAATTATTTATAATTAAAGATTCCTTAACATAATACTTAATAAAATTTACTACAATTACTTTTATTTTAAGTTACTTTTTAATTTTATACAAAAACTTTAAGAATATATTTCTTTAAGCAAATAAATCAAATTGTTTTAAGATCACTTTACATCTTTTATATTAAAAATATAAGCCAAAATTATAATTATAACGTCAATAAAGAACTATAAAAAGTTTAAATTAATACTTAAATATAGAATTTAAGCAAATACTTTAAATACGAAAATAATTAATTTAAACTTAATAAATTAAATAGAACGTTCTATATGTTTTATTATTTTAATTATACTTAAAAGAACCACATTTAAGCTAAAGTTTATAAAGGTTTATTAAATCTTTAAAACTTACTTTAAAATGCTTAAGCTTTTATAAGATAATATGATAAAGATATTAAAAAACTTTTAAAAGTTAAGGCTATAATATTATAAATATATTAAAATAAAATTAAAACTTATATAATATAATATTAAAATGTAAGTTATAAAAGATCTTTCTTTTCTTTATATATAAAAATTCATTTAATTTTTAATAATTTTTTTTGCTTTTTTCTTCTTTCTTCCCTTTTAATATTTAATAATATCTTTATATATATTTTATTAAACGTTTTTTTTTAAAATAATTTAATCTTACCATATATTATTATATTAAATATATATACTTACTTTTTAAAACGATTTAATTTAATTAAATCTTAATTTATTATATTTTTACGCTTATTATACTTATTTTATTATATAAGTTATATTTATCTTATATAAACAAGTATATCTTTATTAACTTACTTATTTAAAAAGTTATAACTTTTTATTATACGATTTCTTTATTATATTTCCATAATTATCTCCATTTAAGACATATCTTCATTATTTATATCATTTCTCGTAATCTTTTTTTAAATTATAATTTCTTATTATATTTTCTTTACCATAAAATCATTATATTAAAAAGCTCTTTAAGCGGTAAAAGTATAAATATGCCTTATAAACCTTTTTTTACAATTTAACCTTATCCTCTTATACCTAACCTTCCCTTTCATGTTTAGAATCAGCTTCTTAATCTTAATATATTTACTTAATCTCGTAGTCGGCCTCATAGTTAACCTCGTAGCTTAAAAGCTTAACTTAAAAACTATGCTAATACGCTTTATAAATCTCTTTTTTCAGTTTAACCTTATCCTCCCGTACCTAACCTTCCATTTCTTATTTAAAATCAGCTTCTTAATTTTGATACGACTACCTAATCTCGTAGTCGACCTCCTAGTCGACCTCATGGGTTTAAAGCTTAACCTAGATATTATATTAAACGTCTTCGTAACTTAAGATCTTAGCTTATAAACTACGCTATTAATAAACCTCTTAACTTATTTTATGGCCGACTTTATAATCGACCTCGTGGTTAACCTCGTGGCTTAAAAGCTTAACTTAAAAACCACGTTATTAATAAACTTATAACCGAACTTATTAACTTATCTTATAATCGACCTCGTAATCAACCTTATAATTTTAAAGCTTAATTTAGATATCGTATTGGTTGCCCTCATAGCTTTATAACTTAATTTAGATATTATATTAACCGGCTTTACGGCTTAAGAATGCAACGTTAATTATCTTTTTCACTATTATCTTTTTTATCTTCTTTTTTATCTTTATCTTTAAATATATCTTTAGCTATTTTATAAGAAGCTCTTAGTGTGATTTGCGACTTTCTTACGATTTTTAATAACAATTTTAAATAAAAGAAAAAAAAATTTAAAGCTTAATTATTTTTAAAGCTTATAAATAGTTATGTTAAGACGTAATATATACATAACTTTTAAAAGACAACATAAAATCTTAATAACATATTTTTAAAATAATATCGCTTATGTTTTATATAATATTTAACAAAGGAAAGTAAGTTAATATTGTAGAAAAACTTCCTTGACATATTATTAAAACGTTTTTATATTTTTTTTAAAAAGGATGTTATATTTAATTTATAAGACTTTAATAAAATATTATATTGATTTAGTTATATTAAGTGTTTTTTCTGGGAATCTATATTGACTTATATCTATAATCGTTATTGGATATATATTAATTTAGATTAAATTCTTATAAATTATTATCTTAATATATTTTATAAATCATACGTCTATTTGTTTCTCTTTAAAATCAAAGATCTTCGCTTTTTCAAAAAATGGTTTTTATCTTTTAAATTTACTTTCAAAATAATTATTAAATTTAACTTAAATCTATTAACTAATTAACCTAACTCTCCGTTTTACTAAAAAGTAACAGGCTATATATTTATTTTTGCAAATAATATATATACTATTATAATAACTTTTCTTTACGTTATAAATAATGTTTTGAAAGATATTCATATTATATAATATAATTTAAAAAAGCTTATTAAAAAAGATTTACTTTTTTATTTAAGTTTACATAAATTAAAATTAAAACATGCTCTTTATTGATTAAAAAGATATAATTATCTATACGCTTTAATTTTTCTTAATTATTTATTTTAAAATAATTAAGACGAAAATAATAATAATAAGATCTTTCCTAAGGAAATTATGAATTATATAATATATATTTTAAATATTAAGGAAAAATTTACTCATCATATTACTTATATTTTTAAATATAAACTGTAAGATCTTATTTTAAATTAAAACATAGATTTAAATTCTTACATTAATAACTTTTCTCTACTTAAATAAAATAATAACAGTGATTTTAAGTTTATGTTTAATAAAGATAATAATACATTTTAGTAAGAAAAAGCCTTGGAGGTTGAGAATATGCTTATTAATAATAATGATTTAAAGTAATCTATCCCTACTATCCTAACGCTAGCTCTTAATATAAATCATATATTAATCTAAAAAAAAGTTAAGCTTAAAACTATTTTTTTTAGATTTTTCACATTAAAAAAAGATTAAATAAATAAAATATAAAAAGCTTATTTTATATAATAAGTTTTAAAAGTTAAGATTTAAAAAATATAAATTTATTAAAAAATAAGATTATTAAAAAAGAATAAAATAAAATTATTATAAAAAAACAAATTAACAATATTTTTTATTTTAAGATAATTTTAAGAAATTATTTTTTAAACGTTTATAATCTTTACTTTTATACTTATACTTCTATAAAAATTCTTCCTTATAAATTAAACAATCTTATTATTAAAAAAATAAAGCAAGAGAAATATAAAAAAAATAATTTTAATATTAAGACATATAGATTTTTTTTTATTATTGTTACTTTTTTACTATATTAATATTATATTTATAGATAGGCTTTAATTAAATTACATTAACATAATATTATTATAACTACACATTTTATATTCCTTTTTTTTATTTTTAATAATATTATTAAAAAAAATAATAATTATATTAATAAAGCTTATATAAATTTATTAACTTTTATTAAAGTTAAATTAATTTACAAGTTTTTAATAAAAAAATAACTTTATAAAGCTATTAAAGAAATTAAAAATTATAAGCTAATTAGTAATAATGATATAAAAATCTTTTTAAAAGAAATTTTAATATATAGATAATAATAGCTTTTATTTAACAAGTTAAGGTATCATTAACGTAATAAATTAAAGAGTTTAATTATTAAATATAAATCTTTAATTATATAATTTATTATTAATCCTAATAATTTATTGAGTTTTATTTAAGTTTATATAAGCTATAAGTTTTATAAAAATTAATATTTTTAAAAGGTTAAAGATAAGATTTAAAAAGGTTTTTTAAATGATGTTTACGTTATTATTAAAAAAATTAATTAAGATTTAATTTTATTAATTAAATAGTTTTATAAGTATATAAAGGCTTTTTTCAATAAGATTATTTATATCAAGAATTAAAATGGCTTTTTAAGTTTTATCAATATATATTTCACAACTATAAAAATTAATTATTATGATGCCTTTTACTTCTACAAATTTTTATAATTTTTTAATAATATCAGCTTTTATAAGATATTAAAAGAACTATATACTAAAAATAACGCTTAAAATATCGCAAGCTTCTTAAAATAAGTTAACAAGCATTTTTAAAAAAACTTTAACAAGATTATATTTAAGGAAAAAGTTAAGAAAAATAATTATTTACAACTTTTAAAGCATCTTATATATAATTTAAATATCTTAAAAAACAAATAAAAAGATAAAGCTTAATTCATAGCTATTATAACATAATATTACCATTATATCACTATATATAAAAAGTTTTCTAATAATAAACGTAATAAATAATACAAAGTTAAAACCAATAAATCTTATTATTTTAGCTAGTTTTAAAAAATTATTTCTAAAACATATATAAATAATAATAGGGTTATATACATTTAACATATTTTAAGATATTATAGTAAATAGAATAAGATAATCGCTATTACCTTTTATTATAATCATAATTTTATTTTAATCTTTACTTAATCTTAAATATCCTCTCTTCTCTATTATGTAATTAACTATACGACAAAGCTTATCCTTCTTCCAAATAAGCAAATTATTACTATAGCTTATTACGTAAATATTCTTAATTAAATTCTAGACTTTATTAATAAGGAAAATCTTAATAAAATAATAAGTAACTTAATATTTTAAATTTTTTATCAATATTACTTAAAACAGAAATTATTATTAGTAAAAATGTATAACTATTTCTTTAATTACAAGACTTAGTATTTATTAAAGTTAAAATAGTAATAGCTTTATTATATCACTATTTATTATGCTATTTATTATTAATAACCACATCTTTAAATATTTATTATTAAGGCTTTTAACTGTATCGTTATTAATATATAAAAGCAGGTTGTTTTAAATAGCTTTATTAATATAAGATTATTATTTTTTAAAACTTATTTATATTATGGTTTAATATTTAAAGATTTATACTTATATAATTACGTTTTTATAATTAAAATTTAGTAGAAATTTAAAAAGAATTAGATAAGCTTTCATATTAAGTTTATAAACAATTTAAATTTATAATTTATATATTATTAATATATCTTTAAAAAGATCTTTATCGTAACTTTTTTATTAATTAAATTATATCCTTTAAACTTTAAAAATAACAATATATTTGAAAGGTTTATTATAATTTACTTAGATTTATTTATACTTTAATAAGAATTTATTTTATGGTAGGATAATTTTTTAATTAAAATATAAAATAATTTATATAAAAATTTCTTTAAGCATTTTAAATTTTATAATAATAATTTTAACTTTTTTAAAAAAAGTAAGGAAAATGTTTAAAAAGATATTAAAATTTAAAATATATATATGGATTAAGATGATTTTATGAAGTTATAAAATAATAAAAATCTCTTTTAGCATAATAAAAATAAAAAAAAGGAGTAAAAAATTAAAGATTTTAAGTCTTTTTCTATATTTTTTTATAACTTTATTTATTATTTAAATGTAAGGATAAAAAGGTAAATATTCATTTTTGAAAAAAATATCATAATTATAACTTAGCTAATTTTCAACAATAATTTAAAAAAGTTAACTAACTTCCTTATAGCTCTTGAGTTAAAGATTTATTAGAATTTAATAAATAATATAAACCTTATAACTTTAAGCTTATTAAGTGATGGTTGGTGCGTAAAGGAGTTATTATTAAATAATATCTTAAATTAAAAAAGTAATTTTAAAAAATTCAATATTAATAAGCTATAAATAATAGTTAAGGATATTAACGATAAACTTCCTTAATTTAATTTTAATCTTTTAACTTAAAAGTTTATAAATAAAAAAGATTATTAAGTCCTTAATTTTAACAAAAATGCTATAAATATTCTTAATATTAAGTTATTAAATATTATAACCTAATATAATTAATTTTAACTTACTCAAATTATAATAAAATATAATCTAGATTATACATAAACAGACATTAATTTTAAACTAGCTAAAAAAAAACATTTAAACTTAAAGTAAATAATCACATTAAATATCATCTTACACCATTTAAATAAAATAAATATTATAAAAGTTAAAAATTTTTTTAAAATATTATAACTCTTTTATTATTTAAAAGATAAAGGTGGAATTAATAAGAATATTATTATTAAGACTTTAATCTTAACCTTAAAAAGCAAGAATTATAAGAGGAGAATTTAAATAATTACAACCTTTAAAAACGTTAGTACTTATATCAATAAAATTATTATTCATTTTACTATTAATTTATTATTTAAGAAAATATTTTTAAAAAAAGTTATAACATTAAAAGCAACTAATATCCTTATTATTAACAAATATAACATAATAACAAATACAGATTTATTTAAAATCAACAATTAATTATAGAAGGCTTATAACCGTTTTGATAAAGATTTTAAAAAGATGTTTATAATAATCTTATACGGTAACTTTTATTAGTTTAAATTAATTAAAGATATATCTTTATTATATCTTAATAAAGTAATAATTATAAAAAAGTTAGTAAAAATAAGTAAAAAATTTAATTTAAATAATAAAAATCATATATTAAAATATTAACTATAGTTAAAGTTTACCTTAATTATTATCTTAAATTAATAGATATAAATTACAAATCTAATTTATTTTATATTACTACGTTAGTTAAAGAATAAGGAATAAATTTTAAAAAATCTTAATCTTTTAAATATACAGCTTATATAATTATAAGATATTATTCTTAATAAATATATTAAAACTATTACTCTTTTAAATACCTTTAAATATTTAATTAACCTTTAAGCTATTATTTTTTTTACTAAAGTTTAAAGGTAAAAGGTTTATATCTTTTTATCTTCATATATTTTAAAAACAAAAGCATTTTATAAGCAGGAAATTTTAAAAGAAGTTTTTAAAATTATGGATAACTTTATAATCCATATCCTATCTTATTTAATATTTATTAAAGATATGTTTATTATAATTATAGAGAATTTTTATTAAAGGTTTAAAATCGTAAACAATATTAAATATATTACGGAAAGGTTTATATTTAACAACGATTCGTACTTATATAAGATAAATAACATTATTATAATTTATATAAAGCTTTTAAAAATTATATTTTTATTATTAAAAATAACAAAAAACCTTAATTTACTTAATTTAAAGAGAAGTTTATTACTTATTTTTTTAAAGAGAATTAATATTTTATAATTAATTACGTACTTATTTATACAGTTTAGCTTTATATTAATACTTATATTCATTATTATAGATTTTAAAGCTTAAGGATAAACAATATTTAAAGCTTATATTAACTTAACGTTAAAGATCTCTACGCATAAAAGAGCAAGCTTTATGTTAATTTATATCCAGCTTTTTTACATTATCAGTTTTAACGGTTTATATTTCCTTTTTCCCATAAATAACAATATATAATTAAAATTATAGCTTCCTTTTAAAATAAACAAAGGGATAAAACAGCTTACTAAACTAAGCAAATTAATTATAAAAAGCTATAAAAGATCGGAAAACAAATAACAAAATCAATAAATAAATTCTCAATTAAAGAAGCTATTCCTACATAAATTAAAAACTATTCCCATATAAATTAAAAGCTATTCCTACATAAATCGTATAATAATAAGTAATATAACCGTATAACACCACATATCTTAACAACAAAACATCATATCGTAATGTAACCGGTACCGTTTAATTCTCCTTAAAAAGCGCTTTTAAATTATTACTTTTTTATTATATAAAACCCTTTTACAAGCGTAATAAAATTAATTAAATATGTTTATTTAAAATTAATCTTAATTTAAAGTAAAGACCAATAAACGTTGCAAAAAGAGTTTTTTCCCTCCGCTTTTCCAGTTATCTTATTAATTAATTTCTTTATTAATTTCCTTATTAATTAATTTCTTTCACTAACCCCTTTACTATAAAACCCCCTTATAAATTCGGGGCAAATTTATGAGGGGGTTTTATAGCAGGGGGGTTAGTGAAAGAAATTAATTGATAAGGAAATTAAATGATAAGGAATTATCGGAAAAACAAAAATCCGGAAAAAAAGTCCCCTCGGAAAAAATTATTACGTATTAACGATTCGACGTATAACTTCACGGAATTAAATCGGATAAATTTCGGATAAGATTTATAAAAAGCCTTACGTAATAAGTTAATTAATAAAATTAACTAGAGAAAAAACGGATTTAAAATGGTTAAGTTATATATATAAATATCATTTTTTAACATTGAAAAGCGAATATCTTTACGAGGTTAAGCCTAAATAGGTAATAATATATATCATTAAATAGCTTATAAAATCACTAATTTAATGATGTAGGATGCACTGTGTTACGACTATTATGGCTGAAGTTATTTAAGTTTAAACTTTAACGATATAAGAAAAGCTATTGGAGAAATGCATAAGACTCGCTTAACCTACCTTGTAGTCCTCGAGCCACTGGAGCCACTAAAGCCACTAAAGCCACTAAAGCCACAGATTGCTCGAAATTTCCACGCTAATCTTTAAATTTTATCTTTTTCCATTGAAAAATTAATAACTTAACGAATAATTGCCCGATTAGGAAATGGTTTAAACTATTGTAATGCTAACTTAATTCCGGTTTTAATGGTTTTAAATGCACGGTGATACGACCATTTTTCGTAAAGATATTAAATGTTGAAATAAAAAGGTGATTTTTGCTGCAGGCTTCTACAGGGTAGGAGGCGTGAAACTTAGCATTTTTTTCAACTTTTAATATTTCAACTTTTAATATTTCAAATAATAATAACTTTACGTATATATATAGTATAAAGGTATAATATATATTAAAATAATATTATTTTAATAATAGTTTTAATATACGTAAATGAATATTTTTATTAAATTTATCCGTTAAGTAATTTAATTAAAAATAAAGGACTTTTAAGAAAAAAGTAAAAAATGACCCGAATTTATTTATAATAAGGAGGTTAAAGAAATTAATTAATAAGGAAATTAAACAATAAAGAAATTAATAAGAAAAAAAACCGGAAACTCGTTAATTCGTAAAAAAAAGTCCCTTAGGAAAAAATTATTACATATTAACGTTTTTACTTATAGTTTTACGGGATTAAATCAGATAAATTTTAAATAAACTTTATAATAAGCCTTACGTAATAAGCTAATTAATGAAATTAATTAAAGAAAAAATAAACGTAAAATGGTAAAGTTATATATATAAGTATTATTCTTTAATATTTAAAAGCAAATAACTTTACAAGGTTAAACCCGTTTAAGTAAAAAGATATATCATTAAATAGCTTACGTAATTATAAATATAACGGCATAAGATATATTACGTTACGGTTACTATAGCTGAAGTTATTAAGGTATAAACTTTTAAGGTATAAAAAAAGCTTTTAAAGAAATGTATAACTTTTTTAACTTACTTTATAGTCTTTTATATTTAATAACGTTTTTACTTATAACTTAACGGAATAAAATCGGATAAATTTAAGAAGAGCTTTATAAAAGAGGTTATATAGTAAGCTTATTAAAGAAATTAATTAAAAATAAAACGGACTTAAAATAATTAAAATATATTAAAATATATTATGTTTTAATATTTAAAAGTAGATAACTTTTTGCCTTAAAGTTATAAGGAGGTATTATAATAAGGGGGTTAAAGAAATTAATAAGAAAAAAACCGGAAACTTATTAATCCGTAAAAAAGTCCCTTCGAAAAAAGTTATTACGCATTAACATTTTTACTTATAACTTTTCGGAATTAAATCAAATAAATTCCGGATAAACTTTATAATAATGCTTATATAATATCTTAATTAATAGAATTTAGTAAAAAAACAGACTTAAAATGGTAAAGTTATATATATAAATATTATTTTTTAATACTTAAAAGCAAATAACTTTATAAAGATAACCTTAATTAAGGAAAAGTATATATTATTAAATAGCTTATATAATTATAAATATAACGGTATAAGATATATTATGCTACGATATTTTTAACAAAAGTTATTAAGATTTAAACTTTAACGATATAAGAAAAGCCGTTAAAGAAATGTATAAGACTTTTCCAACTTATTTTATAGTCTTTTTTATTTAATAACGTTTTTACTTATAATTTAACGGAATAAAATCGGAGAAATCTTAAATAAGCTTTATAAAATAGCTTATATAATAAGCTTTTTAACGGAATTAAGTAGAAAAAGAACGGACTTAAAATAATTAAGATATTTAAAGAAATATTAATTTTTTATACTTAAAAGCGAATATTTTTACGAAGCTAAGGCTAAATATATAATAATATATATTATTAAATAGCTTACGTAATTATTAATATGTAAATATAAGATATATCATGCTATAATAATTATAGCTAAAGTTATTTAAGTTTAAACTTTAACGGTATAAGAAAAACCGTTAAAAAAATACGTAAAACTTCCTTAACTTATCTTATAATACTGAAAAATTAAAAGCTTTTATATTTAATAACGTTTTAACTTATAACCTTACGGGATTAAATCCGAAAAATCTTAAATAAACTTTATAAAAAGGCTTATAAAAAAAGCTAATTAATAAAATTAATTAGAAAAAAAAGGACAAAAAATAGTTAAATTATATAAATAAATATTGTTTTTTAATCTTTAAAAGTACTTAACTTTACAAGGCTAAAATAAAAAAAGGAATACAAATTATTATTAAATAGCTTATGTAATTACGGATATAATAATATAATATATACTACTTTATAATAATTATAATTAAATTTATTAAGGTTTTAACTTTAAAAGTGTAAGAAAAACCGTTAAAAAATGCTTAAAAATTTTTTAACTTACCTTATAATATTAAAGCCATTAAAGCCACAGCAGCTATAAAAGGTTAAAACCACTAAAGCTATAAACTTTTTAAAATTTCCACGCTAATCTTCGGATTTTTCTTTTTCATTTAAAAATTAATAACGTAACGAATAATTACCTAATCGGGAAATAATTAACGCTATTATAAGGTTAACTTAAATCCGGTTTTAATAGTCCTTAATATATAATAATACGACTATATCTTATAAAGATATTAAATGTTAAAAGAAAAAGGTGATTTTTACTATAAGCTTCTATAAGGTAAAACGTATAAAACTTAATAATTCTTTTCAACTTTTTATATTTTAACCTTTTAATAATTTAAATAATAATAACTTTATATATAAACGTCGTATAAAGTAATTATATGTATTAATATAATATTATTTAAATGTTAGTTTTAATACGGTTAATTAAATATTTTTTAAACTTTATTTATTAAGTTATTTAATTAAAAAGGATTTTAAGAAAAAAAATAAAAAAGCATTAAATTTATAAAGGGATTTTAAAATAAGAAAGGTTAATAAATTAATTAGTAAGGAAATTATTTAAATAATAAGAAAATTAAAAAAAGAAAAACCGTTAATTTATAAAAAAAAGGTTTTTACGTAAAATAAATTAGTTATTAACGTTTTTACTTATAACGTTACGGAATTAAATTAAATAAAATTTAAATAAGCTTTAAAAAGATATTTATAAAATTCTTTATTAAATATTTTTAAAGTTTAAAAATAAATAACTTTACGAGGTTAAGTTTAAATAAAAAGTAATTTATATAATTAAATAGCTTATAAAATTACGGTTATAATAGTTTTAAAATTATATTTTACTATAATAACGATAATTAAAATTATTAAAGGAAGAACTTTAAAAATAAAAAAGCTATTAAAAATAAATTAATTTTTTAACTTATCTTATATTATTAAAGTTATAAATTCTTCTTATAATAATTTTTTAATTTTCTTTCTTTTATTTAAAAATTAATAATTTACTGAATAATTACCCAATTAAAAAACAATATATACTATTATAAAAATAACTTAATTACGGTTTTAATACTTTTATATATATGGTAGGACGACGTCTCGTCATAGAGATATTAAATTATAAAAATTAAAGGTTACTTTTACTACAAGTTTTTAAGTTACTATAAGATAAACAGTATAAAACCTAGCATTTTTTTCAACGTTTAAATAGTTTAAATAATAATAACCTTACGTATATACGTTGTATAAAATTAAAAAATATATCATTATAATAATAAAATAATAATAGATTTAATAAAATTAAATATATATTTTTATTTAATATAAAAGTAAAGTTTTCTTTAAAATAAATTAATTATTAAATATTTTAACGTTTTATTTATTAATATATTTATATTTACGTACTAGTAAAAATCGTAATTAATATGTAGAAATATATATTTAAGTTATACGTAATTTAAAAAAAGTTAAAAAAATAAAATAAAAAAATAAAAAAGTTAAAAGTTTTTTTAAAGAAATTAATATGTTTAAAAGTTTATAATTAATTAAATAAAAAGGTTACAAGTTAAGGAAAATGAAGTTTATTTTTCATTAATATTAATCTATTAATATATTTAACTACGTATTTTTCCGATTTATTTTAAAGGAATTATAACTTTTTAATATAAAATGAAAATATTTTTATGTTATTTTTAAATTCGGGGTTATTGTGTCCACGCCGCGCGGGGACCTCATGTTTATAATAAAATATACATTTTATAATTAATATTAATAAAAAGGTTTTTTAATTATATATATTTTAATTTAAGTTATATATTAATATAATTATTATAACTTAAAATATGTAAGATTAAAATTTAAAAATCTTAAAAAATTTTTACGTAATATTTTTTTAAGCCTTTAAAGGCTTTAAAGCTATTAAAGTTATAACGCTTAAAAGTTATTAAAAAATATATTACATAAAAACTTTTTGTTAAAAGATTTTATGCTTATGATTTAAAGTTATACGTAAAGTAAATATTATAAAAAACATAGCTTAAAAGCTACTATTAAAAAGTAGTTAAGTAAGTAAAAGGTTAATAAATTAATATCGCTTAACTTTTTTTAAAGTTAAAAAAGAAAAGATATCTTCTTTATATACGTAGCTAAAAGTTTATAAGATATTTACCACTAGTAAGATATTAAATTATAACGTTTATAAACGTATAATCTCTTAATAAAGTCACCTTCCCCACTATGGTTTCGTCCCGAGATTAAAAGAAAAAGGTATCGGTCTTACGGTAAATCGCTTGTTAATTCTTATCTCTCATAATCTTTCCATTTAATATCATAATCTTCCATCGCCCATGTATTCCATCGTTAAAATGTTCCATCGTGGCCGCAGCTAGTAAGTTACTACGTCGCTTATACTAAATTTATTTACATACTTTATATTATTATACTACACCTTTTACGTTAATAATTACATATTATAATTATTATAAAAAGTTATATAATCGTTATAACATATATAACTGTTGTTTTATAGCTACCCCGTTGCTAAGCTAGTATAATATTATACGTAAAGAAGCGTCATTTATAAAAAAAATTTATAAAAATTCATAAGAATTTATTATATCTACAACTTTACTACCTTACTACTACCCGACGTTTATATATATATCGTCTCTTTTTATTGTTATTTTTTTAAATTATAACTTCTTTAATTAATATTAAGTTATATATTAATATTAACTTTTTTAAATCCTTTATGAATTAATTATTAATTTATAACTAATATACTTATTAATAACAACAACCCTTATTACCATTATTTAAGCCATTTAATTAAATAAGCCGTTAATAAAGATATACCACATTATATGATTATTGTTAATATGTTTTATATTATATTATATATATCGTTATTATCATTAAGCTTTTATTAACTTATAATAATATAAATACGTCTTTTAAATATAAAATTTATTAAAAGTTTAACAAGCTTTATATCGTAATAAGTCTTGCTTATATTATAATCAATATCTCTTATTAATCTTATTATAACCTTACGGCAAACTCTTTATTATAAGCATAAAGTTATATAAATATATTTATAACAATAATATTAAAGATTTATAACTAATACGCTTATAGCTTATTATTAAAAAACAGCTTTAATATAAGAAGGATATAACTAATATATTAACTTCATAAAAGGCTAAATATTAAGAAAATTTTAAAGAAAAACGGGAAAAACGTTATCTTTTTATAATAAAGAATATTATAAAACATTTACATACTATCGCCTCATAATTAACGCATATTAATTATACACTTAATAATATTATCGTAAATTAAAATATTAATAACTTATATCTCATAAATATTATTATTACCTTAAATTAAAATATCAACAAACATTTTTTAAATAAAACTATAAAATCATTTTAAGCTATTATAAAAGGATTAATAAGTCATTTCTTTTATATTAACTTACTACTGCCTTCTTATTAACTAACGTATAAATAAGTGATTTAAAACTTCTTAAAAAACGTTATAAATAAAACAATTCAACAAAAAATGCCAGCAAGAAAGCTATTAAGTAAGATATAATCGATAAATATAACTTTACTTAAATATAACTTTATTCTTTAAATATAAATATACTTACTAAAAAACTACTAACAAATAACGATATAATACTATTAAATAATTAAATAAAAGTCTCTTATTTAAGTGTCTTTAAATATAAGTTTTACTTTAACATAACTTTTTTACTTATATATAATTTTGCTTAAATATAATTTTATTTAAATCATTTATTAACTTACTATTAAAAGGCAGTTATATAACATTAATAAATAATTAATTATACTTAATATAACTGTTTTTTAAATATAAATCCATCTATTAAGTAACTATTAATAAATAATTATATAATTTTTCAAATACCTTTATTATTTTGCTATTAAAAGGTAATTATATAACTTTAGATTTAATTTAAAACGATAAAAATGCTTGAGCAGCTTTTTCGCAGCTTTTTTACTGTTTTTCACCGGTATAATCACTAGGATTAAATAAATAAAACAAACCTTAAAACTTATTTAAAAACTTAAATAATATGCCATATTTTCTTATAAAATTAATAAACAACTATAAAATCACACACACCACTTATCCATTAAGATTCCATAATAAGGTAAAATTTACCCTTTTATATATTAAAAGTAAGATTATTAAGTTCCTTACTCATAATATATAACATTTTTTTAAACTTCACTCTCCTTTACTTTATCTTTATAAGCTAGTTATTACAAGATTTTATTAATAAAGTTAAACTTACTGCTTTTAAAGCTTTTTCTTAATTTAAAAATCACTTTTAATTAATAATAAGCTTATAAAACTCTTTTTTATTAATTACTTAAAACTTTATTATATTAACTATTCTTTAAAACTCTCTTTTAGTTTAAGAATTATTTTTAACTAACAATAAATTTATAAAAACCTTAAGACTTTTTCTTATTAATAGCTTTTTAAAGTAAAATCATTAACTTTTTTATAATTAATACGCTTATGGTTTTACATCTTAAACGTTATAAACTTATTATTATAAGCTTTTACGATATTATGTTAATACGTAAAGGTAATATATATCATATACCCCTTTTTTACGCTATTTATTAACTTTCATATATTTACATTAAAATTAAACCTTAATAATTAATATAAGTAAATAATAATATTAACATAAGTAAAGTTATAATAGATAATTTAATATTTAATTATAATTATCTTTATTCTTCCGTTATCGATTAAATACGTTTCATTTTTTTTTTAACTTTTACGTTAAGCTTACTAGCAACCCATTAAAGATCCGTTAAAGGTTTATTATAATCTTCTTTACTAACTTTCATCCTACCAGCTTTTATATATATATATATATCGTACCGACTTCTTTATTTTTTTAAATCATTATCTCTCATTTTTAACTACATATACGCTTTTAAATAAACGGTCCACATAAAATAAATATAAGGTAATATTTTATCAAAAGATTTTATACCTATGATTTAAAGTTATACATAAAGTAAATGCTATAAAAAACATATCTTAAAGATTATTATTAAAAAATAGCTAAGTAAGTAAAAAGTTAATAAATTAATATCGCTTAACTTTTTTTAAAGTTAAAAAAAAAGAAATATCTTCCTTATATATATAGCTAAAAATCCGTAAGATATTTACTATTAATAAGATATTAAATTATAACGTTTATAAACGTATAATTTCTTAATAGTTTTTAAAACCTTTAAATTTTAATCTTAAATATTTCAGGTTATAATAAACATATAAAGATGTAACTTAAATTAAAATATGCATAATTAAAAGAGTTTTTTAATAATATTAATTATAAAACGTAAATCTTAATATTAATAAAGTTATAATTATTTTTACTAAAAAAAAATTAATAAAATAAAAGCTTTACGTTAAATATATATGTATTAATTTATCCGTATAAGGCTTGAAAATATCTTATTATTATGGAGAAAAAAAATTAAAAATAAGTAGCTAAGTGCTACTACCTAAATTAGCAGAAGTGCGTTGAATTTTTTGATTTTAATACAGTTGTACGATCCGTCCGCCGTAGTCCATTCTGTGGGTCGCATGTGCATAAGGGATGCCATTTTCAGATCCCAAAACCTCCAGTCTTGAAAGCGTCTATGTCGTGTAGGCATCATTTGTATGTAAACTGAAAACATTCTAGGAATCTACTCGATATATAAGTCATCATGAACTCATACTGAACGATTCCATATTTTACTCTTGAGTCATAGTTATATCTGCTAGACCTGGAAGATATTTTGGTGCTGGCATCTTTTTGCTCTCTTCTCTCACAACAGTGAGCAAACTGCGGGCTTGGTGGATTAAGGAGCAAACCTATACCATCTTTCTCTTTACTAAAGTGAGTATTATCTTAGAATCTTCTATTACTTACGCTCCTCCTGGAGATAGCGAGCGAATATTGGTACTTAGGGGCCATTCAGGGGTTGCTGACTAAGCACACATGCCCTTTATGGATTAATAAACAATATTACACGGGTGCTCTCAGATAAAATTTAATTGTGATAGAGGTATGCTTGTATGGATCCGATAGGAAATGCCCCTATGGTGTGTAGCCAACAGCTAGGTCCCGGCAATCCAAGCCACAACTCTGACATCGCTGCAACCACATGCGGGCATTTCCCCGCCTGCTTGAACCCCCTTCTCTGAGAACTTGGCATATCCTACAGCAGGCCGGCCAGTAGGAACTTGGGGAATGAGACCGGAATTGAAGCCATTGGGGACTATGCACTGCATATTTCTAGCAGCTATGGCTTTGCTCCAATCGTGCTGTCGTCCCGCCCCTCCACATAGACGTTGTGCATTGCAGGCGCGGAGAGCGGGTATCTTCAATGGAAGCTTTTAGGATCTCCCATGTAGGTATCGAGGTAGGTATAAAAATGTAGTGTCTTCTGGCGAGATAGAGCAACATGACTCTATTCTCTCTTCCTATGCCCAATCTCTGTGCAGCTGAATCGTATAACTTCTTCTTTGAGTTGGCGCTATGTCATTCCTAACGAACATCCTAAGTTCAGTTCAGCCCCTAACGGCTTTTTCTATCTTCATCATCGGCTGGTATGTGATATCAGCCATCTATTCATGGTATCGCCTTCGCCATATCCCTGGCCCATTCATAGCATCGTTCTCGTATCTGCCACTAGCTTGGTATGCCTTGACTGGCAGGCAGCTTCAATTCTACGACGCTACTAGCAAGAAGTACGGCTCGCTTATTCGTATCGGCCCGAATGAAATCATGACAGACGACCCAGAGGTCTTGAAGTACCTGTCAGGCGCGAAGAGCAAATATTGGAAGTCGGGTTGGTATACGGGGTCCAGATTCAATCCATACCATCCGTCCATGTTCATGACGCTGGATCCAATACCCCATGATAAAGTGAAAGCTCAGCTTTTGCCTGGGTATAGTGGTCGCGACAACCCTAGCGTTGAGGCCGATATCGACGCCCAACTGAACAGCCTCATCCACCTGATTCGAAGGAAATACATCACTATGCCTGGCAGAGAAGGATATCGTCCGCTGGATCTAGCGCGAACCGTTGGGTTCTTCGCCTTGGACGTCATTTCCAAGCTGTCGCTAGGAGAGGCATTCGGGTGTCTTGAAACTGACTCGGATCGCCACAGATTATCTGAGACGCTGGATGCAGCAATGCCTTTCATAATCTTCTCTGCTGATGTGCCTTGGGCTCGGAAAATCATGTACTCCACGCTTGCCCTGAAGCTTTTCGGCCCCAAGGAATCAGACTCTAGAGGAATGGGTCAATTAATGAAGTAAGTAATCTGGGTATCTTAACTATTTAGCTCACACTCAGCTCTATATCCGTACTGACCATTACATACGCAGCTTGGCCAATGATTCAGTCCGGGAGTATTTCAAACCAGATGCCGTTAGGGATGAAAAGCGAATGCTGGTAAGTCTTCCTCCGGCACCCCGCCATGAACATCATGCATGTTTCCTGCGAAACGTTACTAACACATGCGCATAAAAGGGATCTTGGGTCCGCCACGGGCTCACTCAGATCCAATGTGAAGTAGAGACGCTTTTCATGTTTGTAGCAGGCACCGACACAACCGCTACCGCAATCCGTATAACGATTCTACACATACTAGCGACACCGCGGGTATATCAGCGGCTGAAGAGTGAAATCGCGTCAGCTGTCCAAGATGGAAAGGCATCGCATCCCATCACGCAAGCGGAGGCAAGAACCTTGCCATATCTTCAGGTCCGTACAAGACATGATACCACTTAGACATTACATCAAACTCGCGAGCTGATAGTGAAATACAGGCAGTCGTCTACGAAGGTTTGCGAATAAGACCTGCAACGACCAGTCATGTATCAAAGGAGGTACCTCGGGGCGGCGACACGATCAACGGCAAATTCATCCCTGAAGGAACGGCAATAGGTCTGAACTTCTTGCCGCTTCTGCGTTCAAAGGCCATGTTCGGCGAGGATGCAGATGTCTTCCGACCAGAACGATATCTAGAAGTTGACGAGAACACATGTATCGAGATGCAGCGACATGTCGAGCTCCATTTTGGTTACGGTCGTTGGATGTGTGCCGGAAAGCCCATTGCTATAATGGAGTTGAATAAGATTTTCTTCGAGGTATGTCTTTCTTTCTTTCTTTCTTTCTGTCGGCTGCTTAGCTTGTCTACTATTTTGGGATGTAGAGAGGTTACGTGGCTCACTTGCGATGCAGTTGCTCCGATATTTCGACTTCCAGCTCGTCGAGCCGATGAAACCCATGGTTACTTATTCCCACGGACTTTACGTCGACAGAGGGCTACTCGTGAGGGTCACGGAGTCTAACATGGCTTCTTAACTTGATATGGTGTCTTGCTCTGGTTTTGGCAATGCTGCGTAACTAACTTACAATTGGTATTATTTATTTGGATTAGTATCTAGGGAGTCAAGAAAACTGTCGTCACCAATATGGAGATATATGTAACCGTCTTAATAGTAGCGTTTCGGGGTTACACCACCAGCCACCAGCCACCCTGCCACCTAGAATCCTTTGAATCCTTCACCCATTTCGTACTACCAACTACACCTATACAGTTGGGCCTTTCTAGCGGTTAACCTCGGAATCCGGGGCTCAAACACGCCCCCCACCCCGGACGGCTCCTTAAAGAATTGCGATCTACGTGATGTCGTACCGAAAGCCGTCATAGCTGCCCCCCATCTTCTCCATATTCCCCGTCTTCCCCGTCTTCTCCATGTCTCTCCTCAATCTATACCATCTCCACTCTGCTTGGTGTTTACACTATATCTTCTAGCAAAGCATCTATAGCGCACATTATCCCATGTTTATGATCAATATCTGGATTAAGTCTTTGTTAATATGGCATTCTTTCTGTACTTAACCACCATCGTGGTTGGTGTGCTTTCTGCACTTCTATATGCCCCTGTCAAGCGCGAAGCTACGATTTTTGGATTGTTCCGACCGTTGAATTCGTGGCAAAACGTCCACGGGATTGAGAATCGAGCGATCCCAGACACGATTGCTTGCGAGGACTTGCATTACCATGAGCCATCTGAATTACTATTTTCAGCATGTACGGGTGATATAGAGAAAGCAGCCGGCTGGTTTCCGGGGTACGTAAGCCGCATTGCATACGCTACAGAAGTTGGAATCGGAATAAATTAGGAAGCTAATGCATTCTAAATACAGGGCTGGCTCATTAGATCATCCGGAAAAGCCTGGCTTTGGCACGTTGGTCGTGATTGATCCAAAGGTGGGTTGTGATGCTGCTCATTATTCTTAGCAGATTAATAGCGGTCGCTTCGTGGAGAATACTAACATTCTATAGACTATGGAGTCGCGGAAGCTCAAACTCGTCGACTTCTCATCACCCGCGTTTGTGACTCATGGAATCAGTCTCTACAGCCCTCCTTCGGACCTGAAGACTGTTTATATATTCGCCGTAAACCACTTACCAAATCCCCTGTGGTCATCTACTTCATCGAAGGAGCCTAAGGCAGCATCGCGTATCGAACTGTTTGTGCATACCATCGGTAGTGACACAGCAAAGCATATAAGGTCTATCTTGCACCCCTTAATTAAGACACCTAATGATCTCCTGGCTTTATCCGAGAAGGAATTCCTTGTTACCAACGATCATTACTACCGAGATGGCTTAATGCGTCTTGTAGAAGACATAGTCCATAGGCCGTGGACTGATCTGTTGTATGTGAGTGTTGATGGCAACGATAAAGTCACCGCGACAATTAGTCTCTCCTCGATTGGAGGGAATAACGGCTTGGGCTGGGGTCCGAACCGCCAGGTTCTAGTTTCAGATGCCACAGGCGGAACTCTCTACTTCACGGAATTTGAAGGGGAACAAAACAAGAGTCTATCAGTCACCCACTCGATCCCCGCAGATGGTGTCGTCGATAATCCAAGCTTCTTCTCGGACCCTTATGCCGGGTTGGACGGCAAAGACTACAGCGGATACCTTCTGCCAGGGATTGGGCGCCCGGTCGACTTTCCGCTGAACTACAATGATCCCACAGGACAAGCCCCATTGTCAAGCCTCGTCTGGTACTTGCCGGCAAGTGCAGGTAAGAAGGAGGGAGAGAGCCGCAAGACTCAACCAAAGCTCGTATTCTCGGACGATGGAAGTTCTTTGAGAGGCGCGACCACTGCGGTTATCGTTGCTATAGATCCAGCGACTAATGGTGGCAAAAGAGAGGGTTGGCTGTTTGTGACGGGAGTCATAGCACCGCATATGCTGGCTACGAAGATAGATTTTGCTACTGCTCTTCTGTGAGGAATCTGATAAACGACTTTGAATTCACTGGAATGAGACGAATGACGCCTACCTAACACAGCATGGAAGCCTCCAGGGCTGGATGTTTTGGTATCTGAAAATGGCATCCATATCATATGGGACCTATAAAATGGACTGTCCCTCGTCACTCCTCAACCTCGAACGGCGGATGGTTAGAAAGAAAGCCACTCCGACTCCTCTTGATCAACTGCTGCCGGAGTTCTGGGACGAACTCTGACTTAACCGTGCGACGATGATGAGGGGAGGACTCAAGGCGCATGTCCCTACGGTGAAAATATGGTGCCTACCTACCTCCAAGTAGGTAATCCTAAAACAGATACCTAAAACGGTAGTTCTCAGTATTGTTTTCTCTTTCGAAAAATTTGTCACTATCATGCCTTTGTTCTAGCCTTAAGGTACCATATAATTATACATAAAGAATGTTTCAGGAGAATCGACCTTGTTATAATACAAAGCTATTGATGACACAATGTCTATTATAGGTATAAATACCTAGGCCAGAGCCACAGAGGAGCGGGAAATGTCTGGTTCTTGAAGGAAAGCTCAAAAATTACGAGAGGTCTGCTTGTTTACCATAGACCATGGAGTCCACGGGCCGCGAAGGAAGAAGCGAGGCTGCTTCTCAGAAAGCCATTCGGTTGTTCGAATCCTTTCTAGCAGGTCTCGTAGCATTGTTCATATGCCACAATGCCACCTTCATCCATGAGCTATTCTTATTACCGTTCTCAGCGATGGTTTACCGAAGTCTGATCACGATATACCGAAGCTTTATTGCAATGTACAAGAGCCCGACCACGAGTTATCAAATTCTATCCATCGGAGTCCGTCGCGGCCTAACTAAAGCGAATGGGTATCTAGCTTACTTATACCGAAGGTTCACTACTGGACTATACAATGGCCTAACCACGAGTTACCGGATGGTATACACTAGAATTCATCAAGGACTAGCGAAACTAAATTGGAAATTAAGAGCAACTCGGTACTTGTATCGAAGCTTTATCACCAGAATATGCAATAGCCTAACCGCGAGGCGCCAGGTCCTATCCACCGGAATTCGTGATGGCTTCACCGAAGTATACAAGTTTACAGCTGTACTCTCGTATTTCAAACGACGCTTAACCACTCAGATATCCCAAAGCCTAGCCCCCTTAGTCGCGAAAGTCCACCAGAGTCTTGCTAGGGTATACCAGGCCTTAACCACTGGAGTCAGCAAAGGTACAGTCACGATTTACCAGCCTTCAGCTAGACTTCTATATAGAAGCCTAACAAGTCTGTTCAAGGCGCCCCAAGTTTTATACGAAAGATCAATGCGAAAGCTAGCGACAATTAACCAAGACTTGGGACGAAGAACATACGAGGCGATAAAACACCACCCGGAAACTGTCCTCATAACTCTAGCCTTACTATTCTCGCACTTTAGAGAGCCTTACTATTCATTCCGTTGGAGCTTTTACACGAGAGCATTCGAGACCCTGAGATCAGTAGCTTTAGTAGCGCTCTTCATCTCCAAAGTCCAGGTTGTTGCTGTGAAGCTTTTTGATAGGCGGATATCGGTGCGCTGGGGACTGTGGCTCTTCATCTGCTCCGCCGTCGTGCAAGCTAGCGTTTTGTACGCGTTAAATGCGATCACTACGCGCTATGTCGATATTCATTTCAGCTCGGTGATCCCTTACTTGATCCTTATTGATGCTTTGTTTGCAAGATTCACGGTACGGACATTCGAAATCATTCCTTCATGCAAATATTACGGCTCTAAAATCCTTCGGCGGTTCATCAGAAGGCAGAGAAGAAAGAGGGAGGCACAGAGGGCACAGGAGGAATACGAGGCGTTCAAGGCATACTACGAGGCACACGAAGCATACGAGACAGACGAGTCAGATGAGGCAGAAGAGTCAGACGAGGCAGAAGAGGTAGACGAGGCAGACGAGAAAGACAAGGCCGATAAAACAGACAAGGTCGACGAGGTCGACAAGATAAACGAGAAAAACGAGATAGACGAGAAAGACGAGAAAGACGAGAAAGACGAGGTAGACGAGGCCAACGAGAAAGACAAGGCCGACGAGGCAGACGAAAAAGATGAGATAAACGAGAAGGACGAGGCAGACAAGAAGGACGAAGCAGACGAGAAAGACGAGGCACATAAGACACAGGAGACATAAGAGGAATAAGAAACATAGGAAACATAGGAAACATAGGAAACACAGGCAACCTACACGAGAGGCCAAACTTGACCCATCCTGCTTGGCCTGAGGCCTTAAATGAGCTTTGCCTAAATCAAGATAAGGAATTATTCCGGCGAGAAAATGGCAACTCTTCAAAACAATCTACCTACCCCTAGATAGGGTATGTACACGGGGAATGGAAGGACTGGTGATCTAGCACATGGAAAGTCATAATGTGTTTCTTTGAGTCGTTCATAAAGGCCATTTAAAATAAACAATTATAGGACGTTGGTTTCTTTATTAGAATAACAAGGCGGCTTCGGAGTTGGACTTCAATTTACATTCTCCCTAGTTTTCGAAAAAGGGGGCGTGAATAGAACAGTTATAGAGAGCAGAACCTTTAGTTCAAGGCTTCTAGCAACCTATTATTGCCTGACGTTCGTATACCAACATAACATATTAAACCATGACCGTCCTGATGTAGTGATCAATTAAGAACATGACTTTGTACGTGCCTTAGAAACGAGAATAAACTTGTGATAAATTAGGTACCTTATTAATCACATCACCCCCATACTTCCTGAGCTACATCTCGCACAAGCTGCAACTTCTCCCACATTCTCTCCATCGTCATCCCCTTCCCACCCGCCAAGCTACTACTACTGAACCCACACTGCGGACTAAGAGCAAGGCAATCCATCGCCTCATCCTGGCTTATCCCCCGAGCAGCAGCAATCACCGCGGCAGCAGCAGAGATCTTTTCTTTGATCGTGACCGGATCTTCGAGCTCTGTCGTCTTAGTCGAGACGAGCCCGAGCACCACGTTCTTGCCTTTCGGCAGGAATCTCAAGGGCTCGAAGCCGCCGGCGCGCTCGACGTCGTCGAACTCGAGATAGTACGTCTGGTAGTCTGTCTCGTTGAAGAGCTTGTACGCGATCTTCTCGTACGAACCGGAGACCCAGTGCGTAGATCCTGACATGTTGCCTCGGCAGAGATGCATGCCTGCGTGCAAATCTGCTGGCTTGTGCGCTAAGAGCTGGTTATGAGTTCGGGTATACAGGTCTAGAAGCTCGTCCACGTCTGTGCCGTCCTTTTTGCACCCTTCGACGAACTGAGAGGAACAGAAGTAAGTCAGATGTGGGTCATCTACCTGGATATTGCGGAGACCGGCGTCGTAGAGCGTTTGCAGTTCAGCAGCATAGCATTTGGCCAGGTCATCAAAATACTCCTGATCTGAAGTATAGCCTGACTCTTTCGTCCACGCCGTGCCGGGCTTGAGTTGGATGTGCTGGTAGTTTGGTGCCGGAACAGTGAACTTGGCTTCGCGCCACAAGTCCTGAGGCAAGTTATCGCGGAGCATAAGCCACTCCGAAAGATAAGGCGACTCCTTATACTCGATCTTGCCGGTACACACAACCGCAGCCCGAGTCTTTGCTCCCATTCTCGCAAGACCCGTGGTGGTCGGAAAGTCTGTGCGGAATGCATCGGGGATGGGAAGATCCGGCTTAGCTTCGAAGCCGGAGAGTTTCTCGAAGAAACCACCATAGTAGATATGGCGAGCATACTCCCCATCGGTAATAGGTCGGACCCCCTTTTCCAGTTGTGTTTTGACTACTTCGCGAATTGCCTGCACCTCCGCATCTCTGACTGACTGTGGGATATCCAACGAGTACATCTGGGAGGGAGAGGAGAGACCAGAGCGCGCCTCTAGGAGGGACTGAGGCCGCAGTAGCGATCCTATGTGATCGGCCCTGAAAGGCGGTGCCATCTTCGATTATATTTCCAGGGAGGGAGCTGCTAAGTTGTCTTGAATTTAAGAGCTTGAAGTAATACAAGCTAACTTGAGCGTTCCTATTAACCTTGAAACCCCTCCTTTCCCCCAGGATTTATGGTTACTACCTTACCTGGTATAGGCTCTCCGCGGATTCCGACATCCTACTCCGCATTCGATCCTGTCAATTCCCTCCATCGTTGTGGGGAATTGTTGGGGACGGCAGTTAATCCTGAAGATAAATCGTGATAGACGGTGGACGGTAGCTCGCTGATAGCCTATTGCTGGGCAAGTAGTAGTTAGAAATGACTAGTAAAGCTTACCCCTTTCTAAGTCACTGGGTACACAGCGCCCCTAATATACCTACAATTAGTTCCACCTTTAACTGATAGAGCGAGATCTCTGTATTACTCCTCAAAAACGTTGAACCTGCTTGCATGGAGAATAGGGGCGAATATATTCTATATTGAAGATGATATATATTTACCGAGTGAGACCATAGAACTATTGCATGCTTTTCCCGCTCCTATAATTAGGTGCCTGATCCTTATTGCGTATGGCATTATAACGATGCCGGGGACATTATCATAAACCCCTTTCCTCCTACTAAACTGCGCGAGAGATGAGCTCCTTGCAGATCTATAGTTCAATAGGTTCTATATCAAACTGCAAGCCATCACCCATTCTGCTCACTTCCACACTGCCGTCCAAGAAGTAACCGCCAATCTACATGGCGTAACAGTCGGCGCTTGGTCGTGCATTGCTTTAAGAAAGCGATGTAAGTGGGTTCGACTTCCACTGTGGTCCGAGCCGCTTATCTAATTGTCCGACAGGATTGTATTCGGATTGCGATAAGGAGGGTGGAGCTGAATCGCGATCCGAGACTGCCGGCCTCTAAAGCTGTGTGCCTTATACGAAGATTATAGCCTGATAGTTTCTATAAGGGTATGGATATACGGAGATACTGGGGACTCTACTGCTTTATCGTCCTATAACAACGAAGAGTATCGGCATTATGGCTCTTAACTCCCCAGTCATAAGTGGCGCTGTATGCAGCCCAGCTGCCTTCCAATATTCCAGTTGCGATGGCGGTCGCCTATAGCTCAGGTACAGTACATCTACCTCCGGAAATAGCACTTAAGTGGGCTAAAGGTGTAGTGATCTTCAGAGGGCTGTGTCTAAACCCAGCCAATCAGGGTTGAGCTTTTATGGCTCTTACACCCATTCTAGAAGTACTGTATTTAAGCAGCATGTCAGCTCTCACAGTGCCACGCACTATGCTACTGGCGTACATTCTACCATCCTGCTCTGATGCGGAGGAAGTGATACTTGATTTGCACGGTGTAGCATAAGATCTGCATGCCTGACGCTGTGTGCAATAGGCTTGATGCCATATGTAGGATTCATGCAACGATGTGAGAAGATGACGACGTTAGTCTTGACATAATTCTAAACCAATTATAAGGTATATATATAGCATGGAGCTACTATGGGACGACGGAAGAAACTCTTCTTGTTCTTAGTGTGTATGATAAAAGCTATATGAATATCGGAGTTCGAATTCCAACAACGGTAGCCAGAACAATATCTTCCCTAAAATCACGGAATGGCAACTCAAGAAATGGCTTCCGAATCCTACGACTTTATCATCGTAGGAGGCGGAACAGCGGGTCTCACACTTGCTACACGTCTTTCAGAAGATCCTACTCAGAGTATTCTAGTACTTGAGGCTGGCTCTGATCAGAGCGACGACCCACGAGTCAAGACGCCAGCGCTTTACACGTCCCTACTAAAGACGGAACTTGACTGGGATTTCGAGACCGAACCTCAGGTATAAACAGGTAGCTTCCTTGAGCAGAATTTGTGTGTTAACGATAGCATAGCAAAACCTCAATCTTAGGAATCTCAGCTTGAATCAGGTGAGTCTACAGTCCTTCACTTCCACTTCCAAGGAGAATGGGATCTGACTTTGGACTAATACGACACAGGGCAAAGCATTGGGCGGTTCCAGCGCCATAAATGCGCAAGTCTTCGCTCCACCTCCCAAACAAGTCATTGATTCCTGGGCCTCCCTCGGAAACGCTGGGTGGGACTGGAATGGCCTTCGCGACTATTTCACCAAAGTCTATACCCCTCCAGAGATCCCCGTGTCGCTGGAACAGAGCCTGGCCATTGACGGCTGGAATGCAAAGCCTCACGTCGGCAGAGGGCCTATTGAACTCTACTACCCCGGCAATCCGCACCATCCTCTCCGCAAGGCTTGGGCAGAGACGTTTAAGAACTTAGGATACCCCGTGTCAAGTGACCCCTGGGCAGAGCCACCAGGAGGGGTTGGGGCCTTTAGTTATACTTTGAGTATAGATCCGGAGCGTAAAGAAAGGGTCTACGCTACAAATGCGTATTATAAGCCCGTTGCCGACCGGAGGAACCTTCACGTTTTGACGAATACCACTGTCGAAAAGGTTCTTTTTCAAGAACAATCGACGACGGCGACGGGAGTCCAGTATGTCTCTGAGGGTAAAACGCAGACAGCCATAGCTCGCAAAGAGGTTATTCTCGCTGCGGGTGCTTTGCAAACACCTAAGCTGCTGGAATTATCTGGCATTGGCAGTGGAGAGATCCTCAATAGGTCGGGTATTGAGGTCGTCAAGCATCTAGAAGGTGTCGGCGAGAACCTCCAAGATCACCTAATGTGCGACCTCGTTTTCGAGGCGGTCGACGACTTGGAAACTCTCGACGTTCTGCATGACCCTGAGGGCGTAGGCAAGGCCATGCGAGAATTCACCACGAGCCATACTGGGCTTCTTACCACCTCGGGCGTAACGACCTGTGCCTATATGCCTGTGCCCAAGAACCATCTAGACGAACGTCGAGAATCGTTGAAACAACTACTCCAGCAGAGCCGTCCTCCCGGAGATCACTCTTCAGATCAAGCCCAAGCTCGAGCTCGAGCTTTGGCTTACCATGAGTTAGCAGAGAAGACCTTTCTCGACCCAGACGCACCATCAACTGCCTACGTCACAGCCATCGTACAGAACCATCTCGCACCCGACCCGGACACAAGCAAGCCCTTGCCAATCCTACCAGGCCGACACGTCTCCTTCGTCGCGGTTCTCTCTCAGCCACTTTCCCGAGGAAGCATCCACATCGCATCAAAGAACTTATCAAAAGCCGCCGTCATCGACCCGCAGTACCTGACGAACGCGGTGGACCTCGAGGTCCTCGCAGAGCAAATGCTCTTCATCCACACACTCGCCGCATCAGCACCCCTGAAAGACCTATTCAAGCAGCCGCCGAAGCTGAGCCATCCGTCGGCCTACTTCACCGACTTGGACGCCGCGAAACGGTACGTCAAGGGCCGTGCCACCTCGATGTGGCATCCCGCGGGGACGTGCGCGATGCTGCCCGAGGATAAGGGTGGTGTGGTCGATGCTGAGTTGAAGGTATACGGAGTGGAGAAGCTACGTGTTGTCGATGCGAGTGTCGTCCCGTTGCTTCCTCCTAGCACCTTGCAGTCGACGGTGTATGCGCTTGCGGAGAAGGCAGCGGATTTGATAAAGAAGGAATATGGGCTGAAATAGGCAGATCTGTCGTTACCTTGGATGCTGGGACAGTTGATATGCTGTATGAAGAAGGAAAAGGCTAAGCGAGAATGAAGGGTGGAAGGCTTCTCCTGGATTACGGGTTCGCCCTATATACTCCATCAACGTAGGCAATCGTCAGGTTTAAAAATGTGGATTTCGTGGTTGGATTCTTTAGGACTGTCTACTGAGATTCTGCCTCGACGGGTAAGAAAAACGATTACGCAATTCCAATCCTCGAGTAAAGGATCTATCTCCCCTAAAACCTCATCCTTGTTACACATGCCTGACAGCACAGGCTTTCATAATCCTTAAAAGACATCAAGGGGCATCGACCACGTAATGTTCTTTCCAATTAGCCTTTCATTAATGGTTTTTCTTGACTTCTCGAAGTCATAATCGGGACTCCCTCCATTTCCCTTCCCCAATTTAGGGGCTTCCTGGTTATCGTAAACGTGATTTATTAGCTGATAGACATGAATTCGTCGGAAATGCGGCACTTCGTTCGCGACCTGTGCCTGACGCCGATAGATAGCTTCCTTCCATCGTCCGGGACTCAGCACTATCGGGTGCGGGAAGAGTGAGGCCACAAACTGTCGACAGCGAGAACTAAGTGCAAGGTAAGAGTGAATTCTGCGTTTATTGACTGCACGAAGTGGCATCTAAAGCTTACCAGACTTTGACAATTCTCTTCGCCGGGCTGACTTCTATCGAACCGGTACATCCAGGTTTCGGACAATTCTTTTCTGTATGACTAATAACTCTGAGGAAGATATATTGTTCGATGTGCATGCCGGCCTTAATTACGGCGCGCCAGTTCTCGGGGTAGATCCTCTGAGCTGTCCTCTGAGCTGAATTCGGTGGCGTGATAGCGTATTGTTCATTTGCTACTAGATCCGCACCTCTTCTGTTTGCAAATACAACATTTTGAAGCAGATCCTTGAACGCCTTGGGATATCAGTATTATTTGGATAAAACAGGTAGACACTTTTCTAGTTCTTACCGACCAGGTCCCGCACGCCTGCAACGGCAAACCCCAAGTCCCGCCCCAGGCGTCATCGAAGCGGATGATATCGACATTAAGGTGCAGCGGAATTGTTTCCATTGCCTGTGCGATGCGCTTCATCTGACGTGAGAAGTCAAGCAACGCGCGACTGTGACTGACTTAGCATTCACGATAAATGTTGTCGCCAGGTCTTGAACTTACGTGTTCCGGCTAATCGCCTCTAGCATTTCCTTCGTGCAAGTTGACAGACTAGATCACACCACTTATTAGCACAATATGCTACAGTTGACGAAGCGATTACAGGGAAAAGACTTACAAGATGAATAGTTTCTTGATGTCCTTCATAAGTCGGGATAGTTTCTTGGCTGCGCGACCTAATTCACTCGTGTAATCCCTCACGGTTGCCGACGAAGCCAGAACGCCAGAAGATATTGTTTCCAGTTGAGATTTCATAGTCGCCGAATCTTGAGATTGGGTTTTCATTTGCTGCGATTGCTGTTTAGCTTGTGCTGCTATGATAGAACGAAGGTCGGCAATCGTATCAGGGGTAGCCGACACAAACCCAAGGATCAAGGAGGTCTGCTTCATGAGGATGTCTGAGTGAATATCAATCTGTTTCAATATCCTACTATCGCTCTCTCGTGAAATGCTGGACATGCGCTTGATATTATACCTATTGGTGGTTTAGTCATCTCATTGCGAAAGCCGATGGAGGATTGCATACAGTTGTTGTTCACTTAAGAGAATATTGATGGCGACCATCTCCGATAGAATGATCTTGCGGAATTCGTCAACATCCTTCTGTGCTACCATTGACCAGTGTAACCTTGTTCCAATATTACTCAGACTTCTGGTAGTACGAAAGTGACCAAGACTGCCCTCTTTGGCTTGCATTGTGTCCGCCAAGGTCTGAAGTGGCTGCAAACAATGCAACGCTATCGCTCGGATTCGCTCAAGGGTTTGTCTTTCAGTCTCAGTCTCGGGACTAAGATGGAGTACATGTTGGAGGGTACTACGTAAGAGGTCAAGTTCTGCTCCAAGCTGCTGGAAGTGTGCTGGTGCATTTTTGTAGTTGCGTAGCTCAACAGAGATCCTTTCGAAGAGGCCAAGAACAGCGATCACGTCGCCCACAGCGAACCCGAAAGACATGGTCGCCTATGCCTGAGAAGCGAGAGAAAGTGATGGACTGTGAGAAATATTGAGGGAGGGGTACACATATTCGCATCTTCGTTACACCTACAGCAGCCTATCGAGCGACGCCAGATGGCTTAGACCTCCGCCCTACTCAGCCGCCCTCGTCGCTAACTGGACAAGGCGTATTGCCCCGCGGAACATTATCGCGCATATTTGCACCAAGATTGATTGGGCTCGGTTTTATAGAATGGCTTAGTATCAGCCATACAACTGCAATTCCTTGAATCTGCCTAATCGATCAATGTCATTGACGAAAGCCTATTTTGACTGCTTACAGAAAGCTACGGAATGTGAACTGACGCCAATAATTCGTCTTGCCTAACATGCATGCTCCTTATCGGTGTGGCTGTTTAGTTATGCATACCAGTTACACAACGACTTTGCACTGTGCCCTACACCTCATTTCTTCGTTGCAGCCTTAGCCAAGTCGGCTAGGGCATCGCGACGCTTGAACTTGGCATCCTGAATGACACCTATCGCATGGTCATCAGCACATGAATATACTCCTCATATGAAGAATGTGCGGGGTGAGATTGGGCTACGATACATACCTGCATCAGCATCACTAGAGAAGTTGCCAGTCCACTCAACAAAGGTGCTTCCCTCGAGCTCGCCCGAAGTGACAGCATAGCAGCGGATTGTGGAGAGAACCGAGGAGTAGCTGAGCTCAGGCTTGGCGGTGATGACGCTGTAGGTGATGTAGTGATTGATGGTCTCGAATACCGTTAGCACTCATATCCTTAAACACAAGGTAAAGGAGTCAACGCACGCTGTGCTCCTCCTGCTTCACCTCGAGCTGAGTACCATCCTTGAATGTCCACTGAACGACATCGGTCTCATCGCTGGTGCCCTTGACCCACTGGCTTGACTTTAGGGCAGACCAAAAGTTGGCGAAGTTCTGGACTGTGAAGTGTTAGATTGGTTGCTGGGGATCAGCCACCATTTCGCTTACGCTTGATGAGATGCCAGACTTGACTAAGAGGCGCCTTGATGACTGCCGACTCGACAACGGAGGTAGAAGTGGGGATCGGCATGGTGAGTTATTGAATTGCAATTATTTACTTTCTTACGAATCAGATGGCGACGAATTGGGATTTGATGGAAGTTGTTAGGAGAAGAATTAATCGTCAGGTGGAGATTTAGAAAGTTGTGTCCTTATGTCCTTATGAAGTGAAGCTTCGTTTGTACCTGCAGCAAACGAAGTCATAACGTCACCGCATGAGGGGCATAAAGACATCATCTGGAAGCTGCAGGAGTTGTGGGGCCCATCGCAACTCCTTCTTCAGCTCATCTTTAGATGCTTCGAGAAGCGAATAAAATATATTATAGATAAAAACATATTTCTCCCATATATTTTCTTTCTTTTTTTCTTTCCTCATGAATAACTTTTAGTGACGATTCGGTTACATGTAGTCCTCTACTTAGGGGGTTGCATCCTTCACTGTTATAGAACCCCGCCTCGAAGTACCTAGGTACCTAGGTAAGCACATGCACCTATATGTACATGTATATGAGAGTTCGTTCTAGCCATTGATATCCCTACCTTTATATTTTCAAAATCTCGTTGCATCTTATATGAATAGTCCATTCTGCTTTCAAAAGGTGACTATATAAGGGAATGATATAATCCATTAATGGCTTTTCCTCCCATGTCTAAGAACCGTATTCTGTCTCTCAAGATGATTACCCAAATAGGCAATCTTCATCCTTTTAGTACCCACGGCACCACGGGCCGCGACGCGCTTATTCAGCTGTACCGGAATTTCGTAGCTCGGAGTGGGGCTCCTGCTCCTACAGTCGATACGGCTGACGGAACCCGAAGGATTTAAGTAACTGGGTAGACTCAAGGAACCTTCGGCATTTTTCTCGTTTCTTTTATTTATTTCTCATTATATTATTCCAGCCGATCCGAAGAAGATGCTATTTAGATTGTGGTGGTTTATCTCGGGGCTGGCGTTATTAGCTCACGGGAAAGTTCCAAGTGCTCAGGATTCCCACTCGGATCCGATTCTTCTGCTCAAGGAAAAGGGGGTCGTTTCTGACCGCTTGAGCGAGATATCCTCAGGCCTGAAGGCCAACAATGGGTGTTTTTGTTCAATCGCAGTGAGTTCGGAACCGCACTCCTTGAGATTCTTGTCTCCAATTGATTATTTTCCGCTTGTTTTTAGTGTGATACACTTGCCAGCATATTTGGCAGCGACAGTGTATACAATGTTGGGCAAGAATCCTATGAAACGTCCCGATCAAAGTTTTGGTCGCAACAACAATCCCAGAACGCAAAGCCTAGATGTTTCGTCCATCCTACTGACGCCGAGGACGTGGCTGTCATAGTCTTACTAGCTCGTGCTACACAGTGCCCTTTCGCCGTCAAAGGCGGCGGCCACACCCCGTTCAAGGGCGGTTCTAATAGCAACGGCGGTATCACCATCGATTTTGAACGCATGAAGCATGTCATACCAAGCGCCGATCGGAAATCTGTGTCAATCGGACCTGGAAACACTTGGGTTGAAGTCTATACAACCTTAGAGGGGTTCAACCTGACCATGGCGGGCGGGCGTACAGCCACAGTAGGTGTCGGCGGATTAACACTAGGTGGTACGTCCTCAGATTTGCCATTCCTCCTCTCCAGGCTCTGCTGACGAGTACATCTCAGGCGGCATTTCATTCTTCAGCGGGCAGTACGGGCTGACCTGCGACAACATTATCGAGTATGAAATCGTCCTCGGGTCAGGCGAAATACTAACAGTCGATTCGAACACGAATGCTGATTTATTCTGGGCTCTCCGAGGTGGCGGGGGCAATTTCGGCATTGTCACCCAATTTGTCGCCCACGCATTTGATCAGGGTCCAATGTGGGGAGGAACTATTGCTTGGGAGATGCACAGCTCTAAGGCTCCTCTCGTTGACGCCATCGTCAGCTACGCGGAGAAAGGATCAAAGGAAGACCCAAAAGGTGCTCTCATCCAGTCTTTTGCTTACGCTCAGAAGCACCAGATGTGGGTCTCGGTAGCCATGGCACACCATTCAGATCCGCAGCCGCCGGGTAGACATCCTGAAGTATTCGACGATATTTTGAGCATGGAAAATGCGTTCCATGACAGCACGAGAAGCACGTCCCATTCGAATCACACCATTGAAGTAGACGCTGCTAGCCCGGCTGGATTGCGCCAGAGTTACTGGGTCTTCACGACCTACGTGGACAAGCAGTTAGCCATGGATATGTTGGACCTCTTTGAAGAGGAAGTAAACCCCATCAAAAACTTCAGGGACATGGTCCCCGCATTGGTATACCAGGTCATAACAGTCCCTCAGCTTAAAGCCATGATGCGCAACGGCGGCAACGCGCTCGGCATCGGCGGCGGCAAGAAACCCCTATTTCTGGTCGGGTTGACTGTCATGTGGATGCTTGAGTCGGATGACAAAGTTGTGCTGAAAACGATGTCCAACATCCTTTCTCGAAGCCAGGAATTGGCGCGAGAACGTGGCCTTGATCACCCCTTTTTATATATGAACTACGCCAGTCAGTTTCAAGATCCAATAGCAAGCTATGGGGCAGAGAACAAAGCCAGGCTACTAGAAGTCTCCAGGAAATACGACCCGGAGGGTGTTTTCCAGAATTTAAACCCTGGGTACTTCAAGTTTGAGGGCCCGCCTGTGCAATGGTAGCCGTCGCTCATGATTAAAGAGCCTGGGTATAGGGGTCCTGTTGGTGTGATAATTATATAGGCCAGACACTGTGATAGGAGAGCATTATGAAGAGTTTATGGCATTGGGTAACTTGTATAGGTAGGCTTAACTCTCTTAAGATCAGTCACAAAGGACGCCCAGTCAGTTTTTGCCAGATAATTCCACCTATACGACCCAAAGATAACATAAGGCAACCAATTAGCAGTCTGAGGTAATCTGTTTGGTGCATGTTCCATGCATCATTGATTCTCGGAGGCATCGATTGCAAAGTCGATTGATGTTAGTTCTAATCTTCTACCGCATAGCCTACCTAGTATTCACTTCCATGAATTTCCCCCCGTTCTTTAGGTACATGAGTGTGTACCTTTCAGACTGTACACCCTTACCCGTCAATGATAGACTTAATCATTCCATCCCGAATTACACATGCCCCAGTTCTACCCTTCGTATGTCGCTACCTAGGTATCAGGGGAGTCAGGTTCCAAAATAGTCTCATCATTAAGCGACGACCTCACAAGTTGTCCGAGAACGGACATTGCACGAACGCGCTGACGAACGGTATACCCGCTTGAACACATTGATCAACCTCAGCCAGGTACGCGGTGCTTTGACATTCAGAGTCTGTGTAGAGATTGACTTTGTGTCAGCAATATTAGCTAGGATTCTCTTCGAAGATAGAAAATCTTGCTACATACCAACGCAGTCAGGATAGATAGTAGTCGGCCTGTAGCTGAGGATATCAGGGGTGTTGTCATGTCTATCCAGAGGCTGGCAAGCTCCGCCACGTCCAAAAATCGGATCCGCCCAGACAAAGGTCTCGTTGCCGCAGTCGGGCGCCGAGAAGATATCGGCAACGGTGTTGTAGAAATCCGGGTCGCCGGGCGAGCTAGCGGTAACAACAGCAGCAGCGCTAAAAGCGAGCGCTAAGAGCTGAAACATTTTCAGGGTCGTAAAAGAGGTAGGTAATCAAAGTCTATCCCGGAGGCCGATGACTATACCTGGGATTGGAATGGATCAGGGGCGCTGTCTTTAGATCTGTCTAGCTGTATCTATATATATAATAGTATTGCGGAAGGTATTCGTCAACATCTACAGAATGCACACATGTGGTTCTTTTTGTCTTTACTTCGAGATATAAGCTTATTTTCTTGGTAGGCAGCGAGATAAGCTGACTGAACCACGAAAGGAGGGACAGGGGTATTTGGTGACTGGTCCCCACGCGCTGAGAAAGGGGCTCACGAGGTTACCTTAGATAGGCAGGTTAGATAGATATATTGTTGGCCAAGGCGACCCTCCTCTATCTGCGGTGCGGCTCCATAGGAAGGAGATAGGAATCTCAGCACATGACACCAGCAGCTTGTTGCGGGAATCAGTAAAAATCTATTGGGGATTAGCCGGCATGATTAGCCGGCCGACCTACCCGCTATAAAGCAGGAATGCCGCGAACGCCTAGGCTGCTTGATGATGACATCTCGGCAGAAGCTCTCGTCTTCCATGTCAGTAATTAGCAAGCAAGTCAAGAAACTGTGGTCGATAACCATTGGAGAGGCGCATGGCACACTTGCCATAATCTGATAAGATGAAGTGATTGTACTTCATACACCAACCATAAAGTCCGATTTTGTTATTTAACAGGGTAAGCTGCATGGGCCTAGAACAACCTCTTAGGATCTGTGGCCGAAGCATGATTCTTGTCGTCACATTCTTAGATTAACAGCAAAGCACGCATTGCGTCAGGAGGACCCCGAGTTTCTCACTGCCAAATCAGGAGGAAGAACTTTGGGGACTCAACCATTAGAATATAACTGGACCAGGATCCCTGTCATGTTCTTGAAAGTCATACCAGCTGGGAAAATTAGACTTAAATACGGAATATCTATACGGCCTGCTTTATATACTGATATACGTGGGTTAATCCGACAACGTTACGACACGGAATAAAGAGGGAAACACAGGTATAGAAACTATCTTAGCCATCTATATTATAGGACAAACTTAACTCACTAGATACTAGCTCACTTCTATCTCGCGTCTAGGTATTAGACATCGAAGACTATAACGCTAACCATATTCTAAGTATTGACGATGCTCTAATATAACCCCACTTTTACCCCTGACATTTTGGAAGCAGTTTTCGTCAATGTGAAAACCATAAGCAGATACATTTGGTTGATATTTCCTAGTGCGAGGTTTGGTTCAATACAGAATGATGGTATTGAAGAACTTCGTATATTCACTTTATAGACCTGCCACTAGTGCCGAAATATGGGAAGCACTCTATACCCTTTAGCTTATTGAAGGTATCTACCTAGGTAGGTAGGCTGCCAGACTTGTCTCATTTCCGATCCCCGGTGAATGTCAAAGGTGGCCTATCAGAGCTCGACCAGAGGGAGTCTGGATGCCAGAGGTCTGAGCCTGTTGGGAGGATAGAGTCTAAGACAGCACAGACAAGGGATGGTCTCCCGCAAGTATACCGCCACCCCTAGTAGACAGGTTTAAGGCTCTTGCGTAATAACGTCATTTCTCCTCCCAATGTAAACCCGCGTCGTCATAATAACCATGCGTGTCTGGGAGCACCGCTTGCAGCAACCGAGTCCACCTCAGCAACGCCACGAGCAATCACCATGGTTTCCAATCATGTGGACCCCATAGTAAGGTTGATAAATCATAGCAACCTATGCCCTAGTGCCTACGGGCAATCGAAGTGGTGTAGTTGAAATGGAGGTGTGCTCGAAGTAATGTTTTGCTGCCAAGGTAGCAGGTTCAATTCCAGGTCAAACCAATTTTTTTTTCCTTCTCGGAAATTTATTCAATGATACAAGAGAAGTTGAACAAGCCAGCCATAGGCGCGAACATAATAGATAAATTGAAAGTTGCTGGTTGCTAGTTGCTGCATCTGCTCCCTAAACAAAAACTTCCTAGAATGCAGATCGTCGTTGTTCTCGAGAGTTGCATTCTCCCAAGCGTAGCATGTCGCCTTGAAAAAGCCCAATTGCGAGGTCTTGGTGAACTTCTACGTTCGAGAGTCAGCAAACTGTCAGAAAGAGAATTAGAAATAAATCGACATGATGTGTTTTGCGATGTCGATATGCGTCTGTATAGCGAGGCTAAGCCCAGCTATCCCGATCGCAATTATTCAAGACATCGGAGGAAATAGGACTTACTATGTATAAGTCAATGGCTTTGCAGCCTAACCCACGCGTCCCTTCGACAGGTGTCTACCTACTTCTCTATGATGCGTATGGCTATTTCCAAAATATTTCCTATAAGGAAATACGAGTTGCCATCATTCGATTCATCTCCTACTTCGCACTGCGATAACGCATCATCATGAGCAGCAGGGTTATGTCAAGTGACAGGATCGCATGCTAAGGCCTTGGCAGGCCTTCAACGTCTTGCATACAGCCCACCAATAACGGTGACTTCTCGGAGATTCACGCTGATAACTACCGGGGGTAAACTCCGAACGTTTCCCGACATCCAGGAGACACAGATAGCCGGCCTGATTAGATAGTTCTAGTATCAAAAAATTAAGAGTAGGATCCACGTGGAGGGAGTATATAACGGCAAGGAGAAAGCCTAAACCATATCACTATTGGCGTTGTTCTGAGTTGCCATAATGTCAGAAAGCGCATGATAATATAAGAGTAATAGCAAGTTAAGCCAGTTGTGGGTGGATTGTGTAACTATCTGGCTCCCTTTACGTAGTACCACATTCTTAAAGACGGGTTCACTACTGGAAAACAGTAAAACCCTAAGATATAATATAGAAGATAGCATCAGTCAACTCAAGTCATTATGCCTAGCTGCATAGAATTATCCTAAGACATGGTATACGTCTTGAAATCTGTAGCTATGACGAAAATGTTTCATAGTATTAGGTACTTGACTTCTCATCTTGGTACCGCAGTTCTCGTCGTGAATCCAGAAAGGGGAAAGGTATATGATTTTATATGGCACCTCACATTATAACCTGTTGATAAGAAACAATTTAGAATCCTCAGAAGGAGCCTGTTCTTTTTCGCCTTGTCGATTATTGTTAGTCACATATCAAGACATTATGAATAATGGCTTGCAGGATAATACTATCCATGTTACACCAAGATCTGCCAATATTGCACTGAGACAAAGATCAAAGACCTATGATTCCCAGACTATTCACCAGTCTATAAAACGAGGAGCCATTGCGGGGTGAGCCATGCTTGTCGGAATTGTGGTACCCAAAGCGGCGCCTAGTTATCTTGGACGCATGATGCCGGGTGTTTGCTATACGCTAGCATTATCAGCGACCACTCACGGCGCTGGTGTTATCATCCGGCGCTAACGCACCGGAAGCTCTATCTCCAACACGCCCTCGACTGCCCGTCTACTGAGGCGTCAGCTAGGACTATATAGGCCAATTGCTCTGCAGATGGTCCGACATGGCTTATCATCTATTAGTCCATCTTCCGAGATGCGGAGGCCGTTATCGGGTTGGTAGATACTGTATATTATGCTGTCTTGCTATTGACCTCCTCCGGATGTGCGACGATACTAATAAAGGGGCGTCCTGCGAGAGATGATGGAGTTGACGGTATTCTGATGACATATAGTTATTACCTATATACTATCCCTCCTATCCATAGTCATTCAAGCCTATATATAACCGATATCTAGGATGGCGCTGCTTACTGCTATATGGTTGGCATCTGGCATAGTTTTATCTTTAATCACCTTTCTCGCCCTAAATAGAACCCAGAAAGATGTAGTACTCAGGAGGTTGGGGCTGGGAGGCCGCAATGCATCCCGCCCGAGCACGCCGTCGTTGGAGAAGCAGACGCTCTCCAAGCCACTTGCATCATCAACATCAGAACTCCGCGCAACATTTCCGCCTTCTCAGCGAGGCCAGCTGAAAACAATAAGGGAAAAGCTATCCCCTGCTCAACGGCAGGCAATGGGCGACCTCTCATTCGATGAGAATAAGTTCGCGCGTTCGTTGCTTGGTTTCGAGGAAGACTACCGAACCGCCGATGACTCCAAGTACTGTTACAGCGGCTTCTCCGTGCGAGAAATCAAGGCGCTGGGAGATTTCCCCGACTACTCGACGCTGTCGGAGGTCCCGATGCCCGAGCCTTATTTGGAATTTGATATCGACCGGGCTCGGCCACGGCCGTATCGCCCATTCAGATGGGCATACCATCAGACAATGTGTAAGTAAAACTCACACCCCCTTTTTCCCCTTGGGTGAGTCCATCGAGAACCGGGAGCTGACAATGGGTAATAGCCTTAACCAAGCTCGAGACCGACTGGTGGTTAGAACTAGAATCAACATACAAGACGCGAATCGCGCAGCGCAAAGCGCTCTACGCCAAACACGGCGAGTCCGTACTACAATGGCTCCCCGGCTCAGAGCTCGCATGCAAGGAGCTCATGGAGATGGTGTTGCAATTCCTCTGCGTGCGGTACCCGCAGTACTTCGTATTATCGGCAGATAAATCGCGGTTAGAAAACAAGATCCTCGGCACGGTGTCCATGATCAAGGAGAAGCACCCCTTGCTCATACTACTCGACAACGTGCCGGAGGACTTCGGCATGGTGCTCCGGGATCCGGAGACGGGGTACTACGTCTTCCGCTCCGGCATGATATGTTCGGCGCTGGGCTGGAATGTCGGGACTAAGATCAATATGAAGCTCCATGAGATCCATCAGCCGATCCCGGATTATAAGGAGAAGATGCAGTTCAGCATGGACCGGTAAGCAAGACATTCACTCCCACTCCTTTTTTCATGTTCTGCGAATTCTCCGATTTGGTCATATTGCTAACTCCAACACAGATTCTTCTCCAAAATGCCCGCCAGCAAGCCCATCCAGCGCGGATCCTGGGGTCTGGAGGTAGACCAGCCGCTGTACATGCCGCCCGGGGACCCGCACGAGAGCTACCGGGAGTTCCAAGACCCCTCTCTAGAGCGGTCGCGCATCCACCTGCGCGTGGACTGGCAGACGCTGCGGCGACTACCCTTATCAGGAGCCGTGGTGTTCAACTTCAAGGCGCTGTTCACGCCCCTCGAAGAATTTCGCGACGAGCCGTATGTGCCGAGTCTTTTGCTGAAAGTACTGAAGGAGGGCAAGGAGAGCATCATGAAGTACAAGAACACGTGGCACACGGAGCATGTCGTGATCCCCGCTTTGGAGGAGTTTAAGAGGGTGCAGATTGAGAAGGGAATCGTTGAGGAGGATTGGGAGGTCAAGACCCTGGATGATAGCCCCTGGTATCCTGGGTGGCAGGAAAAGTGGCACAGGCAGCAGGGCTTTTAGGGGCTTATGGAACAAGGGATTGGTCACAGTAGCACAATGACTTAGTACATACGAAAATAACCACCGCATAGGTAATGTAGTACCTCAATTATAAAGAATAAGGTATCGTTTGGTATTTCATTTCATGCACTCTGTTCGAGTGTCCTCGCGCAAGGGGGGGGCGACAACGGAAGATATACTTCCTAACTTTTGGCTGTATTTTCAGCTAACCTACTAGCAGTACCCATCTCAAAGCCAGCACCAGACTGAAGCGTCATTCCTATATACAGTTGAGTATATCCAAGTGAGTTGTTCATAGCGAGATATCCCACATTTTAATCTCAAGCCGCTAGCCCGCCACTACGGAAGCATTGTTGATACACCGGGAGGTTGAATTCGAGCATATCGTCATAACTCGTGAAAGGCGCGTCCCTGTTGGTCCAGAATCCACATCAGGTCTTCCCGATACGCCAGGGTTTCTTTTTTAAACGCCGAGACTTCGTATTACACTTGCTTCCAACTCCTCATGTGAGGTAGTACTTCGGCCCTTCACCGCCTTGGGGCACGGCCCAGTTGATGTCCTGATGAGGTGCCTTGATATCGCACGTCTTGCAGTGGATGCAGCTGCAGTCAAAGTCAGTATGGAAGTATTCCAGTAGGGAGGCAACAAGGAATTAGGGCTAAACTCATATATAGCGAGATAACCTGAGGTACTTACTTTTGGGCGTTAATCTGGAATCTCACGCCGAGTGGCTTTGAATCATCTTCGACATATTCGTAGACACCAGCAGGGCAGAACCGGTTCTCCAAGCCCTTATAGTCAGGCCACGTCTTTTGGGTATGTGCGTCCCAGTCCTTGACCTGTAGATGTACCGGCTGGTCTTCTTCGTGGTTCGTTCCCGTTCGAGAGACGCTTGTCAGGATGTCAAAGGTGATCTTTCCATCCGGCTTGGGATACTCAATCTTCGGGTACTTGTCAGCACGTCCAGTGGCTTCGTAATCAGTATGTCTATGCTTCAACGTCCAAGGAACGCGACCCTTAAGGACAAAAGCTTCCAAGCCGGAGTACAGGACACCTCCCAAAGCCCCTAGGGGTGTTTGGAATGCAGGTCGCATGTTCCGAACCTCCTTCAGCTCCTTCCAGACTTGAGATTTTCGAAGCGAATCTTCATATTTATATAAGAAGACGGATGACTCTTCACTCCCTTCAGCCAATGCGCTCCAAGCCGCCTCCGCAGCCAGCATGCCAGTCCTCATGGCATTATGGGTTCCTTTGACCTGAGGGACATTAACGAAGCCAGCAGAGTCACCAATTAAAGCGCCTCCAGGAAAGGCGACCTTGGGAATAGATTGAAAGCCACCCTCGCTGAGAGCTCTTGCGCCATAAGAGATGCATTTGCCACCCTCCAAGACAGACCTATATAGCGGATGTTGTTTCATCTTTTGGAACTCGCCATATGGCGATAGCCACGGGTTTCGATAATCCAGGGCCGTTACAAGTCCGATGCTCACGAGATTGTCCCCGAAGTGATACAGCCACCCACCACCGTATGTATCCAGGGGTAAGGGATAACCCATAGAATGAACAACTTCACCCTTACGGAACTTTTCCGGTTGGATTTCCCAAACCTCCTTTACACCTAAACCATAAGTCTGATGTTGACTATCCCTTCTTAGATCAAACTTCTTGATAACTTGCTTTGTCAAGCTCCCATGGCATCCCTCGGCGAATAAAGTAACGCGGGCATGGAACTCCATGCCTCTCTCGAAGTTATCCTTCGGCTTCCCGTCTCGTCCTATGCCCAGGTCATTCGTCGCGACACCGAGAACCGAACCATCGGGCTTGTATAGCACTTCAGATGCAGCGAACCCAGGATAGACTTCGACACCAACTTCTTCTGCGCGCTCTCCCAGCCATTTTGTAAATTGGTTTAAACTGACGATATAATTGCCCTTGTTATGCATCTGCGGCGGGGCAGGTAAGGGTATCGCACTACTCTTAGTCAAGAACTTCATCTTGTCTCCCGTCGCGGGCGTCGCATGTTCGAATCGGTTCTCGTTCGCTTCATCGAGCCAGTCGGGAAACAGTTCCTTGACTGCAATCGGGTTTATGACCGCTCCGGACAGGATGTGCGCCCCAATTTCACCCGCCTTTTCTAATAGCAAAACTCTGAAATCCTCATTACCGGCCTCGTTGGCTAGTTGCTTTAAACGGATTGCAGCGCTTAAACCAGCGGGACCTCCACCAATGATACAGACGTCTACCTCGTCGCTCTCCCGCTCAACGGTTCTAGGATCGAAGGTCTCGTCGACACTAGCGAGGTACCTCCGAGGGGTAGTGCTGAAGGTACGGACGGCCGATCGAGTATTCGGGAGGGTCGTAGCAGCACATCTTGATCGAGTAGCGGTTAACGAGGAAGAATAAGAGGCTCTACATATTCTTTTGGGTACTTTTGACCCAATTGACGTAGTACCCCGCCGTGCGAAGGCACGAAGCGGTACTGAGGCGGACATGGTGAAGCTTTATTTGTACCTCAATCGTCCAATTAGGGAGAAGGACGCTTCTAATTGTCGGGTAGAGGTTGTCACCGGGTTCTAGACGCCATAGGGACGAAGAGTAATTGCATGGACTAGTGGAAGGCAGCTATCAGTGGAGGGCGGTTCCTTAGAGCTGGTGGTTATGATGACATCAAATTGGTACATGCGCAAAACTTATTGTGCAGCTGCAAGATTTGACCGACCTGCCGAGGTTATGCTCGCCACTCATTGGTCGAAACTCTAACAAAGCCCGTTGCAAGCCGCTCTAGGCCGCGTTCGGAGCATTGCTTGAGCCTATCATATGCTTCTGATTAGGAAGCTTTAACGAGCTGTGGCTGTTGTGGCTGGGGACCTTAAGGTGAGGCTGGTTTCAACCTTATTGACTGGGTTGTGTGGGATGGGGGGATGGGGAATGCCGGGATGCCGGGATGCCGGCATCTTTCCACTTGTCCCAAGTCCCAAGTCCCAAGTCCCGAGGTCATTCATCTCCTTGTTACCGGTCGCAAACTCTACAACCTCAAGCTGGCAAGCGCGTACAATTGCCCTTTATCGGCCGAGAGGTTGCATTGAGAGATTCTTACGATCGCTCTCAGGTACAGAAATAGCAGCTCCATGGCAACGCGATCAACTCCATGCTACGATTTTCCTTGGCTTGATCTCCAGCAAGGCTCTTTTCGCATGCCAAGAGCCAGATGAAGATTAACTCTTTCCCCACTGAATAAGGAGGCATGGATTGTTTTCTCTGCTCACACAGACGAGGACCCAGCGGTTCTCGCTTGGAGCTGTGGATCGACAACGGTCCTTGGCAATGTCAACAACCCAACACCAAGCAACTTGACGAGATGCACTTGATGTGTTTGAAGGAGTTTTAACTAGAAGAGATGTAGGCGCTTACGCCAACACCATAGAACTTCTGATACACTGATACACGTAAATTCTATCCCGCCATCTCATGTAAAAACACAGCCACCTTCGATCTAGCCCCTGAATCAAGTCAATGACCTGGTTTCTATTCTGAGCCTTCCTAGGTTGGCAATACTCTCGAGAAACAAGTCAACTCCTGGTTGCTACCGGAACGCTCGTTCCCTTCGATGGTGAGCTCTTAACCATGTATGGCGCCCTTCCAAGTTTACAGAGGCAGACCTTTCTCGCAGCGGGTCAAATTTGCAGCTGTTGCACGTGATAATCGGCGAGCTTTGCACTGCTTCTGGGTTGGCGCCTGTCTGAAGCTTGTTTGATCTGCCCCCGGACGTTACAGGCTCCCAGTGCCGAGAAATTGGAGAGCCTCAAAGCGGCCAGGCCTGCCAGGATGTCACGACAATTTCTTGGCATCCGAAGTTTCAACTCTTATGATCCCCAAGGATCTCTTAGTTGATCGCCCCAGAGTCACCCCAATTCTGAAGATCTAGATCTGTGCTTCTTTTAACATAGTCTGTATGATCTGCCCAGCTAGTCATCTTATTCCACTCCGCCCCGTTTTGAGTGGGACGGAATGTCTTCTCAACGTGTTTGGCCTCGGTGGGGTCTACAACCTCCCCGACGAATGAGAGTCTCGTTTACACACCTTATTCCCCTGTGTTTCTTATGATTTTGATATTATAGCGTTGTAAGCTACGTTAACGATGCTATGTTTCCCAGCATCGTTTGATACCATGGTATGGGGTAGTTGGATGTGACCGTCTATCACAGCAACCCTGCTCTGGTGCTCTGGTATGTCAATAGGTGACGGGATGGCTGGGTTCGTCGAAAGTCCGATACACTCCCATTTACCATAAATTCTTGGCCTTCCCGTGCCTCTCAGTTCGGATTACTTTTGTTTCTTCACACATCCACATCAGTTCCAACCGCCAAACTTTCCTTTCTTGGTCGTTTCTTGTTCAAAGAGGTAGGTCGACTCGAATATCCAACATCAAGTCCCAGTCTTGGCTAACATTGTATGAAGCTGTGCTCATACTTTCTTTCCTGTTTAACTTTTTACACTTGACAATTTACCTTCAACCACTCCTTATTTTCTCGTTAAGTGTCTGGATATACACTCTTTCAACATGAAGAACTTCGGAGCTATCTTGATGGTCTTGGCCGCCGGTGCCACTTTCGGTGCTGCCCTTCCGGCCCAGCCGGCCCCGGGGGCTATCGAGGCCCGCGTTCCCCACGACTTTGCTCTACACGTCAGATTCCCCAAGAAGAAGGACCAGGACGCTGATGCAGCCGCCAACAATGCAACAGCAGCAGCCATCGATGTAGGTCCCTTCTACATCAGCTTTTACTATGTTCTACAGCTAATCGTGTCATGAGGCCGGCGCTGCTGCCAATGGAACTGCTGATGCTGCAGATGATGCCAAGCACAAGGACAAGGGCAAGGACAAGGACAAGAAGAAGGATAAGAAGAAGGGCAAGGGTCAAGCTAATGCTGCCAATGCAACCAGCGCCGATGCAGCCGACGCCGACGCTCAAGATGGCGACGCCGCCGATGCCGATGCCGATGCCGATGCTAATGCCCAGAATTCCCAAGATGCGCAAAATGGTGCCGATTCTCAGAACGCTGCGGCCCAAAAGCAAGGCGGTAACTCTCTCGACGATCTGGTCGGACAACTCCTCGGCGGTAGCAAGGACGCGGCTGGCGCTCAAGGAGCCGATGCCGCTGCAGGTGCCCAAGGTGCTGACGCCCAGCAGGGCGGCCTGCAGGATCTTCTCTCAGGACTCCTAGGAAAGGCTGCTTAAGCGCATTCATATGCTGCTTTAGTAGTCGAGGAAGTGCGGGTACCATGTAATATAGGGCGAAGACGGGATTACGTAACGGCCTCCGGGAAATTCGATACGGGTTGGGATGAACACGGCCGGCTTTTTTCAGAACCTTCTAGCTAGTCTAGATTCATGTATGGTGGGTGTAATGTTCGCGCCGCGGGGACTTGGGGAGTTGGGATGGGCGCGAGGATTGGTTGGTCCCGCGCCTGCTGGAAACTTGAATAAGTACGCCAATAAAGAGTTGTGGATGTGGAAACTTTTGATGACTTTTCGTTCCAGTGCTTTCGTGACATGTTTTGAGGTGCTTAATTCTGAGCGGAGAGTACCTACGTGGCTAATGCCAATTGTCATGAAATGCTCTTACAGTTCAAGTCTCAATCTTGTAGATGAACGGGCTAGAAGCATGTCAGTGCTTTCATCATTGTCTCAAACATCATTCTACTCCTGATGTCTAACCTTTGTATTCATAATACCCGACAGCAGAGCAATTCAGCTTGTCTCTATTATTAATTCCAATAATACTTCATTAGTCTTCAGCTATTTCCATATCTCATTAATTCTATTCATTATCCCCTCCTCCCAATATTATTACTCATCTATGTCTCTCTAATCTTTAGCCCATCATGCCGTATCGTATCGTAACATACATAAGGTAGGTAGGCTCCCAATCGTCATGATGAAGCCATTGCCATGCTCATGTAATTTTCTCTTCTCCCCAGCGATGGATATCACGTATTTCTAACATGCCCATCCGTCATGTCGTTTCATCTCTCACATCACATTACTCTCTTCCCTTCCCCTTCTCTTTACTCCACGTTCATCATTAAATAGGCTCATCCCTCGGCTCAATCAAAACCTCATTAACAGCCACATGACCCGGCTGTCGCAGGGCATACACAATCGCACCCGCGACCTCCTCCGGCTCCAATACCTTCGCGCCGGTAGGCTCGCCATACTTCTTAATAGCCTCGGCATCCGTGGACATGCCCAGAAGATCCGTTGCCGTGTTTCCCGGCTGCACACTGGTGACGCGTAGGCCGGAGCCGGCGGTCTCGAGCCGCAGGCTCTGGAGCGTGGCTTCGACGAAGAATTTGCTGGCGGAGTAGACGCCGAGGCCGGGGAACACTTTGCGGCCTGCGTCCGAGGATATGGCGACGATGTGACCGGTACCGCGGGACAGCATGGAGGGGACCGTGGCGCCGAGGCAGTGTAGCAGGCCTTTGCAGTTGACGTCGACGGTGCGCTCCCACTCTTCCATGTGCACGTTGGCCATCATGGTGTAGTACATGACGCCGGCGCAGCAGACGAGGATATCGATGGGCCCGAGCCTTTCTGTCGCGGCCTGCATAAGCGCCTCGACTTGTTTTCGGTCCATGACGTCTGTCTTCTGGACTAGGACCTTGCTTCCGGAGCTGCTGAGCTTGTTCTTGAGGGCATCGAGTGCCTCGGTACGACGAGCGGCGATCGCGACGTGAGCACCTTCTCGAGCCAGAGCAGTGGCAACGGCGGCGCCGATGCCGGATGATGCTCCAGTGACGACTGCAACGCGTCCGGCCAACGGGCCGCGTTTTGAGGGTTGTGCGACTCCATTTCCATTGACTTGAGCTCGACGCGGAGGCCGTGGTAGCCAGCCCCGAGCACAGAAATGGCGGGTGTAGGTTTCCAGTAGTTTATTGTCGATCCTAGGACGCTCAAGTCCAAGCTTAGCCAGTGCAGGTCTTGTTGCTGGGTCTTTGAGGACAGTAACCCATTTCAAGAAATCAACCGTGGGCATGCCGCGGCGAAGGATGTCAACAGTGAAGATGTTATCTCCCTTGGCGGATCCTCGTTGCTCATCCCACAGATGAATCCATTCCTCCCAACCAAGCGGTTTTGACGGATACCCGAGTTGATCAAGTATTCTGAAGACCTCCTTGGTGGTTATTGGTGACGGGTCGCCTAGATGGAATATGCGCTGGTCTGTGTCCACAAGATCGGCCAGAGAGGTAATAGCTTTGCTGACGAAGTCGACCGGTGTCATTTCGGCATACCAGCCTTCAATATCTGGTGCATGTCCCAGCTGGAGCGACTCTACAATTAACGCGTTGAGGAGGTCGTATGTGTTTGTAGAACCGGACGTGCTATGGCCACTGATAGTTCCAGGGCGATATATCCTCGCCGGCAATCCACGTTTGGCAGCCTCGAGGATGAGCTGCTCCGCTACCCATTTGGTTTGGCCATATCCATCAACCAGTTTCTCCGGCACTTCGTCCACGGTTAACATAGCATCTTCAGGCCAGCCTTCTACCGACGGTGGTAATACGCCATTAGTAGAAATATGGTGAACAGTAGCGCCACCTTGGCATGCCAGACGCAAGATCTCTCTCGTTCCAAAAACGTTAGCCCCCTGCATGGCAGCATAAGGATACACTAGATTAACCGTAGCAGCAGAATGGATGATGACCTGGACTCGAGAAGCCAAGTCGTCAAAGCTTTCAGGCGATAGACCGAAGCGCTTCCGGGCTAAGTTCGCCGGTATAACTTCAATACGGTCCAGAATAGCGTCGTTCCAGAGGCCTAGATCAAGCAGATTCTTGCGAATTCGGGCAATACCGGCTGAGTAATTGTCGTTTGCAAGGTCAGCAAAACGAACGAGACATATTACCTGGGCTGAAGTGGTTTCTAGGATGGTACTGAGCAAAAAGGCTCCCAAGAATCCAGTTGTACCGGTTAGTAATACTGTATCCGCATCGCTGAGGCGTTGCATCTTAGCTCCCAAGGGTTTTATCTCCGGAGGTAGAACAGAGTCGGCACGCAGGACGGCAGGCAGATCGGCCTGTACAGCTGCGGTATGCCCGTCGCGTGCAGCACATACAACTTCCAAATGCCCCTTGAGTGTCGGGTTTCCAGCAAGGCGTCCAAGAGGCACAGGGAAACCATAGGCGCCAGTCAACCTCGTAACGAGGTCAACAAGCGCCAAAGAATGGCCACCTAAGTCAAAGAAATCATGCTCTTGCGCCATCACAGACTTGTAAGATATGTTAAGAGCTGCAGCCCATATCTTCGCGATGTCCTCGATGGTAATCTTCTGGTTGCGATCTTGTCCAGGACCAATTGAAGACGTAGGACTTCGTGACTTGGTCGGCGTGGGCAGACGTTTGAGATCGACTTTCCCAGACACTTCGTGAGTAGGAAGGCTATCTAACTCAACCCAAAGAGCCGGGATCATGTAATGTGCTAGGTGTTCCGATAGTGCGCGCCGTGCAACCGGACTAAAACCAGCTTCGTCAATCTTCACGACCGTTCGATCCCCTAGCTCTTCGTCATCAGGTACGATGTAAGCAAGAAGTTGACGATCCAGGCCATCCCCATGAGCCACCACGGCACAGTTGCGGACTGCCAGATGCTTTATGATCGCATTCTCAACAGCTGGTGGCTGTACACTATAACCCCTGATTTTAATCATGGCTCCTACGCGGCCGGTGATTTCGAGAAGCCCAGAAGGGAGGATTCGAGCTGTGTCTCCAGTCCTATACATCCGTGCGCCGGGAGTCGGGTCAAAGGGGTCTGGTGTGAAAGCCTTTGCTGTCGCCTCTGGTAGATTAAGATATCCACGTGCCAAGAGTTTTCCGCCAACAAACAGCTCGCCACTAACACCCGTCTCAACCCTATTGCCTTCCTCGTCAAGGATATACGTATGCTCCGGATCTAGAGGAGGACCGACCGGAACGACGCGAGCTTCATCATTGATCATCTCCCTTATGTCTCCGCAAGCAATCTCATGGGTTTCGCTGGCGCTATAACAGTTCAGTAAACGGGCCTTCGGGAGCGCCTTCAGTCCACGACGTGCAAGGTCGGTCGTCACGACTTCACCATTGAGCCACACAGTACGCAAATTGGGGACGCGGTTCCCTAGTTGAGAATGTCTAGCAAGCACCGTTGCTAGCAATGTCGGAGTCATGAGGGTTTCCGTGATTTGCTTCGATCGAAGTAACTCGACAAGGGCAACGGGGTCATAACTCGTCTCATCTGGAACAGTGACCACAGTAGCTCCGCGCAGCAATGGCCGCAATATCTCCCAGACGAAGAAAACATTACAGGCTACTCGATCACCTGGCTTGACATCGTTTATGCCGAATCGTAAGTCATACGATAGAACAGCTGCCCTGTGAGGATTCGCAATCCCTTTAGGTTTTCCTGTAGTGCCAGATGAGTAAGATACGAAGGCAAGCTTTTCCAAATCGCCCTCAGAAGGCAATTCAGGAAGCGAGTTGGCGGTTCCAGTTGAAAGAGAAACGCCATCTGTAACTGTCGATTTATCATCAAGGATGATCAATGGGGTCTCAGACTTGATCTTGCCAGCATGGGCTGTGTGAGTAATTACCACGGTAGGTCTAGCATCTTCAATAACATCAGCCAGAAGACTTGGTGGATATGCAAGTTCAAGAACCAAGAATGCTCCGCCGGCACGAAGTGCTGCAAGGCATGAAATGACATAGTCCGCACTTCGTCCGAGTAAGACACCGACGAGAGAATCCCGGCCAACTCCGTCATGACGAAGACGAATAGCGAGCGAATCCACCTTTTGATCGAGCTCCGCATAAGTCAACGATATAGGTCCATCTTCCAAGGCAACGGCTTCGGGTGTAGCCTTGACCTGGAGGCGGAAGAGTGCAGACAGATCTTTGGTAGTATCAATAACTGGCATTTTCCCCGTTTTCAGCTAACGAATCTAGACACCGGCGCTAAGAATCTGGGCAAATCAAGAGAGTGAGGAGTCCGGTCGCCTGAACTGTCCGGCACACCATCAGAGTGAGGCACGTGACAACTTTTCCTTGAGTGACAGAAAGTTAGTGGGCTCCAATTCGGTGGTTTCGGGTTCAATGGAACGCAAAGGAGGCCTTGAAGTGCACACTAGAGGGTTGCTCGGATCAGACTACCTCTCAAACGTGGAGTACGAGAAGCGAAAGATGGTGAAAAAGATATCAGTACAGGTGTGGAGCGAGGATGGCTTAGGTTTATTTGCGGCTAGTAGAAGAAACGGTGTCGTTAGCGGAGCTTCGTGGGACTTTTCCGTGTATTGTCAGAAGTCTAATGGAACCTGACGGAAGAAAACCAGGTACCGATAGCACTTAACAGTGTAACTAGCGGTGACGGGGAATTTCGGCTAGCTTTTGCTCAGGTACAGGATCCAAGAACCAGAAATAGACAGCAAACGGACGGGAAAGGACCCAAAATATACCAACGCATACCGACGTGCCAATTCTCGACCATTCAAGGTCCAGCCCCGGGCGCCAGGTCTCCCAGATCGCCATTATCGCCGTTACACAGACGTATCTACAAATAACAGGCTTTTAGGCCGTAGGATATCCTCGGCAATACGTAATCGACCGTAATACATCAGCTTAGAAGGGTTAACCTTACATAAGGTAAGGATCGGTGCACCAATCCGCCTAATAACCGCTTGGTCGTTGATAATAGGTGTGCCAAACGTGGACAATCCATCGGCAAGCATGAACAGGGATTGTCGTGGCATGGGGGAACCAGTTCCAAGCGAACGGTGAGTGGATGAGTGGACAAGATGATTCCACAAAATAGTGAAGTCAGGGATTGTGTAGCCCCAGATTAGTCTGGTAAGTCTAGAAGCCTCAGCGCCGTCAGAGTGGGAACCCCCACTCAATCACATCATCACTCTGTTTTATCAATGGTAAACCCTTGCTCGCCCCCACCCGGCCTCTCCAAACTCCCGGACGCCGATGACTTGGCTTCGCTGACCTCGACCGGGCCAGTTTCGGCCGGAGCTGCCTTCGGGCAAGGTTGCCGACCTCGATATCGACTAAACATAACTTTGGGTCATAATCTAAGGCCAGTTACTTGCAGAGATATGAGCATGAATTGCCGTCACCCGAAGCCGCACAGTTTTTCATAGTCCGAAATCTGTTATCACCCAGCTATGATTATGTAAGTCGACTTTCATGTTGCAGCCATGGAGTCTTGCATAGCTCTGCACTGGAATTAGACATCGACTTGACATTGCTCGAGTACTCGCAGAATCTCTCGATGAAGTCCCCTAAAGGAAATACCATAGGATTATGAGCATGTAGAACATGCTCTGATACACTCAATCATGACATACATAACTCCTTATTCAACTTGATGAGGCTGGTTAGGTACGATTCCGTACATCAGTCTGCTTCACCAAGTACGGATAGGTATCATTCTTCATATGTATCTAGGAATAAGTATAACGTATTAATTGCTTAAGGCATGACATTCGCTGGCATTTGATAACTAGCCATGTCAGCCAATCATACTGGAGAGTGAGTAGGTCACGGCAAAGTACATCACTCAGGAGTTCTTACCTCTCAACTACTCGCTATGGAGAGATGCTTTAATGGCAGGCTACAAAAATAATCTTGATAATTAGCACCCAAGTATCGTGAGAACTCAAAAGATGATATGTTATGCTCCTGCCGGTACACAAAAGACTTGTAACCCTTCTCAATTCGGGATATCGAATCGGGGCCTGTCATATCATCGTGGACAGACTGATGTCACGAAGTATGTTGTTCCTATAAGACGCAATGCATTGTTACAATCTGTATTGAATAAGCAAAAAGATAATTAATCATATTTAATCAGGTAGTCTGGATCTTGATATAAGTCAGTCCGAGTTAGGAGTCTACCCCGGATATCACTATGTGGACTGATAGAATCTGAACTCTTCGGTGTCGCCGTTGAATCAATTGCGTGTAAGTAAAGCCAGTGTCCTCCTAAACCTTAATACATGCGTCTGGTCTACTATTTTATGCTGTACTCCTATTAAAGAGTTGTCACATGTGTGCACCTGACCTTCTCAGGATCCATCTCGCAATATATCAAGAAAGCCTCAATAATCCATATAGGTACATATGACACTTATAACGTGTGCTTGGATACGGCGAGAAAAGACGCCTCAATTGACCATGGAGCATTTTATTCACTGTACTCTCCCGAAGTTTCATGACACCAATAGCAGGAAGAATGGTAGGCAGGTGGACCACTCAAGTTCCTTGATTATTAGCCCCTAACCATCTCAAATTCCCATGAAGCAGATGAAATGAGTGAAGATGCTCCAGTAAGCTTAAGTAGACAGTTGAACTACTAGCTGTCAGAAGAAAGGAGGCTCCTACATATTCTCCTGCGGCGCATATGAATTCCTATCTATTCCTGGCTCGTACAGAGTGAAACTTAGTGACGACGATAAATGCAGAGAACTCAGATGTGCTGCAAAACTAGAAGAGAGATAGAACCTGTTGTAGATGAAGAAGCATATCTGGCTTCGACGGCTGGCTTCGACTTCAATACGTCGGCTATTCTCATTTCAGCAGTTGGCCTCAATGCTTGAATGACTAACATCACACTCCGAATTATGACAAGCTATCTAGAACGGAAGAAGAAGACTTCGTTTACTCGGCTACCCGGATTTTCCTACTAATGTTATCGAAAAAGTTTAAAACCGAATCCGGTGGCTGAAAACTGCAATGGGATTAGTTGATTGAGGCTACCGAACTACACCTGCACCCGCACCCTAGTCGTAGATTACATTAAGAATCAAACAGTCTAGTCTTGGTACTTCGGATAAATCATAGAACAGGACTTGAGCCAAGTCTTCGAGAAAGTTATTCACAAAATTTGTATAGTCGATGGTCAAGAGTCTTACAAGTTGCAACGTATAAAATATTCTAAACCGGCATAGTCAATTTACAGGTGAATACATTACTAACCATTTCTGTCTTGGTTCTTTTGGAAGCCACATGTAAGAACTATGGGCCTTTTGTGGGCACTGAGGCTCTGAAAAATGAGCTGTAATTGGGGGTAGGCTCTCAAACGTCTAGAATTCAACTCTAAACGCCGAGCTATAGATTTGTCAGCTTTCTACCAAGGTAGTATGCAGTTAATAAGGCGTCACACAGGTCAGTAGGTACCTTTAACGCTTTTCGAAACTTTGGAGGCTTCAAATGGCTAGTAAACCCAGAAATATGTAGATAAAAACTAGCATGATGAAGATAATAAATTTAAATGAAGAGGGTTATGAATATGTGATATCGATATTGCGGCTGAGCTTCCTATATGTATGCACGTTTCTCACCGGTCATTTGTGAAAGAGATGTGAAGATCAAATGGGGACCACAGTATATATGCACTGGTTACCTCAGGGTACTTGCATGTCCAAGCCGCAATTTGTGCAGCCTGCATTGTCTGACCGCATTGTTGCATCAGGTGATTTCAAAGTACCGAGCGCTTGCATCCCATACCAGCCGAGGCAGCCAAGCCAAAGCCTGCTTCGTCCTAGGCTCCCAAGAATGTCGCGTCATGGCAGACCCGCGCAAAGAAAAAGTTTTAGCGCTCAGGCGAAGGCGGAGCAACGTTTATCTCAAATACGAAATTTGAGGCCTAAACATTTTGGTATCTTACCAACGTGCCGAAAATGTCGCGATTTCTGGATTTGTATTATTAATGCAACAGCGCAAATTTACGCATGGTGCACAAAAGTGCGCCGGCGGATGCATCAAACTCTGGGAGAAAGGCTCTGTATGAGTCATAGTACGCGCCAAGAGGTGATGCATTACGAGGAATTTTGACTGGTATGGCTGAACGAGGCTGGCAGCCGCCGAGCAAAGAAAATTTTCTAGGAGAGAAAATAAATTTTGAGGAAACAATGCGAGTGGCAACAGACAGGGATTTGCTCGGAGGCTACTGTGTTCTAGGACTGGTCGCGCAGTGTGTACCGACAGAATACGAAACCAAATAATGGCTACCTAGAGCAAGGGGTGTGAACGGTCTGCAGTAGCGTAGTACCGTGTCGCTCGATATCCGGCGAGCCTAACTCAAATGATAAGCAATACGCACGCACAAGACGAGGTGAATAAAATTCTCTGGCTTGTTGGATATTGAAGTAACCCAACGTCAGAAGCCGTAAGCTGTTTGATGAGGAAGATTTTGCTTCTCAAAATTTGATGGTGTTTGTCACTCCATAAGACGGGACGCGAAAGTGCTAGTCGAGGGTAGGGTGGTGGCATTCTCCGATTGCAGTCGCGGCTCGTACCTCCGAATCCACCGAAATGAGACCTGCGATTGATCAACGGGAAGAGGGATCATCGCAACCAAACAAAGAAAAAAAGTGAAGAGAATAAAATTTGTAGGATGGTCGAGTGTGACAGCAACACAGCTTGACAATCTGCCATCTCGTTTACTCGCACAGAACGAACAAAAAAAATTCATTTGTTTGTACACGTAATCTCCTCTTTCAACTATTGTTTGGAATTTCCACTCATCATGAAAACCGACTGGATGGATAATAGTGTGAAATGTGAGTGAGACTGAGATGGGCACTGGTCAGGAGTCAATCAAAGCAGGAAAAAGCATGACAATAGGGGTACAGGAGGAGGCATTGTGTGCGTTTCAGGGAGGAAAAAAAGGGGGTTAGGGTGGTAGGTAAGCAGACAAACCAGGCCTAACAGGGTGTGGTTGGGGTCTAAAACCCCATCTGTCCACACCCACCCATCACGATTTTAGGAGCCTGAACCGGTAGCTGTCGGGTAGCCCTGGCGCCCAGTGCGGGCTTTTATCTGCGACACTGACGATGGCTCTGCGTAGGCTGTGGATGTAGTCGACCGAGTCATGCATTTCATTGCCCCCGAAAGCCGTCACGGGCGCGTCGTCCATAAATATGTTGGCCAAGGTGTTAGAGAAATAATAGCCGATTCGGGAGTGACGTGAAAGCGCTTCGAGAACGTTGTTGAGATGGAACTATTCAGGTCTAATTCTGATGCGAGAAGGCGAGGCGAGTAGGTTTAGGTGAATGGAAATGTTGATGACGGGGAACATAAAAAGACTTGGTGAGAACTCAGAGTGACGGCAAGGAAAGAAAAAGACGAAGGAAGATAAAATAAGGGGCAAGCGACGAGACATGATTGGACGGATTGATACTAGCGCAAACGCTAAAGGTGGGAGTCAAGGACCAGGAAGTAGTGAGTTTCCGCCACACTGGGGCGTCTGTACCTAAAAGTCAGTGCGCACCTACACCAGAGTGCTTGCCTCAAAAAATATAAATTGGCCGGATTCCCCTCAACTTGGATGTTTCGAAAAATCTTGCGCGGAAGCCCCGACCCGAAGGTCCCCCTCTTCTTATCCTCTCAGCCACAACACAACCCACCAGCCACACGTACTCTTGTCAGCAGCTGCTTGCACTGTCAATTACGTCTGGCACCTAATATTTTTTACTCGCTCCTTCTCTCTCAACATCCGCGTCACTATTGTTGGACCCACCTTTTCTTCTGACACACAGTGATTGTCGAGAGAGTACGTACCTCCATCGCCTCCGCATCAACCTCCGCCTCATAAACCTCACCCCCACACTCTTCCCACGTCTTCTCCCTCTTCACATCATTTCAACGTCACAATAGTAGACTGCAGTCTACCATCACGTCTCACTTGGACACACTCAAGTGTTTACCATTTGCATCGCTCGTCCGCTAAACCAATTTAGAAGGTGACAAAGGCAATTTAAAGGTACCTTCATCACGGTCGGTCCTTTATTCATTGTTGCTCGCCTACTATAGGACTCGAGCAGTCGCATCAGAAAAGACCAAACCACAACCCTCATTCATTCTCATTGACACTACCCGGGTCACGGTGCAGTGTAGTCAAGAAGATAGACCAACAATAGAGTCGAGTTTTTGAAGAAGAGAATACCAAGGCTGAGGATTTATCTTCCCGATCCCGTCGTTGCGAGAGACCGAGTATCCGCCGTCGTTGTCGAATCGCATCAGATCCCTCGACCTCGACAGCACTCGTATATCTTGCGCTTCGAAACTGTGGAAGGCAAGCCCACGACTTCTTCGATTTTATACAGTCAAGAAGTGATCGTCTTTGACATATAAGAAACATTTCCGTGTGTGCATTCAGGTCGACTGATCGAAAGATTCGACGACCGTATCATCGTACAAGCCTGCACTGTGTTGGGGAGACATTCACTTGTTTATCTCCTGCACACGCCACTTGGTAAGGCTGCCTTTTTACTTATTAGCACTGGCACTTGGAAAAACCGTAGAAGTCGAGTTGTGCACCTGTGCACGGTTGCCTGTCTGCCCGTCTGCCCTGACAACGAGTTCCTCGACGCGACCCCGCAACTCCTTCCTAATCACTCCTCCTAATCACCCCCCGTGCACTGTGCTGCTGGTTTGTTACTTAAACAGAGAATCTTTTGCGCTCAAGACTGCGAAACCTTTCTCTCTTTTTTCACAAAACCTATTCTTCATTTCATCGCGCATTTGTCAAGTTTTGGTCACGCATTCACTCTTTTGAGCATATCTGTATTAACCGTTCATTTATCTTTCAGGTTTCGCCTTTCCGACAACTCTCAGCCAGTCAATAACCTGAGCGTACATCTGCATGATGGAAGGAATTCAAACCCATCCCGCCACTGCCGCGCAGGCTAAGGCCTTTACTGCACCCGGTTCGCTCTCATTCCCCGGGGGTGCTGGTGAGCTTACACCTCCCTCGTTCGAGGCGAATGGTCAGCGACTCGCGAACTACGGTTCTCAGCAGGGTGCTAACGGTACCGGGGTGACTCCCGCCACACCCGCGGCTACTCCTGCTGCCGTTCAAGGTGGTAGCGGTTTGACTCCTACGCTGCAGTATGTATCACTTGTGCCTAGTACTTAGATATTTTGGCTTACATGATATTGCAAAGGAACATTGTGGCAACCGTTAACCTGGAGTGCCGCTTGGACCTCAAAACTATCGCGCTACATGCTCGCAATGCCGAGTACAATCCGAAGGTATTGCTAATTTACTTCGGGCTTAGATTCTACAGAGTGGCTTGCTAACTGACTGGCTCAGCGTTTTGCGGCGGTCATCATGCGAATCCGTGAGCCCAAGACTACAGCTCTCATCTTTGCCAGTGGTAAGATGGTCGTAACTGGGGCCAAGTCCGAAGATGACTCGAAGCTTGCGTCGCGCAAGTATGCTCGGATCATTCAGAAGCTCGGCTTCAATGCTAAGTTCACCGACTTCAAGATTCAGAACATTGTCGGCAGCTGTGACATTAAGTTCCCGATTCGCCTCGAAGGTCTGGCATCTCGTCATCACAACTTCAGTTCTTATGAACCTGAGTTGTTCCCTGGTCTGATCTACCGCATGATCAAGCCTAAGATCGTTCTTTTGATCTTCGTTAGCGGCAAGATCGTCTTGACTGGCGCGAAGGTTCGAGAAGAGATCTATCAAGCGTTCGAGATGATCTATCCCGTCTTGCAGGGTATGTATCATCGAGCTAGTAATCTTCTGCTGAATCAGTTGCTAACGTGCTGTAGACTTCCGCAAGGTCTAAGCCTTTGCTGCCTCAGACGGAATGATGATCCTACACGCACCCGTTATTTCCCGAGATCCAAACACCTCCATATTCTTTTCGACTTGGGAATTGTAAATTACTCGATCTCATGATTTTACGACTTCCGCCTCACGACTCGCGATGTTGACTTGGACAGGTCACAGTCCATCATTTCCCGTCAACTGTATCATTGTCATTTCTCAAACTGCATTGCATCGGCGTTATACACACGGATGGACCTACACTGGACGGACGAAGGCTGCTTATTTTCGTGGAAAAACAAAAATTAAAGACCGGACGACTGCTTAGATTGCACCGAGGTACTCTCCGGCGGCATTCGCGCTGGTCGAAGGTGCCGTCTTAATTTGACCCTTAGGGTAGAGGGTGTGAAGGGAGGTTGCGGTGTGCTGAATTGGCATTTGTGGTTGCTTTACTGATGAGGTGGACGATCCGTCTAGGCGGTATCAATCCATAAACCTCCAGATCCAGAACAGGGTGGTAGTAGCTGGTATGCTCAGTTGATCTTAATCCGCTTTGGCAAATGAGGGAAGTTATCGCACAATGATCTGCTCTCGTCTACTCTTTCGACTCACGAAGCATAATTGATACTTCACGCGGATAACTGTAGCTTAGGGTTACCCTTAGGTATCGCATACATTTTGCGTTATTCTCCCTGAAATACGTTGATTTATGTCTTCGTTGAGTCTTCCACGGTGTGTAATTTTTTAAGTGCCTAAGGCTTGCCTCGTCGTCTTTGCTATGCCTTGTTAAATTCGTCTTCTAGGTTTAACCCTGGTTGCCCTCCTCTACTCCCATCTTCTGTGACTATAGCCTTCTCAACGTCACCCACTACTTTCCATTTCCACTTGTCTTTGAATTCTATAGGACATTTGCCCATGATGCTGTCCACCACCCTGTTGCCAATGACTGGCAAGAACTTGAAAGCGTGACCGCTCCCGCCAGTAGCAATAAATAAGTTTTGCCAATATGGATGGTAGTCTATTATCCAATCTCCAGTAGGAGTATCCGTATACCAACACAGTCGAGTCCGAGAGAATGGTCTCTCCTGCAGTTCAGGCCAGGGTATCATCCTTCTCACTGCTTCTCGCAGAGCCTTCTCGCCCTCTTTTGGAATTGATATGTCTGCGTCGTCGAGGTGCGTGTACGGCTGAGAGACAACGTTAGGAGTTGGCTTGCCGGATCCTGGGACTCCCAAGGGTGGATTTGAGAGAGGTCTGGGGTTTAGATACCCAAACGCGTGCCGCGCGAACTTGAGGACGCGGTTGCGAGGCGGGATCACGAAGAGGCCTGTTGTCAAGTTTAGTACTACTGGGATCTTCTCTAGTTTCTCCTGTTCCTCTTCTGTAAGGTCGATGTACCCGAGGACTTGGCCCGTAGCTACAGCCTGTTGCGAAAGGTCTACGAGTGTAGGTGTCCAAGCACCAGCGGCTACAATAACGAGGTCAGCCGACAACGTGCTACCGTCCTTCAACCGCGCGCCAATGGCTCTCTTCGTTGACTCGTCCACCTCCAGACTCTCAGCCGTCCCATTGACAAACTTCACACGCTCAGTAGCAGCAACGCGCTCGTAAAACCACTTCATGCTAGCCTCGGCATCCGCCCACCCACTCGCCTCGTTCAGGTAGCCCCAGTCGGCGAACTCGCCCAGGCCAGCTATCTTGGCTAAGCGATGCGCGCCCGACATCATGCGGACGGAGCTTATCGGCCGTCCCTGCGCCTGCGCTAGCGCCATCGCGTTAATCCAGCTCTTTTTCGCATACGCCATGCCCGTCGGCATCCCGTCCTCGCGCACCATGGGCCCATTGTCAGCGGACAAGATGAAGCCTGACTCCGTGTAGCGGCCCTCGCCGCCGAGGGACGACGGGTCCGTCTGTCGCCAGTGCGCTTGCGCTTCGGCGGCGAGGGCTGCGTACGCTGGGTCCGCGTAATCAGCGCGGATGATGCGTGACGAGTCGATGGAGGAGGCGTCGCGAGCTGGGAAGACGCCTGGCTCCGGGGATCGGTCGAGGACCGTTATGGATGTGGAGGCGAACTCGGGGCGCTTGGTCAGCGCCAGAGCGGTGCTTAGCCCGAAGACCCCCGCGCCGATGATGAGCACGCTGCCGGGGGCCTTGTACTTCGGGGGCATGTCAATGTCGATGGGGGTGTGGGTGATGTCGGGCAGGACGTGGATGGGGCAACTCAGGGCGTCTTCTAGTGATGCTGGCGCCATTGGAGCTGTTATCTGACTAATGAATGACGGGGAAGGGAGAAGATGATAAAGAGCGTCAGTGTTTGACAATGAAATATATATAATAGAAGCTGTCTGCGATATAATACAGAAATTCCAACTCTATATATACTACCTGTGCTGTGCCGACGAGAAAGTCAAATCTTGATATCCCGTACACCGTATTCTACGAGCTTATGACATGAAGGGCGCTTTTGACTGATTTGAAATGCGAGGTATTCGGAGTTGAACATCGTACGGTCGACTCGAGTACTTGGCGGGGTAGCTGTGACGTAGACCGTGTTCCCGATCTCTGCACACTGTGATAATTTACTGTATTTTAGGTGACTGCAGGTCGACCCCTGTAGGTACACAGGGCACTTCCATTCTTGAACGCGCATTGGATGCGTTACCCAACTGATAAGGTTGAAGTCATCCTTCTCACACGTAACTCTCTCAAACGTTCTCAACCTCTGGCACCTGTCCAACAAATCTCGCAGAAAAGGTGTACTTATAGAATGCGACAGTCCACGTAGCTCTGGACTGGCCCTTTCTTACCGACCATGTCGTCCAAGAAACTCGCCGATTTCCCCGACGTCGAGGCGAAGCTCCAGAAACCTTCGAAGCAATCCGCGTTCGAGAAGCAGAAAGCCGAGGCTGAAGCCAAGCGCAGGAGGGAAGCTGCAGAGACCGCTGCGGTATACGAGAGTTTTGTCAAGAGCTTCGACCACGATGACGACGATGACAATACGGGCAGTACTTCCGGCCAACAGAACGCGTTTGGCGGTCGTCCGCAGGGAGGCGCTTTCGGTCGGGAAGGAGGTAGGCCGGTGCCACCAAAGAGACACTTCGGTGCTGGGCCTGGTGGCGGGTTGGGGCTGAAGAGCGGTCCTGGGTCTTTGGGTCCTGCGCCGACGTCGTTCGGTAGGAAGAGGAAGCTCGATTCTCACCCACAAGGGTTTAGTAGGAGAGGTATAGACGAAAGTCGAGGTCGTCTTGGATTCCACGATGACGACGACAGTGATAGCAGCCGAGCACCAAAGCCGAAGAGCCTTGCGAAAGTATTCGATACGAGCGACGATGAAGGCGATGCGAGAGCTAGGGACTTGGCGGAGCAAAAGGCTATAGCGAAGCCTACACTCCGCCTGGCTCATCTCCCGCCGGGGACGTCGCCTGCAGTTATCAAGGCACTTATGCCATCGAACCTTACAGTAGAGAATGTCAAGATCCTATCGTCTAATGCGCCAGGAAGCACTGAGAGGAGGTCAATGGCCGCGATAGTTACTCTATCTAAGGAAACGCCTGCGACCGACATTGATGCCGCAGTCAGTTCTCTGCAGAACCGGTATCTAGGCTACGGTTTCTATCTTTCTCTGCATAGACATTTGTCATCCGCTGTAACGTCCACTGTGGCGACATCGAGCCTCACGTCCTCGACCGCTTCTCAGCCCTTCGGCGCGAAACCAGTTCCCCAAGCTAATGATAACAATTTTCACCACCCAGGTGGATTTCATCGCGGATTTGCTCCGCCGTCGTCATATGGTATAGGTGGAGGACCAATAAATCGCACCATCTACCATGTCCCAGTGCAAGCACCTAGGGATATCAGACAGCTTCAGCTTATCCATAAAGTTGTCGAATCGGTCCTAGCACATGGTCCAGAGTTTGAGGCCCTCTTAATGTCACGACCTGATGTGCAAAAGGAAGAGAAATGGGCCTGGCTCTGGGATGCGCGTAGCGAAGGTGGAATTTGGTACCGGTGGCGGCTCTGGGAGGTTATTACGGGCGCTGAAGCTAAGATTGGACGGCAAGGAAAGTACATCCCACTCTTTGAAGGCAGCCATGCTTGGAGGATGCCTGAGAAAAGCTTGCCGTACGAGTATGCTACCGCCATCGACGAATTCGTATCCGATCCGGAGTACAACTCCTCCGACGAAGAAGACTATGAAGACGAGGGACCTAAGCCAGCAGATGGGACTGACAACGAGAATACGTACTTGAATCCACTCGACAAGGCGAGGTTGACACATCTCCTAGCACGGCTTCCGACGACATTAACGAAAATTCGGAAGGGTGATATTGCAAGAGTGACAACTTTCGCGATAACCCATGCTAGCAGAGGAGCCGATGAGATCGTAGATATGATCGTAGCTAACATAACCAAGCCATTCGCATTGACTTCGGCAAACCCCGAATATAACAAAGCCAGCAAGGACGGTGAATATAATGGTGAGTCGTACAACTCGACTCCTTTCCCCGAGGACTCGAGCGCAAAGCCCGGCGATGTTCAGGACACAAGTGCGGCAAGCCTCATTGGGCTGTATGTCGTTAGCGACATCCTTTCGTCGTCCGCGACGAGTGGTGTCAGGCATGCCTGGCGATTCCGTCAACTCTTCGAGGCGTCCCTTAAGGAGAGTAAGGTCTTCGAGAACCTGGGTCTTATAGCGGAACGTCTCAATTGGGGCCGCCTCAGAGCAGACAAATGGAAACGAAGTGTTAAATTGGTACTGGGCTTATGGGAGGGCTGGTGCGCGTTCCCACACGAAAGCCAGCAGCTATTCAATGAGACTTTCGAGAACCCGCCTAGCGCAAAGAAGGAGGAGCAGGTCGATGAGGCGGGCAAGAAGAACAGGTGGAAAACTCTGGAGACTGGTGGCTCTGGTGCTACTCAAAGCGAAGGCAAAGGGTTTATACCTATCTCCAGTGTGGAAGCGCGTCAGGAGGAGGGGTCTGGGATGGAAGTTGATGATGTGGATGGTGAGGCTATGGATGAGCAGATATCGATGAACGAGGAAGATATGGATACCGACATTGATGGAGTTCCGATGGATGAGGACGGGGAGCCTATGGACGAAAGCAACGCGGGAGACGCAGGCCAGGAAAAGCCGCGTATTGAAGCTTCAGCGGGTAATGACGGCGAAGGAGGTGAACAAAAGGATGGTGACACTGATGTTGGGAGGCTCGGAACGAGCAGCTCGTCTAAGGAGGGGAGCCAGCAGCCTAGGAGGCGGATGAGAGCCGTGGATATGTTCGCGGACTCTGATAATTCTGACGATGGAAGGTGATACGACTACGAGGCGGATGGAATCAGCACTATACATCGTTCCCTTGCGAAGGAGTTCAATTTCGCTAGTAAGAGAGATTATCACCCTAGCCTATACTAGTCTTAGGGGTAAACGAATCCGATCCAGGCTTTGTTAGAAACGCGGTCGAATCTACAGCAGCTCCGAGGACGGATACACCGCCCATTGACCATGTCCGGCGACAACGATCCTATTCGAAGCTCGAGGTTATATGAGCAGCTTGGAATTAGGCGAAGAGGACAGGGCTACCGCTACATGACGTTTGGTGCTCCTAGGAATGCCCCTCCTGGGTGCTCGCTCAGGATTCGAGAGTTCGCCAACTTCCTGAAGCCCCTAGTAGATATTTTGTGGTCTATCGATTGCGCCAAGCGAGAAGGCAGCAAACAATCTTGGAGACTAGTATAGGCTCATGGTTGGGACCCGTACGAGTGAAAGTCAAGGACCAGTGACGGAAGCAGTCTACAACAAGAGGTCGAATGTATTGTATTATATGAAACCTCGTATAGCGCTGTATTTACCTAGTTTGAGACTCCTTGCGAAATAATGCCGTGGTCATCACTTCTGCTATGTTCATATCGTGGCATGTTGGTCGGACCGGGGCTGAATCGATGAAGACGCCTTCGAAATTCTCCTCGGCCACCAACATCGCATCGCGTATGACTCTACGCTATCTGTAATTTGCTTTTACATCTATACTCGATGGCGTCAACACTGCTACATAGACTATCACCATCCCTGTTTCCTGGAGTAGGATACCTCTGGTGTTTGTGTACATCATCACGCCATACCTAACTACGAAGCCCGGGGATACTATTCTAATATAAGGGATGATATTATGCATATCGCCAAATCCAAATTTGGATATAATGTCTATTTTCAGAAGTACAGGCGCTGCCATCGGCAAGGTCGGTACCCACGGTAGACCGCATACGTCAGGTGCCCAAGCAGATGGACCGCGGGTGGACCAATTGGAAATCCGTGCTTCGATAAGATTGGTTCTCGGCAGTCGATCCTGTCGAGATCGAATCTGGTCGACTTTAAGCTTTTTGTCCGACTTGGATGGATTGTTATCAGATGTAGAGACCTCGTTTTGTTTGTAAAGCTGAATTTATAGGCTCTAATGTCATTTGAAGATATGTTTCGATATTTGCTGGGATTTGTAGTATGTGGAAACATTAATAGCCGGTAAAGTGAATGCCGTTCATTTAAATTCACATTCGTCGCTTGATGTACTTGTTGGTTACACGTACAATCAATCACGTTACCAAAGCGAAAAGTCGTTCAAGTGGTATTGGACACTAGCCTTGTCATACGTTGTTTGTCGAAATCCCCTAAAATTAGCCCAAACCTGAGTTGAATAAGACATTGACATGTACCTTGGTGGACTAAGGCTGATATGATCATATCACCGGCCGATTGATGACAGATGACAAATAACAGTGAACTTGTTATTAGTATAGTGTTACGATAAGGTATAAGGCAAAATCAATTGTAGATGGAATGTTAGGTCCAACATCAACCTAATGGCTAACTTGCTAGGTCTCTTCAGGCTATTCCCGTACAACAGCCGGCATATTATTTCACTAAGAATGTTCGGACTGCCGAACTGACTGTATCTTGCGTCCGTTACGGCGGTTCTTCGTTTCCTGGAACAGCTCTAGCCATTGATTGACCTAGATGGGAATGGATGGTCTTGCTAGATATCTTTAGTCGTTTTTGTTTTGTTTGAAGAGCCGCAGCTTGAATTACAGTACCATCGCAGCTAGGTTCAGGGCAGCTGTCAAGAGAGAAGAAACTGTTACCTAAATGGGAATGGTGTATAAGTGCCCATGCGAACCTTAATTCGTTTTCTTCCTTTTTGATGTGTCATTTTTAAGGGTATTGTCATAAGTTCGTACCATATTTCAAAAGTACGAGGTTCTTCACTGCTGCTTGGCTCATCCAATGCCCAAAGCGACATATAGAATTTCCTAAAGAAGCCGATACCTTGGCAAATGACGTATTTATCTGAGGTTACGATTGTGCTACAAAACCAGAGTTTTTATGAATTTCAATGCACAAAGCTGAATGAGACTCGGTACGTCGTTACGTAGGAGCCCCACGTTTCCGAGACCAACTTCGCGTTTTCTGCGGCGTGCCCCTCCTTCAGCCCCTCCAAAAGCGCCCTAGCAAAATCAATCGATTCCATGGTCATTGGATGTAGATGATACGCATCTTCTGCAGGACCCTCAGGACCCTTCGCGCTCCCGTACCCCCCGTCTAGCGCGTTCTGCACCCTGGGCAATTACCAGTACTTGGCTTGCCTGGCAGTCTGGTACCTAGGGTACAAGGTAGGGTACTAGGTACATGTACATCGACTACCACTTCCAAAACCCCCCGGTCCAAAGTGTAGGGGAAGCGAAGGATCTAACTCGAAGTCAGCACCATTTAGGACAAGCAGCCAATCAAAACTTGCTCGTTTTGGGAAGCCCCCACAGACAACACGACACTCACCATCCCAATCATCTTTCAACTTTGCTAATACTCTTTGACCTTCCTGGAGTTCAGACCACCAGATGTCTATGGTTTGAAATCTAATTGTGGTGGGACCTAGGTTTCTTCAATGGACGGCTTGGTCACTTGGTAGACGAACTAGGCAGTCAACTCCAGAGAGCCAGAAACTGGGAAATCTAACAAGTCACAACTACCAACAGTTGACGGGCAATATATAGGAATTCGCCGTCACTAACCAGCACCTTCACCTTTATACAGGACCCTCTTCAATTCAGACATCATAAAGACTTAAAAAAGACCATCTAGGCGTATTGACAACCGAAAACCGGTATCCCGGTCGAAAAATACCTTTCTTACCGCCATCTAGACCGCAAGACCGAAGCTTCCCCGGGGTACACACCTCTTGTATTCCCGTCGGTCCTGTCATCAGCCTCGATTCAACACGGGCTTACCTACTTGGGGTACCTCACCTAGCATTGTTGGCTGGGGACGTTACATGTGGGAATCGGACGAGGGACATCTTACTTTCCCCTCCCCTCCCTGGACAATCATTCTTCCTTATCGATCACAATATCCAAGTTGTGACAGCCTTTCCTGGATTCGTCCCTGAAGGAATCGGGACTCAACTCGCATGAGATCGATTCATCATCGAACTCTGATCGACGTTTACAGACCACACCGGAATCCCGAAACACCGACACCAAAGGCGCATGCCTCGAGAGAGTGCCGTTCCTCTGCGCTGCCAATTTCTCAACTGGTCTTACTCCGCCTTGAGAACTAACTCCCACAGTCGTATTAGATCGCGATCCTCAATCCAGGCAGATTAAACTTCACTCGTTTGCCTTCGCGGTTCTCACGGCTCTATCATTAGCAGCACCCCGTTCTTTATACTCTCACCTTATACCCTTCCAGTGACCCCAACCCGTTGGCACGCTTATTCAAAGTGCCTGTGGGACCCTGAGCATCCGTTTTGGTCCTTCTCGATCATCTCTAAGGCTCAAGTTTCACGACGCCAGCCACTTTCATCTTATACCACGGTAACCGTCTTACCTTTCCGAAGTACAACCCAAGAGAATCGCATCTATTGTCCGCGCGCATCGACACCCATGAAAAGGATTCCCGCGCAGCCCAGAACCGACTACCGTGTTCAGCATCAATCTTCAAAGTAGAGTTCGAGCTGGACATCCAAAGGGTATTCCTGACGAATCTCACATGATTCACAACGTCCTCTGTTGCATTGCCTAGAGCTTCTTCAAGCCTCTGTCACGCTGGTATCGCCCTGCGACATTGCCCAAGATGCCTATTATCAACGGCCAAAAGATGGCTTGGTAAGTTTAACATATTCCCTCGTCGTTTCTGTTTGCCGGTGCCTCCCGGGGAGTCTCGGAAGGCTGCATGTTGTCACGCTAGTTTTTGATGCGCCTTTCCTGGCAAACCATCCCTATTCGACATTAGGAGTTCGTGTAACTGACATGGGTCTTGGATATCTTGATGAGGTTGAACCAGTCTGAACTGTCTTCGCTAACCGATTATTCTTCCCGTGTTTAGTCAGCCATGCATCCGAGGGCACAGATCGACTAAGTGCACTCATGGCAACGGGGATCGCATGTTAGTACCCGTGCGAAAACCTGGTCGACCGTTAAGCACTTGTCCTCATCCACCAGGCAAGACCTGTCAGTGCCGGAATTTGACGGTTGCGCTGCCTAAAGGAGGCACATGTCGTTGCGGCGGAAGCCAGACCAACAAGACGAATGGCACACCAACGCTCGTTAAGGCCGAGCCGTCAGATAATCCGCCGTTATCGCCTACGAAACAGGCGTCGTTCCGAGTCCAGAAATCTGCCCCAAGACCACCTCGAAAGCAGTCTGATGCGTCTACCCTACAGCGTATGGACGTCAACAGCCTCAATTTTCAGAATGGCGCTGGTGACTTCCTGGCAGCTTCTGCGAACACAGTAACTTCACCTGATTGGACGAGTTTTGCTCCGCCTTTACCGAATGGCCAGCAATATCCCACGTGGATATCCGACCACTCGACCGTTGGCTCTGGAACACTAACACCTGGTACATCGAGTTCGGCTTATCACACGCCAACTTCGAGCACCGGAGACGCACCGACGCAAGAATCTCCCTTGGAAGGAGCCGGAAGCTGCTGTTCTCAACGAGTCCAGCACCCCCAACAGTTACCACCTCAGATGCAATTACAAGGTCAACTCCAGGCCCCCGCCCAAGAGCCGCCCAATATGATGAGATATACACCTCAAGTCCCCATGGGAAATGGCTCTATGAATGGCTCCATGATGGAGTCATTATCCAATCGAGTAGCAGCTGACCAACAGATGTACCCGATAAACCACTTCCAGCAACAACCCCTATTCTCAGACCATTCTGCCTTCGGAACACCCCATTTTCCGCTTCAGCCAGCTCAATATGAGCAGTTCGTGGCGCAGATGGCGCAGATTCTACCTCACAACCAACCAAATGGAGGTTCCATGGGTTCATATACTACTCACGTGTGCGACTGTGGTCCTGACTGTGACTGTCTTGGATGTCTCGCCCACCCGTACAATCAAACAACAACTCAGTATATCCGTGAAGCCATGGCTTTCCAAGAAGCGAATCTGAATGGCATGAGCGGTATGAATGGGCACGTAAATGGCAATGCTAATGGCAACGGTAAAGTGGACACTACTCATCAAATGCCAGATCCGCCGCTGGCGGTGATCGACACATCGCCTACACCAACACAAAGTCCGTCCGACACGGATTCGCCCGGCGCGAATGATTTGCATATGTCGCCCAGCGAGTATCTCTTCGTGGATTATGGTAGTGGCATTTGCGGATGTGGCGACAACTGCGCATGTGTCAACTGCATGATCCATCGTGATCCTCTAAATGGTGAACCTCAGGATAAGACGCCCAATTGAATGAGGACGGTTTCTCCAATACATATTTCAATCCGAACAAAAACAACGTCTTTGCTGGAAACGATAGATGGATAGATCGGATGATATCCCCAAGGATGATGGCCGGAGCCCCCTGAGAATCGAGCATTTGAATCGTATATACCTAGGAGGGATAATGAGGGTGTATATATTTAGGGACCGAGGATTCCTAGGAAATAGCGAGTGTTCAAATTACAGGAACAAGATTCCGAGCGAAACTGAGCGGGCTACGTCGAATCGTCGCGTCGACTGAATCGAAAGACGGCCATCGCGACTGCGAATTCGACGGGGCGTTTTGGGGTTTAGCAGCCGATATTCTCGATGAAATGATGGACAATTGTCCGCGGGTATACCCGCTCTGGGTGGGGATTTTCTGTACTTGTCGGGCTCCAATCGGCTTCTCTGACGTCTTTCCGTCGAGAGGGGAAGCCTGGTTGAGCTCGACGAGCAGAACCCAGCTTCTGACTGCGTGCGTCCTACATCGGTTTCCATACGACTAGGACCTCAGTCATACTTTTTCTAGCGTCTCTCGCAGGAGAGCGAGAGCACAGCGAGTCCTGCTTAGTCGGGTTCGACCACCGGAAATACCCAAGAAGTTTACGATGCGGCAGATGCCCGATACATGATTGAAGAGATACGAATTGATACCAAGTGATTATATACAAATCAGAACTTAGCTGATCTGGCTGAGTTACTCTCTCTACTCAAGTTACCCCGATATATAAGGGCTGCTTCAATACATACCGATTAGGTAGTACAGCGACAGAATATAATGTTAGCGCGAAGACAACTAGTTTATTCTCCTCCCTGCTTCACGTGTAACCATTATCAGTAAAGCCGTAGAAATATTTGCCAGATTGTGAAGTTGGATATGTTATAGCCTCACCGTGCCCTTCAAGGGCATTGTCTTATAATGCTGAAATTAAGGTTACTGTAAGGTTTGCATTGGGAGTACATGTATTCGCAAAATGAAAGAAGCCCTTATCGAGCGACAATTATTAATTCCGTAGCCTTAAGGAGCATGTTACCCTGATCTCCAATGCATAAAGAGCTGTAATAAAAGATTATAGGTACCTGAATTGAATGTACCCAGGTATAGTGAAAGCGAGAACCTTGATGGGCAGCTCCTTAAGGTATGTAAGTACAGCTACTTAGTCAGACCCCACACGCCACATGGCAAGGGGGAAAATCTCCGACATCCATGGAGATTGCTGCTACCACCTTGCCCAAGACTTTTAAGGCACGATCCGCAGCTTACCTATTAGGCTGTACGACCAAACACCATTATGCTTCCCAGGAAACAACAGCGCCAGGGGCCTCTCTTCCGCTGCGGCTTCGGACGCACAGGTAATCCTACCAGATCGCGCCTCTAATTTATCCTATAGGGCAGAAACGCGACTGCTTACCGTTGCATCATGACGGAACCTAGCGCGTACCGGGACCGCGGGTTTGGGGATGAGGAGGGACGTCATTCGAGGCACAAGCGAACGCGTGGGGAAGGGGAAGAGGAGGAGGATGTGAAACGTGTCAGGCGGAGATACGACGATTATGATTATGGCTATGAGAGGAAGAGGTCAAGGTCGCCGCGGGATAGAGCGCGTCGTGATGAGAGGAGACGTTCTGAACAACGCGACTACGTGTCACAATCGAAGAATACTTCATCGCGAAGAGATGGGAGAGAAGCACACTATGCGAACCGACATGATCCCCACGACTCCCATGTCGACCACCGCGTCATCGAGCGCTCTCCTTCAGTTTCTTCGAGCCGACACCATGACCGTCATTCCTCCCACCACCACCATCATCATCATCACCACCGACATCGCCTCTCCTCACACCATTCCACGCGCACCCCAGACGAACTCCCCTTTGGCGCGCGACCACTAGTCCGCTCCGACCTTGAGACATTCAAACCGCTGTTCGCGCAATACCTCGACTTGCAGAAGCGCAAGGATATTGCGGAAATGGACGAGAGGGAGATCAGGGGTCGTTGGAAGAGCTTCATGGGCAAGTGGAATCATGGCGATTTGGCTGAGGGCTGGTATCGCCCCGAGACGCTCGAGGAGGCGAGGAAGAGTCATGCCGGTGCTGGCGCTGGTGCAATCCCGAATCCAGGTGTTACTGGGAAGGAAGGGGGTTTAGAGAGCACATCGTCGCTGCCACTCAGTGAACGAGATCAAGATGGCGGTAATATCGATTCGCCACGCTCAGACGAAGAAGACGATGAATACGGCCCAACCCTCCCCCCAGGCACAGCCCCCACCCGCTCCACCGCAAAACACGGCCCCGGCATACCCTCCCTCCAAGACCTAGACCTGCGCCGCGAAACCGCAGAGGAAGAGCGTCTCAAGCGCATCGACGCGCTACGTCTAGCGCGCAAAGCCGACCGCGCGGAACAAAAGGCGCGGCTCGAAGATCTAGTCCCGCGCGCCGAACCCGGGACGCGCGAGCGCCAGCTAGAGAAGAAGCGCGAGGTCAACGACAAGATGCGCGCGTTCCGGGAGCGGTCCCCGGGGGGAGGAGCGGAGGTTGCGGAGGCGGAGCTTATGGGGGGAGGGGATGGTGTCGCGGAGTATAAGAGGATGAAGGCTGTGGCCGAGAGGAGGAAGACGGAAAGAGAGGTTAGGAGGGAGGAGGAGGTTAGGGCGAGGGAGAGAGAGAGGGAGGAGAGGGTTAGGGAGTACAGGAGGAAGGAGGAGGGGACTATGGAGGTGCTGAAACGGATTGCTAGGGAGAGGTTTGGGTGAATGATTGCGCTACTTTCAAGATGTCATGCGATAGGCGATAAGCTAGGCTGTTATGGCAGAACGGTCGCGTTTTATTGCATGCACTCTACGCCGGATAGCAGATGTGCTAGTCTATATTGCACTCTCGGCCTGAGTCTACTACGATAGGCGTACGGAGTGGAAGAATACATCGCGATGCTAGGTACAGTCAGAAGGGGAGTTAATATCTCCCATACGGATATACTAGAAGTAGCATCAATTATGCATGCCCCGAGTTGAAGTCTACAAAGTCAAGTTGATGAATGAATGCAACATGCATCGCCATAGACTTACGCTGAGTAAACGTTGGGATTTCATAGTTAGGTCTACAGCAATGGAGATCGAATCACGATAGTTACCGATTTTGATATCGTGTTTATTTGCCTATGACCAATGCAGGTCTTTACCACGATAATATTAAGTCACAGTAAATTACATCCGTCCTCCAACATTTTGAAAAAGACGAATAATTCCAATATTGAGAAAACGGAGCTTTTTGGATGATGCTATTTCATTAAATAATCCATTTTAGATTGAGCCAATAAGCTGGGCGTATTGGAAAAACCTCTTAATACCCAATTGCCGCCAGAAAGTCATAAATCGGACCAAAAAGGTTTCGATGTAAGGCGCAGTGGCAGAGTGGTCTAATGCGATAGACTAGAACATTTCTTCGGAAGTCTCTAGCTCATCTATTCCCTTCGGGGGCGTCTGTTCGAATCAGGCCTGCGTCGCAATTTCTTTTTTGGCTTTTTTCAACTTTGAATGCTCTTTATGGTCGTGTAGTAATAGGTATTTTGTCATTTTAATCAATGAAATATTTGCCATGGTATATTGATTGCATTCCAGTTCTCTTTTTGATTGCCCGATTTTTGACTCCCCAGCTATTCTTTGCTGGCACCTTTAAGGGTCCGTGATGATCACGTGACTTGCAGAGTCACCAGCCACAAGTATCCCTTTTAGCCACCTCCTTTTCAAAGACGGGCTCAGTCGTGAAGGCTTCAAATGATTCAAAGTCAATACTGGCCTTTCGGCGACCGGACTCATTATGGATGTTTCTCCATCTTCGAGGGCTTGATTACTCTCATAAGTACTCTGCTAGATTTTAATATCATATAAAACAGGTGCGTTGTTATCCTGACTAGGTACCTTTCAAATTCATCACACCATTCAGTAGGTATTGACCACGATCTCTTGGTCTTCCCTTTTCCTAGCGTCGGCTTTATCAATACCTTATATGAGAGGCCCTCAATATACATCATCGATGGGAGGCTTTGCTGGAATGGATACACGTGGGGACATAAGGGGCTCTGTTCAAACAGGACTATTACATAATTACTAGCTTCATAACTGCTTAGACCTTCATAAATGCGTCAAGTCTTTTCACCCTAAGTCGCTACCGCTAATAGGTAAAGGAGATTCATCTGATCGGCAAATTGGTTGGGCGCCTTGCAGCCTAGCCGCATAATAACGTGCATTGTGTATGTAGTCCCTCGTCAGTTTTAAGACTCGACGAGGACAATGATTTGGTGACCTAATTTTACGGTAGAGTTCTCTAGTCGTTAAATGAATTCATTATATGACTCAATGCCAAATAATAGCTTCATCTGTGTCCTGTTCCCTGACGTGGGCACCGAGACACGAGTGCTAACTTAGGATATATATAATATCGTCGATTCTGACACTCTATACAAGTCAAGTCAAGCAAATGACCCTTAAAACATGGCCTGCCAGTATAGCTAGGTCCCAAATATAAGCCGAAGTCTTCAATTCAAGGGTATCTTCTCGTTTTCCTTCCTTCTTCAGAACCCCATCAAGCCATGTCCCAAACTTGGAAGTCATACCTCTAATTTTGAACATGTCTCACCAACTTCTAATTCTATCTCCATACCGGCCTCAAGCCACCACTTGTGGACCTCCGGTCCCTTGGCAGCATCCTCCTCCAAACGCTCTTGTTCTAACTCCTGTGTCAGCTCCAGCACCGGCACCTATACCAGTTCCTCCGCCAGCCCCAATCTTAGCTCCCATCCTGGTACCCGCGCCTACTTTTGTGCCTATTGCTACGAGTCTAGTGTGGACCTTAGGTATACTCATAAGTCAATCATTGGAGACTAAACTTATAAGAATTGCCAGGTCCTGTTTCTTCATATGCTGCGTCTTCGGTAGCGCCCACAGAAATTCGAATTTCGATCAATTCACATTGCCCACATCATGGGAACCCAGGCCCTACTCCGGGCAGAACATCTAGGTCAGAGCCTAGACCGAACTCACCCAGCCGAAACACACCGTCCCACGTCCACCAGACCGAGCCGCAAACCGGCGAAGATCTCCTAGCAACTCAGGCATTACGAGACCTCTACCGACGCAACCCGACTCTCCACGGCAAAATTTGGCAGGTCATAGCGACCCAATTAGCCAAACCTGGCGTGCTTCGCGCTAGGGTCATTGTCGATGGCCTCGAATGCCCACTCTTGTATACCCCAGCTGGTGAGTTCGGCCAGGAGGTGGCGAGAACTCTAGAGCCGCATATTAAGGAGTATGTTATGATAGAGACTGGTGAAGCCCAGTATGAAGAGTTTCGCGGCGCTATCCTGGATTTGGCGTGTATTGCGTACCGTACAGTGGGTGTTGAAGCTATTCTACGAGCTCAGGAGGTCAGGCGACGGCAGTTGGAAGAGTCTATGAGGAGGGAAAATAATGCGTAAGGTGGTTTTAAGGAGAGGTTTAAGGCTCGGCAGAAGGGATGAGTACCATAGCGGCAATATGTAGATGTGAGAAACGATTGAATTGCATATAATGATTGATTTTATGACAACGATTTCTCCCAGGACAATGATATTGCAATTATTACTGTTTTAGGTTGTTATTATTGTTGCTGCTGTAAACGCGTTACGCGTATTTGTGTAACCACCTGCCTTATATAAGGTCTTCCTCCCTCCTCTCGACCTGGCTTCTATCCTTTCCTTTTACTTCTTAAAGTCTTTGAAATTTTCTAAGTCTTCCAGGTCTCCAGGTCCAAGGTCTTCCAGGTCTTCCAGGTCTTTCCAGGTCTCTCCAGGTCTCTCCAGGTCTACTTCTAGGTCTCCAGGTTCTGTAGGTAGGTGTAAATAGTAGCCCCTGTAGCCCTTGTAGCCCTTGTAGCCGCGTAGTCTGTAGAAAGTAGAAGAAATAAAATTAAAAAAAAAATACAGAAGCTATTACCGTTTTTTGATAAAATACCGTTGTCGTAGGGAAAATGATTCCTCTCCAACTGAATGGTTGGTTGGAGGAAAACGATTGTATATATTCAACCATTTCTCGGGGCCATACACTGCCGCTGCGGTAGATAAGTAGATGAGTAAGGAGGTAGATGTGTAATGTGAGAATACCTACCTAGGTAGGTAGATGATAGATGCGGTGGTTTACTCATGATGTATAGGTGGTACTTTAGGTCTCTAGGCTCAGTATCCGTTAGGTTGCCTGAAGTTCCTGTGGTTAGCGCACTTGTTATAATGCGAATTCTATATAGAACAAGCTGTTTCAATGACTTCAGTACGTTGAGAGCATTGGATGGGTACAACGTCGGTAGCCAATGAAAACGCCGCTTGCACAGAAATCTGCGACTTGACAAGTGTAATAATCAAAACAGAATCTCAATTTAGAAAGCTGAACGAGGAAGCCTAACATCTCACCTCCGACAACCTCATAGCAATAGCCCATGGCCAGCATAAGTCTACTCTTGTAACTCCTGTAACTCCAACTCCTCACTCAGCCAGACAAGCAATCCAATTAACCAAAATGGCCTGAGTAATCGGGACCCCGTCGAGCGCAAACGCAACAGAGAAGCTCTTATTCCTCCTGTCGTCGTCCCACTGCTGCACGAAGCCGCCGCAGTTCTTGCAATTAGCCACGTGGTGGTTGTGGACCGGCGTGGCGACGACGATCGGCTTGCCCGGGAACTTCGTCTTGAAGTTGACTGTCGTGTGCCAGCCCTGCTTCCCTGGGTGGTATTTGACGTATACCGCGCCGCAGTCTTGCGGGTTGTTAGAGAGGTGTTTGGTAGTGGAATCTGGTATGAATAAGGTACGTACCGAAATATGCCGGCGGTGCCATTGCGATAAGTGGGAAGTGAAGTGCGGAAGGGCGTTATGCTATATACCTATCTTTGTTAGCAATCGTAATCATAATAATAAAATAGAAGCTAGGGATATGCCCAAACTTTGTGCTTCCACTCAGATTGCCCCTATGAATCGATCTGTTCAAGTGTAGGTACTCTTCGACGGGAGTAAAGCCTATGCAAAGTAGGGAAAAGTGAAGCGTAGCCGTAATTTGTGTGATAGAGAATGATGTGATATGCGACGGACGGTAGGTGGAATAAATACCTGCTACTTAAGTGTCTCTGCTCTTCTGTACTTAGGTTCACCGCTTCAGTACGATTGCTACAGATGCAGAACTCCTGCTATAATGAATTGCCTCCATGCTGCTATGCGAGTGTGGCATCTTATGCCCCTCGGTTGGTATTGAGCTGTGAGCTGTATTGAAGTGACAGGAGGTACCGTACCTTTTTCCCAGAATGGTAACCAATGCTTGAAAATTGAGAGCTGAAACGTGCGTGCATACTGTCGTACTCCCCCCAGTGAATTTTGTATCGCAGCTGAAGGGGGGCAATCCATACCACCCTCTAACTGCACTATTCAGCACAGGAGCCCTGCCTTTGAAATCTGCGTGCCAATCCCGCTGATCGGTAGTTATGCTCGGCATTTATGATACTAAGTATCAAAGTAAAGTCCCTGGAAAGAAATCACAATACAAGACGCCCGTAGGCCAAGACGTAAGACTTTCAGGCAGCCTAACCTTCGAGATAAGTTACCTTCAGCTTGAGACTGCGTCTCGCTGGTAGACATCATAGTCGCGCTGCAGGTCTAGGTGGAGGCCAACCATAAACAATATGCATTCGCTCCGGACGATAAATTAGCTTATCTGTGCTTGGTATGTTCCGCACTGACTTCCGTCGACCGTACGCGACAATTGAAAACGCCTCCCCAACAGAAAGGATATGATGGGATAGGGTATATTCCAGTATGGTACGATGGCCTTAGTCAGTCATTAGTAGTATTTGAGAACTGGTGAATAGGGGCACGGCAGATAAAAGGGGGTGATCATGCATGGCGATACAGTACTAAATTCTAGGTTAGGTAAGCCCCCTATAGAGGTAATTGATACGTTCTGGCATCTTCCCTTTATCGGCCTTTTCCAGGTCCCTGCTCGTCCTGCGCTGTCGAAACCGAGTAAAAGGATTGTTGCGGTTGGCCTCAATTTCCTCACCTTCATCATCAGGCACCCTAGATGATGTCGACGGGTTGTCGCCACCAACTGCCGCTTCTGAGTTATCCGCCTTGGGCCTCTCACCAAGCCAACTCCAACCATCATCGGCCCTCTTACCCAACCACTCCTTCAGCTCCTTGCGCTGGTTAACACCAGAAAGGCCTATTATAGCTGAAAGGTATGTGGCGAGAGCAACGCTGACGAAGGTGATCCAGAAATTGTATTGTGTCTGGGTAATGTCTCCATCGCCGTCAAAGAGGTGCATGCCGTAGAATGTCCAATAGTACCATTCGATTAGAGGGAAATTACGGTATAGGAAAAAGATGAAAGGGTAGTGGGAGGGAGTTTAGCAAACTTACAGCTACGAATGACGGCGGGAGGAAGACTATGGTTACGACGGTGAAGACGAGGAGGTATTGATTGATCTTAGTGCTCCTGACGGTCTCTCGGACTGACTGTGCGTTGAAGAGCTTTGGGACTGATTAGCACTGGCTTCGTCTCTCGTGTGGGAACCTACTCCGTCTCGCAGGCTTTTGACTGCCTTGGTATTTTGATCAATCCGGTCAAGTAGCACTTTGCCCTCCTTTTTATGTAAGGCGAGAACGACATCCCAATTCCGGATGATGATCTTGGTTGCGCCGTCAAAATCCTTGCGCGAGTCCGACTCTGCTTCAAGAACCGATGCACGAAAGGAGCTCTTCAATAATTCCGCGCCACATTCTTCAGCCGCCAACTTCAAGTCATCCATACTACGTTTAATCCGTTCGGAAGAAATGCGCAGCAGTTGCAAGAGGCTGAAGTAGAATTGTGATCTGTCCAAATCCTCGTTATCGTACATATAGTTCTGGACATTATTTTTATCAAGGACGTCTCCGATCTAAGGCGCGCCGCGCAGCTGTTAGCACCACCGGCTCTTGTGGCTAGACGGGGAGAGATAGGATGCCAACCTAGCACTGACCTTAGATCCGAAAGTCTTTTCCAGATCAAGAAGAGTGATAGACCAGTCTGCCGACCATTGCCGTATAATATTGCAAATGGCGCATTGGAAATATACAATGCCCGTAAGCATACGGCTCGGTAAGAGGCCAAAGTCGTCGAGCGTCTGCGTCCAATCTCCAAGTGGCCAGCGGCTTCCGCCGGAAAAGTCCACAAGAGATATGATAACGAAATAGCCATATGGCTCCGCGGCAGATGGATGCAACTGTACGGCCAGGGAATATCGACGTTCAGCTAGATTCAATACATTCGAATCGTCTACACAATGAAGGCTAGCGTGCTCCCTCTCTAACTTCAGACCCGTCACTTTCATACCTCTTTCAAGGGGATTGTAGGGTTTGACACCTGAACAGAAACTCCGAAGATGAATATGCAGTGTAAGCCATTTATTATACAACTGCGTGGTGCGTATCTCATGCGTGGGCCAGGGGGTAGCATAGGCGGCGAAGAAGTCGTAGGAAAAGCGTCCGGCAAGATTGAACGCGGGAAGCACCGGGGCAAGGACGTCGAATCCGAGGATGCCATAGGAGGTGTCTACCCAACGAGGGTCTAGCATTCTTCGCCGAGTACGTTAGGAGTTATCTTTTCGTACCATACTTGGCCGGTCCGAATAGTAGCAACATACAAGAACATTCCGCAGCGGATATCCCCGTTCTCTTTATCCTGCCGCTTCTCGTTAGTAATTAGGTATGTAGGTATGCAAGTTTTAATGCGTCACTAAATCGAAGTAAAGCTGGAGGCGCGCCTACTTACAGTATGTACGGATCTTTCAGTGTTATGTATGCGAGAGGAACACCGAAGCTTTGGATCCTTCTCGAGTATAAAGCGAAAGTCATGAATCGTTTTAAGGCCACTTCTATACGCGCTAGATTCTTGCAATTCATGCTCACTGCAAGAAAGGACACTTAATAGAGTAAACTCTGACCATTTGCTTCGAAGTTCATTGAACACTTCCGAACGGACGGCATCTGAGAGGGCTGTTACGGAGTGAATAGATCTCGTGTTGTTTTCTTGATATCTCTCACAAGTGTATTCAGGCAAAGTTGTGGCAGGTTGGCGCTCCTTCCCCATTCATCGTTGAATATATCAGTAAATTCTGGATGAATTCCGAGCCATCGTGTGCAATTTTCAAAAATGATATCCATATCTAAGGAACGGGACTTCCAGGTGTCTTCAAAATCGCCGACACAGGCCTTTTCTGGCTTCCGAATGGTGAGGTCTTTTGAGAACTCGATCAGAGCTTTTTCGCCGTCCCGCTCATCCTTCATGTCTTCCGGCGCCTTTTTTGCTACGACGAGGGCAGGCGCAAGCGATTTGCGAAGACTTTTCAGCTCGTCGAGAATGTCATGCAGTCCCACTTGATCTGGATGGGGCGAGGAGGCAATATGTTGCGGAACGAATGCCTCCTCTGGTGCTTGCGAGCGATGAATGGAAGGTGTCTCGCCTCCCGACATGATTGTAGGGTTGGAAGCCGTCTCATAGATGGAAGAGTGCTAGAAATGATGGCGGAGTTGTAAACACCAGATTTATATATCGGTCGGGTGTGCGCTTCGTTCAGATAGAGTCGGTCTTCGATAATATACCTGGCTCTTGAAAAATTTTCTCCCAGGACGCGAGAAGACGTCCTGATATTCTGGTTAGGTACCTAATTGTGCTACCTAAAGGGTGGGTGACACGTCGGCTCGACACGTGTTGCAAGGCCGGCGCATCACTAGCTGATTCCGAGTGGTTGGAGTTATGTCCTGGCGGTCGAATCGGGGCTCATCATGTCTATATGGGGCATAAGGCATTTAAGGCGTGTTTTATCGCTGTGGTCGGATCTAACTATGTCAGCGATGTATATGGTATAAAGGTAGTTACGTATATACCTGATACCTATCTAATTGCGATTCTTGTGGTTTGGTGAGATGGAGTGTCAAATCAGCTGTCTATGTACCTCTTGGCATATGGTAGAATGTATATGCTTATCCTCAGGTTGTGATGAGTGTTCGACGAGACTTAGGAAATAATCCAATCAAAACACTAGATTCGACTTGCCAAAGATCGGTTCAATCGGAGCGTGTTCTAACGTAGTATTTCCTTCCTCTAGCCAAGGTTGATGCCCTCTGCCGACTAAAGTAGCGCACCACCGTTCGTGCTCACACAACTTCCCGTGCTGTTGGTATCCTTCATCAAGTAGACATAAGCCTCCGCAACTTCCTCGGGAGTCCCGATCTTGCCCAGCAGAGACTTCTTAGCCATCATCGCTGCTACCTGCTCTCTCTGCTCGCCTTCGCCAAGTATTTCTGTGTTCGTGGCGCCCGGGCTGACCACATTAGTACGGATGGGAAGAAGATCTAGCGCCAATCCGCGGACGATGCCACATACGGCGGCACTCCAACCAGATACGACAGTGGCGCCCTTTACGGGCCTCTCGGCGAGACGACCGCTCGTGAAAATCAGCGAGGAGGTGTAGCTCTGCTTGACGTAACGGGGCGATAGCTTAGCAATGAGAAGAGGCACCACGTAACTAAACTGCACACTGTCGCGCAGATAGCTCACGGACACGTCGCTTACGGGACGGACGTCTAGGCTGTTGGCAGTGTAGACAATATGGTCAAGCGGTTGGCCAGCAACGGCATTGACATCCGCAAATAGCTTCTCGAGGCTAGACTCGGCATCGTCATGGTTGACGTCGCAAACATATCCCTGAATCGTTGCGTTCGGTACAGCGTCTTGGATTTTCTTGACAGCGGCGTCGACGCGGGTCTTCTTTGAGGAGGCGATATACACATTGGCTCCTTCAGTGGCAGCGAGCTGAGCTACCGCGGCCCCAATACCCGATGATCCACCGATGACTAGAACGTTTTGCCCTTTGATAGGTGGCATAATGGCAATAATGGAATGGTGAGTGTAATGGAATGAAGGTTGAAGTGGTTTGCTGTGAAGAGACTAACAACGAGGCTTCCTATTATATCAGTTCTTCTCGAGCTCGTCTTGAGAAGGGAGGGTTATCACGGAGAAATGAAAAGGTGAAGAAGATTTAAGCAAAAGCATCGTATACATTAGTATGGTAGTTACACCATCTCTGCATTTACGGTGTTTACCATCGTCATCTTACCTACCTAGGTAGCAAATAAATCCCGAATAGTACACCACCGAAGGTCCCGGTCGGAGTCCGATGTTACCGGCGGTGCCGGGCATCCATCCGAGACGTTGCTTCACACCATCTAGAAGCTCCAGCGATCATTTTACTGGAGAATAGAATTGACGAAACAGGATTTCCCAGCACCTAGATCGAGGGATAGCGGAGTTAGGTATTGCTGGAGTTAATGAAAACGGAGATAACGATGGGCTGGCTCCTTAAGGGGTATCCATACGTCACAAAGCCGTTTTCTTCCGATGCCTCTGACCCGTTCGTACCGTGGTTTGCGGCCCATATGCTTATGCCGACATTATCGTATCTTTCAGATGGTAGGTATACACTTAGAATATGAAGCAGGGCATTATAATTGTTCATTGTGGTCAACGATATCTTGTGTAGATGGATAATCCACCACTGGCTCCAATAGTGAGTTCGTTACGAGAGGTTGGTATGTATGAATGAAGGGAAATAGACAGCCTGGGAGGATCCTGGCTTTCTGTCAAATATAATTGACAGTAAAGTACAAGGAATAAGAATGGCTAAGAAAGACATTTTGGCGTAGTGGTAAATCTGACACTTTCTAAATGAGGGGGATGGGCATTGTTATTCATCACGTTGTACAACGGCTACCTACCTCTAGGTATAGCTTACAAGCCACCATTGCGTAGCTCCATGCACTCTACCTACTACCTATTGATTATTGGCCTATCAGGTTGTTATCAGCAGCAGCAGCCACCTTCGTTGCAGACAGTAAACTTCCGATTAGGCACCTGGTTCGTCTACTTCAGGCGCTCCGAGACATTTAGCTGATACTTTCGAGAGAGTCATAACCAGGCATCCCGGCGTTTCGTTGTCGCTTCGCCACTTGCGGCCGTGGACTTGATAACGATGACTGAATTGTCCCCGTTAGCAGCTCAGTTGATTCAATAACTTTGCAGTAGATTCATTCAGCGTCTTCACCATATTAAACATGCATGAAGCCGTTCGGTAATGCCGCGCGGCTAGATCCGGCAACGGTTCGGGGACCACTTCTACGGTCTGCGGAGCATCGCATCGAGCATTAAATTTACAAGTTAGCAAAGTCTCGCAAATACAGTTCTAATTGTTTGATCTTTACTGTTAACGACAAGAAATTTCTGGACAGTAAATTCGACTATTATATATCGCCTTTTGACAATTCTCGAGGTACTCGACGCCTGATACCAGTGCTAATGATTGCCTTACTGAAACCTGTTATATGGTTTAAGGTGCGCCACAGTCACCTTCTATACTTTGCCGATTACATCATACTATGCAGGACTTTTATTGGCTTATGCAGACTGGGGTACACGGCAGCGCCTCTGTTGAGGCCGGTCAAGTATTCTGGCATATTGTTTGACGGCAGCATGGAAGACAAGTGTCAAAGAAACAGTTAACTAGCACTTTTTCCTAGAATCCATCTAAGAATAGGGTACATCTATTTGCGGGTCAGAATAGCGAGGGATATGTAACGTACCCACAACCAACGGAGCCTTAACGAAGACAACAACTCTTAAGAGAGCGGCTCTACTAACTGGGCCTAATCCTATACCCAAGACCCAACTACACCTATGGCAGTTAACTTACCGCTACGGTAATCTCTCAGTCAATCAGAAGCCAACCCATAAATCAATATTTTCCGCCATTATTCCCGCCCAGTCCAAACTCTTCTGCCAAATCCTCTGCTGCTTAACCGGGTCCTGCGACTCAGGCGAGCTAGTCAGGTTTAGAGTCCCTTGGGGAAAAAACATGACCTTCGTACCCCTACCTATGGTTGGCATCGTGACATTTATGTCTTTCCGACATATCCCCCAAGAGCGTGAGATCATAGAAAGTTGAATATAGTTGCTAAAAGACTTAAGTCCGAGTATAAATGTAAGAAAGGCCGCCGTTTACTTCACGTTGTTTGAGTGCTCTCTTTCGATCACAAGTGTTATGCACCGAGTTGGTAACTCGTAAGTACCTAGGTAGCCTCGGAGGTTCTGTGTGGTTTGAGATAGACGGATATATTGACCACCAAGTTTGAATCTTCTTTTGGCGGTTCAATTACTCGAGCGTATTTGGTTGTAATATCGTCTTGAATAGGTACTTACCCTTAGATGAATATACTGCATGCTATATATAACACTATATACCATGTCAGTATAAACTTACCTAATTCTCTAGGTCATGGTGAAGATGTGCTTGATCGAAATTTCAATCTCTTAATGGCGAAATACGTGGGCGAGGGCTTCCCACCGCCATCTTTCCATTGGTATAAATCAAGAAAAAATCCCGTGGCACGAGAAGGTCACCTACTTAAGAACGAGAGAGAAATTTATCACAAAAAAGTCCCTATAAAGAAATCCAGTTGAAAGACGTAGGATCCGACCATAACTCAACGTAGTATATAACAATAAACATAATTCCACACATCCGAGCCGGCCCATCGAGCCTACGTCCGTCCAACCAGCCAACACGACAAGACTCCGCCAAGGGATCCCGGCCACGGAAGCTAGGTCTCCCTACCGAATCGGGACGAACCATCGTCAGGGCAGCCATCCTATTCGCGCAAAAACTAGATCTCAGAATAAGCGCGTCTCCACTCGTCTCCCCTTGTCTCCCCTACCGCATTTCAACTTCCGCTGTTTTGCCAAAAGGGAAGCCAGCGAGGTATTGGACGGTGGGCTGGGTGGGCTAGTATGTACATATGCGATGCCAATTAATGACACCTAGAACTGGGTCTAAGTTCTAAAAGTAGTTCAGTATGCGTGGGAGGGTGGAATCCCGGATAGGTTCGCGCGAGGTGACATCTGGCATGAGGCCACGCGTGGGTCCAAATTGCGTAGAGATAAAATATAAATAAGGGGACCCTGCATACCCGCGCTAGGTCAGAGCCAGAGCCGCCTTTTGATTGCAAGTAGTCCTTAGTCTTGGCGATGAAGTTCCTCGCGGTACAGCTGCTCGCAGTGGCGGTCGAAGCCGCCTTCACGTGGCAGAATGTCAAGATTGGAGGAGGTGGTGGCTTCGTTCCGGGCATCGTCTTCCATCCGACTGCTAAGGGCGTCGCCTATGCCCGGACGGATATTGGTGGGCTTTACCGGCTTGACTCGGAAGACGACTCGTGGACTGCTGTGACGGATGGCATCGCGGATAATGACAATTGGCATAACTGGGGAGTGGATGCCCTGGCTCTTGACCCACAAGATGAGAATGCAGTGTACGCTGCAGTCGGGATGTATACGAATGACTGGTATGTCGCACCTATCTCTCAATGTGATTGGCCTTAGGTTCAGCGCCATTGATACCGAACCAGGGACCCGAAACCCGGCTCCATCATCCGCAGCAGTGATAAAGGTGCCACATGGAAGACTACCGCCCTCCCTTTCAAGGTCGGAGGTAACATGCCAGGGAGAGGAATGGGAGAGCGTCTCGCTGTCGATCCAGCAAACTCCAAGATTCTGTACTTCGGTGCTCGTAGCGGCAACGGACTGTGGAAGAGTACGGATGGAGGAGAGACGTTTACCAAGGTATCCTCGTTCACGGCCGTTGGGACTTTCATTCCGGATCCTAACGATGCCAACGGCTTAAACAGCGACAAGCAAGGGCTAGCATTCGTTACCTTCGACTCTACGAGCGACACTACAGATGGCGCTACTAATAGGATCTTCGTAGGCACAGCTGACAACATCACCGCAAGCGTCTATGTTTCCGAAGACGCAGGCGTTACGTGGAATCCTGTCAAGGACCAGCCAGGCACCTATTTCCCGCATAAGTGTGTTCTCCAACCGGAAGAGAAGGCTCTATACCTCACGTACAGCGACGGCACGGGCCCCTACGATGGGACCAAGGGGGGAGTGTATCGGTACGACATTGCTGCAAGCACGTGGACGGATATTACACCGGTCGCGCATAGTGATCTGACTTATGGGTTTGGAGGCCTTGGCGTAGATATGCAGAAACCTGGAACTATTGTCGTAGCGAGCTTAAATTCATGGTGGCCAGACGCACAACTGTTCAGGTCGACCGACTCGGGCGCTACTTGGTCTAAACTCTGGGCGCAGACTGATCACTACTACTACACTCTTTCGGTAAGCAGCCAACCGAGTATGGAGTAGAGGGTTATACTGATATCCATTGTGTAGACCCCGAAAGCCCCATGGATACAGACGGGCTTCATCGACACAGACACGAAACACCTTGGGTGGATGATTGAGGCATTGGTAATTGACCCGTTAGATAGCGATCACTGGCTCTACTCTACCGGTTTGACTGTATACGGCGGCCACGACTTAACAAAATGGGATACAGACCACCTTGTCTCGATCCAGTCGCTCGCCGACGGAATTGAAGAATTTTCCGTGCAGGATGTTGCCTCACCGCCGGGAGGAAGCGAGTTGCTGGCGGCTGTTGGTGACGACAGCGGGTTCACGTTTGAAGATACAGCTAGTCTAAAATCGAGCCCCAAGACTCCCTGGATGAACCCGATTTGGTCGACGTCTCCTAGCGTCGATTACGCAGGGGCATCCGTGAAAAACATCGTCCGCATTGGGAACTCCGCTGGATCACCACAAATTGCGCTGTCGAGCGACGGTGGCGTGAGTTGGAGTAACTATTCAGGGGCGGACACCAGTCTAAGCGGCGGCACAGTCGCTTACTCCGCTAACGCAGACACGGTGCTGTGGTCAACGTCTAATAACGGCGTACAGCGTTCCCAGAACCAGGCCGCTTTCTCAGCAGTGTCCAGTCTTCCTTCGGGAGCCGTAGTCGTCTCAGACAAGCAGAACAACACCGTCTTCTACGGCGGCTCTGGCTCCATCTTCTATGTTAGTACCGATACTGGCTCATCGTTCGCAAAAGCCGGTTCTCTTGGTAGCGCCACTGCAGTACGCGATATCGCAGCTCACCCCGCAAAGGCGGGCAACGTCTGGGTGTCAACCGACGCAGGCATTTTTCACTCAACGGACTATGGCTCTTCCTTCACACAGGTGTCTACCACCCTGAAGAACACGTACCAGATCGCGCTCGGGAAGGGATCTGGAGAGGCCTGGAATGTGTATGCATTTGGCACAGGATCTGCGGGAGCCAAGCTGTACGGCAGCGCGGATGATGGCGCTTCTTGGACTGACATCCAGGGTAGTCAAGGCTTTGGCTCTATCGACAGCTGTAAGCTTGCTGGCAGTGGAAACACGGCCGGACAGGTGTTCGTTGGAACAAACGGCCGTGGAGTCTTCTATGCCTCCGGGGCTATCGAGAAGGGAAGTGAACGGAGATCCAGGGTGTTTAATGCATAGTCTTCTCTTTATTTAGTCCATGTCGAAAACACCCTCGACATGATAAATCGATGGTATGCCATTATGCCCGAGCATAATATTTCGTCCAGTGGTATTTGTAGAAGGAGGTTAGAGGTAAATGCAATCCAGTTGACTAACTGGTAAGGTGGACATTCTGTCATCTCCCAAGATCCGATACAGTGACCCATTTAAGAGGCTGGGTATTAACAAGACACGCGTGTATCGTGAGTGCACCTGATTCGCCTAGAAGGCCAGAGAAGTACAATGGCTTGACTTGCAGATCCAAGTCCAATCAGCTTCCCAGATAACAGCCCCATCACTGCTTTCCCCACAACTATGACGACGCTCTCTTCTCTTGTCCAGGTTTCAGATTCAGCTGATTGGAAGCGCTACTTGAGGGTACGTACTGCACCGCCATCTTGTCGAGAAATAGTGCATAAAGTCTCAAGCCTGATCTTCTATGGTCTGAAACACATCGTGTTCTCCAACAAAACGAATCACTATACACGAAGTTGAGACATACACGCCATTCTTCTGATCTCCTAGGTAGGCTATCTAATCCCGGTTGTCGGCAAACCCCAGAGGGACTGACCAAGACGATAGTCCACAAATAACGAAGCCTTATTTAATAAACATGGCCTGCGGCTCATCACACGCCCACCTCGTCAACCGGAACGGCCCCGGAAGCGCCGCGTCCTCGACCATCGAGAGCATCATCAAGCCCGCCGAAGCCACGGGAGGCAAGACCAGGTGTATCGACTGCGGCGACTTCGAGTGCTGCTGCATTCCCTGCGTCGTGATGTGAGGAAGTACAAGGAGATGGCGATAAGTAGCGGTAATGGCACACGAATAAACGATTTACGAAACGGAGTCGGTTTTGCGAGCAATTGTCATCTTGTTATTTGATGGTGTAGTCGTAGGACTAGACGGACTGTCCTCGAAGATAATACAAAAGGGTGTAGGAATACGCTCGCGATGTGTATTCCTGGCTCTTCTATTGAAAGTCTGGGGGTATCATAGCCAATATCAACCTAGTCCCTTCCCGTCCAAATGCGCGGGTCCCTGCAAAAATCCACAATCTGCACGTATAATCTGTAAGAGACGTCACCGAGAGCAACTACGCATGGTGTCTCCTCCTAGATGTCTTCAACGACAGACGCCCATGTTTCGTCCTCCGGTGCCCAAAATTCCTTCTTTGAAGGTGTTGTCAACGTGCTGATGAGATCATCTTCCACTTTCAAGCTGCCAAGCCCCTCCATGATACGCTCAGCCTTGTCCTTTGCGTCTCGGATCGCGTTTGTCTCGCCACGTGTGCGGTCTAGTTGGGCCTGCATCATCGAGATGAGCGATTCGCGGGCTTGGTGGGGTCGGTACTCGTTGATGAGATGGTGGAAGTTGATGAATAGGTCGCGTATGTCGTTAGTCTTCTCCTCGGCCTACGTTCCTCTTATCAGACAACAAGTCAAGAAAAGTGATAGCCCTACTACAAGTGTAATCACGTACAGCTTCAGGATTAATTGCCAGTAGTCCAACAAGCTCCAAGAAGTTGAGCAGTAGCGACTTGGCCAGTCTCTTGAGAATGAGCGCACGGTCGAAGTGTTTTCCATCGCGATCTCGCTCCTCCGGGTTCGGAAACAAGCGTCTTATATTCGACTCCTCTAGCCGGGGAAGCTCATCATTCAATCTGTACGTATCACCAAAGACTCTCCACACTCCGTCTGCCGGCTCCAAGGGAGGTTGTAGATTGCGCAGCTCGCGGGGTAGACCTTCGAGACGGACTTTCGAGGCATCTTCAATTCCTTGTCTCTCGGCTTCTTGCTTTCGCAATTCGTCTATGCGTGCCAGGTTCTCGGGTGTGAAGTCTCGCCAGAAGGGAGGTGGAGGAGGCCAGGTAGAAGATACCTGTTGCGGCTGTTCCTCCTCCATCGCGTCGCAGGGTAGGGTAGGAGTCTCAGTACATGGGGCTTCTTTCCAAATGCAGTAGATGAATGGTAGAGGGCAATTGGGTGGGTGAACTGGAATGTGAAGTGTGTGTAAAAGTTTGGTCCTTTGTGAGCTGGAAGGTGGGAGCTCGTCCAACTATCGATAAGTACATGCACTAGATAAAATACTATGTACGACACTCTATAAGGCGGCGTTCTTTTCTCCACAACAATAACTCCAATTGGGGGTTGTGCGGGGACCCTTGAATTCTCTACACGAAGCTGTGGCTGAACCCCGACCGCTGACCCGCATCTTTGTGAAGTCAGCCCGCTGGCCGAGATCGACCAGCCGCAATGGCATCGAGCCACAAACGATCACCATGACGGTCGATGGAGCTACTTGTGGTCCTTCGGCCGAACTCACCAAGCCATAAAAACAATTGAGCTGTTCTCAGCTTGCTAGACAGCTCTCCGAATCCTCTTCCTTCATCCCACAACTTCTTCCGTCAAGAATTGCCCAAAGTCAATCCAACACCAGCAATTCATCGACGATGCATGATCGCGAGCACGTCCGCGCCCTCCTGCGCGCCCAGCAGGCCCAGCAGGCCCAGAACCGTGAGCAACACCAGCACGCCTTCTACTTAGATGGAGGCAAGCTTCTCTGCAAGGTGTGCCACGAGCAAGTGCCAACGGAAGATCAATGGGACGCCCACACTCAGACTGCCACTCACGTACAACGACTTGAGACGCTCCAGTCGCAGCCAGGATCCGGGTTTGAGAGACCCGTCCCTCCCAAGCGCAAGCGTACGGAAGCCGTTGCTAAGAAACCTGTCAAAACCGAAAATCTGTCCTCCACAGACGACGACGGCTCCGACTACGACTACGCTGATGAGCCGCCCCTTAAGAGACACATGACCCGCCGCGATGCTCAGCAGTCGCCTCCCGCCACGCTCGACCGCCGTGCCTCCAACACACCGGTGCAAGGTGTGGAGATCGCCATCCCATCGCGTCCCGCCACGCCAGCCGCGGGTTCTAACTCGGCGACCTCAACCCCTATGGGAATGCCCGTAGGACGCTCACCGCTCATCGGCTCCGAGACGACGTCTACGACCACCTCGACACCCAGCACCCAGCAGCACCAGGCTATCTCTACTCAAGCCCTCGCCGTGCCTGCCTCCACCGCCGCGTCCGCATCTGCAACCGCATCCGCAACATCCGGCACCCAAGCCGCAGCCAACGCCGTCGACGAAGCAGAATGGGCCGCCTTCGAAGCCGAAGTCGCCAACGCCCCCGAGGCAGCCGCACCCACTGCTCTGGAAGCTCTATCCAGCACCGCCGCGATCACCGCGCCAGCCCTAACCGCCGCGCAGCTCGCCGCACAGTCGCAGGACGAAGAGCACGAGCGCCAGAACCTGCTCCTCACCGGTGAACGCGAGGACACGAGTCTCGCACGCCTCGCCGAGCTCGACCACATGGAGGAACTGGAAGGCCGCGTTCGCCGCCTTAAGGAGCGCCGCGAGCAGGTGCATAAGATGAGCGTCGCGAACCTCCGAGGAGCCACCGCCACCACCGCCACTACTACTTCTGGTGTTCAGGGAGGAGAAGGTCCCGATTCCGATGTAGTCATGGCTAAGGGCCCTGCTGCAGAGGACAAGGAGAACGACGCCACTGGTGCTGTTCACGAGGACCAGGATGACGAAGATGATGACGAGGAGGATGAAGGTTGGGATGTGTTCCGATTCCATTAAATGGAGCGGAGGGCAGACAGACACACGTACGAACTTGGCATTAAGGAGTCTGGAGACCTAGGAGTTTGACATACCATACCAATACCGTCTTGATCCGGATGAGTTCGGAAAAGGGAGGGGATTACTTTGCATACGCATACGCATACGGCCGCGATGGCGGTCTTTTGAGTCTCGAGTCCTGCGTCTCGAGTTATTGCATCTTGAGTCTTGCGTCTCAAGTCTGACATCTTGAGACTTGCATCTTGCATCTTACGTCTTACCAACACCCAACCACGTAGGAGGAGTTGGATGACAAGGTGGCGTTTGGCACATACTGCATCTACAAGGCTCGCATACTCAATTCCTTCTTCTTGTATTGCTTTAGGAACCGGTGTCTCCCCAGAGAGAACCGGCAGATACCAACAGATGGAAACCCCAAACACATGATCGTTATCAAGTTAATTCATTTACAAACCGGCAGTCTTCAAACCGTGAAATTCCTTAAGTGACCAGTAGACCTTATACCTTCCCGCGTAAATACGTTCCCGTAAACAAGCTCTTATGAGCTCTCGTTAATCATATACATCTATGCATCCAAATTTGAAATGCGATTCGCAAAGTAGAGTAATATCCAGCCACCGTGATAACCTAGTGACTAACAAACGGAGAGGATGGATCATCTCCTGTAAATCGAGTCCTTCATCGTACACCCTGCACACCCTCGCCATCCCTCCCCACGCGCTCCCAAAACCTTCTCAACCGCCACACTCTACCAACACCAGCGTGCTCCTCCCACTTCCTAACGCCCTCGCTCCTCTCCCTAACCTCACCGCGCCAGACGGCACCAACCCATCGCCGGAGGCCATCCTTAAGCTTCTCCTTCTCGACAGCGCGTTTCTTAGCCACGAGGCCAGGCGCCACACTGCCCTCCACGACCTCAGGCGGGAGCACCCCACGCTGAACCAGAGACTCGGCAGATGGCCGCAGGGGCAGACGCCGGGACAGCCGAATCGCGACCAGATTCCGCGCTAGACGCCGTGAGATCTGCGTCGTGTGCGTGAGGAAAATGTGACGCGCGATCAGCTCTGCAAGCGTAGGCCTGGAGGGAGACGTCAAGAGGGGTGGTAGTGACGAGCGGGCGCGCCGGAGGCGCAGGGTGTGCAGGATAGGGTGTAGGCACAGAGTCCTAAAGTGGTGGTTGATCTAAGCTCACGGTTAGTACAGTATGATCAACGAGACGTTGTATCGTCTGGGGTGATCGGCGTTGGGGGGACGAGAAGAGGTGATAAAGGGGGAGTATTGAACCAAGATGACCAAAATGTATACGCGTCTACGTTTCAGTGAGGCGCTCTCATGAGATAAATACGAGGAAATGAGAATAATGGCTCATCGCGAGGTTGCAGAGAGTGAAACCGCAGGACTCCCCGTGCAACCCGAATAAAGCCTCAATCTTGGAGTGCCGGGGAAAGGAGGCCGGGTTCAACGTTGCCATCATGAATACGGTTCAATCCAGAAGATAGACATACCCTCGAAGTGGCCAGCAGATCGCTCACATCTAGGAAGGTGAGTATATGCATCAATATCTCATTCGGCAGACCGTCCAAACTCAACGAGTCCCACCCCCAGGGGAACAGGGTCGGCGGTCTTGTTACCATGACATCTGCTGTTCTCTCCCAATGCGGGCCCTGAGTAGGTGGCACATCTGGCGCGGATTGAGAGGCCTCTGACGAGGCTATCGTATCTGGTGACGAGCATGAAACATCCACAGATTGACCCGCGGCTGGCCGCATCCCGTCATCGACGATCCCAGCATACATTCCCAGGTGTTCGGAGTCCAAGGAGTCCGCAGCTATGACAGTTGGTTGGGCATCAACATTGGTGGCCGTTCTAGAGGCCGGGCGCCGCGGGGTAGCATCGCCACTCGCGGCAACCGGCGACGAAGAAGGTAAAGAGGACGTAGGCGACACCATAGTGCGATGCGATGTGAGCAAGGTCAGATCACGGGTCTTCGTGACGAGCTGTTGCTGCTGCGAGTCGGTTTCTTCGGCTAAATGCGCCGACATGTTTGTAGTCTAGCCTTGCCACGACGTGCGCGGGGCTACTAGCCAGGTAGCAACGGTGATGAAGTGGCAGTAGGGATAGCCCCTTGGTCCGGCGTATCCCAGTGAGTAGGATGAGAGGTGCAATACTGTACAAGGTCAGTCTTCGGTGAGACTTTGTGTGAATATAAGCCGCAGGAAGGCAACAAGGTGTGATGGTGAGTGGTAGTTCGCTGTGCCGTATGCCAGTTTAACAAGATCCGCGTTCCCCGAGTGGCCAGCAACGCCAAACCTCCAGAATGAGTAGCAACGTAGGCTGTGATGAGCGGTTAGTTGCTTGCACCGGTAGAATGCATGTCTTGATGTAAGGTATGCCTAGGTGTGTGTCGGTAGGTGTATATCAGGAGCTGTTAATGTGGTGGAATGAGGCGAGCGGCAGCTCAGGAAGCTATTCCCAGCTAGTGACGCTTACGTACAGCGTTCCTGATGACTAGGTGCGCAAAGAATGGATAGATTGGCGCACTGGAGACAGCTGTCGCGTTGATAAGATGATGCGGGTAATAATAAGATCCGATATCAGTACTATAGTGTGGCCGTTTAGGTGGTCGATGTCGTGCAAGGCAGCACTTTACGGTTGGAGTGAGTAATCATGAAGGCGTGTGAGGGGCTGGCTGAAGGGGTCCCTGACGCACATGAGAACACATGAGGCCAGGTAATAGTTCACGCATAGGTTAAATTAGGATGATGCGTGATGTTAATGAAGTTGAGCCGAACGAGTTGTGATCTTAGGGATGATGTGTCTGCGATGTTGTCGAAGGACGCGAATCGTGTTTCGGTTGTTTCGTCAGAGCCACTGAGCCACTGGTAGACGCTATGTACCTTCCCTCACTGACGAATGCGGTACATGTACCTGCCTCATCGTACGTTGTACGAAAGTACATCATGTACATGTCCCCTCCCCTCTCCCCCCCCATATTTAGCTGAGCTAAGGCGCACGGACTACGGGGTAAAATGATAGTGTCCGGATTGCCGGATTCGGAACTGATCGCAGGGCCGGGTTCGTCCTATGTACATGTAGTTCACCTAGCTGGATCACCAATCAATCTTCAATGTTGTGGAATAGAACATGAACAGAAGTCTGATATAGTGCAATCTTGAAGTCGTCATCCGCGAGAATCTATACAGTTTCATACCTTTCCAGAACCATTTAATGAAAAGGACAAATAGAACGTCGACAACAACAAATGGCGTTAATGTTTCGAGTACATAAAAGCCCGAAGGAGAGACCTAGTGCACAGTAAGAGAAGCATCTAATCTCTACTAACATACCCAAAGTACCTCCCCTCCGTATGAACTTACCGTGCCACTTCAGGTGAGACAACGCCGATCACGCCTGGTACTAACCTACCTGCCGGATTTCCTCGTTGTAATGCCAGATCAAGATCGCATGCTGTACGTAATACAGCACGGGAGCGGGAGCGGGACCAGATGATCCAAGATTTGTGACTTAGGTAGGTCCGCAGCGCAGGGCAAATGTGCTGCTCTGTCTTAAGTAAGAAGGTCTATCCCGCTAGGAATTATTTTAACCTCCGGCTTATTTCTGACATATGTACCGAGGCAGACGGGAGATCTACGGAGGAAGTTCTCCAGAAACATGTTTGTAGGACGCGGGATGTCATGTAGGGATCACGCGTAGAGCAGATGCATACATACACGCACATACACGCATACATATACATATACACATACATGTATACACATAGTACGTCAACTATATTGTCAACTATATTAGTAGTGTAAAGGACTATAGTAAGGGGGAGCGAGAGGCGTCAGGGGGGGCGTGTTCGTATTGATTTGACGCAAGAGCTTACCCCACATGTACCTTGTATATCGTAAGTCGCTAAACTTTAGCTTTGACACGATACCGGCCCAGGATCGGAAAGGGGACAGGGGTAGAAGGATTATCATCGTTGCTTTCGTACAGTAATGTTGTTCATGTGTTGTCCAATTTACTACATGTACGTAGGCCCTTTTATCTTCATACAGTAGCGGCAATCCGAAAAGTGTAAAAAGGTGGTCTGAGTCGTGGTAGAGAGCATTAATTGCCTTAATATAGGTAGATAAACCCAGTTGGACTATCTACCTAGGTACCAGGTATGTTCAGGAGCTTCGACCAGTATAGCCCCTGGTGTAGGTCGGGCAAGATATGGCAACCCAGACACTCGTCCACCACATAACGATCCATAACCTTCTGACGATTCTAATTTTTTTTCTAGAAGAAAACTACCCGTCTTGCTTCATCATAAAGAGGTATTGAAGTACTCGTCCCGGCCCGAGAAGCTGTAACAGAAACCTGTTACTTGTCACAATTCCCGGAATTCCAACCCCCGACGCGTTGCATGTACCTGACATAAAAAGAACGTGGTGCTGTAAGTAAGAAGTACCTTAAACATGAAATGACGTGTTTCTCGCCCCCAAGTTCGAGTCCCCTTGTCAACACCGCCGAACGAACGGTGGAGCTCGGCGCGGCCTTGAGGGCCGAATACGGTCTCTTTTCTGGCCGTCAACGTGGTCGCGATCCCTCCGACCCCCTCGGCCTCTCTTTTCGGTTAGCATCAATGCCCAATGACAGGAATTGGAAGTTTTGTACGACCGGCCAATTGGGCTCCGAGAGAGGATCGAGGAGGTGTGGCCAACATGCCCAGAATCTGTGTCTTTCTATCTCGGGGCGAGAGAACCTACATTGGTAGTCGGTGTATACCACTACCGTTTGTGGCTCAGCTCGCGAAGTCCTTGCTCGATTACTTAGTTGTAACCCTGCAATGCAGATGGATGGGAAAAGCTAGATCACCCTGCATCCATGCGATGCGAGCACATCCGCTGTGGAGTATCTGTGAACCCATTCTCCAGGCAGAGTCGGCAACAGAGCCGTTCCAATCACTCACCCCTGTCTGACCTTGAAATCGATGGTGTTAAAGAGGACAACTCATAGCTTTGTCCAACCATGGCTAATGAAGGGAAAGGCAGTAGCCATTGAGCAAGACTCGATGAAGCCTCATTCGGAACCTCGAAGAGACGGTGAGCCAGGAGAGGTCCGTAGTTGCAGGAGTTGACATAGTCCCTTAAGGGTTCGACGAATCCGGGCCTCTCCTGATGAACGAGCATGTGTGGCAGGTTACACAGAGCCGTAGAAGCTCAAACAACGAATCAAGTAGAAGAATCTGAGAGGCATCACACCTCTCTCACGGTCCTGTAAGGGCTATACCTAGCGAACTTCTTGAAGAACTGTTCTCTACGCATCCTCCGGATAGAAGTGAGATACATTCCGCCCCGGCAACTTCTCTGGCTTTGGCCCCCAACCAATGAGCTGGCAGTGCAGGGCTACGAGAGGCTGTTAACAAAACAGGAACACATGGCTGATCTTCTCTCCCTCTAGTCCAACGCTCTTGCGGGTGGATTCAGATGCATGCTCCTGCATCCAGGGGGGGTCTGTACTCCCCACGCCCCCCAAAGGTGGCCCACCCCTATTCGAGTAAAGGTGGGTAGCGATGGGTGTCAGAGTGTCTCGGAGCCCACGGAGCGTCATTGGGCTAAAGGACTAAATAGGCTTCTCTGCTTACTTCGAACTATGGGAATGCGCATATCATTTCTTGCACATGATTTCAGCATAGTGTGGCCGGAATTATCACAGTCTTGGTAGAATTTTCCACGGCTGCCGAAGGTCTGGAAGCTCTTGATTGGCTGGTCAAAAATCAAGTTCAACGTCAAATCTCCCCCTTTTGCTACGGGCGATGATTGACATCCGTCCTGCAGATGTCAAAGCAAGAACCGAGCTGTTATCTCTCAGATAGATCAACCGCTGTGTCTACATCGATGTGAACGGAACGGGCCGTGGGGTACTAGGCCGGGCACCCATGATTCTCCCGGAAAGGGATATATTCACAACACCACTTGGCCGCCTTGTACGGCCTTGTTGATCCAGGGGTTCGCGTTTGGAACATAGCATTGTATTAGATACAAACAATGATGATAATGGACATAAAGATCACTCCAATTATACCGAGGCTTGGCTTTGTCATTGATATCCCTTACCGCCGAGGAAATATCTGTTTTTCATCTAACGCAGGATAAACTGGATGGCACGCAACCATACCATTGAACTATCGGCTTATGTCTCATGATGCTAAGGCCTCACCGTCTCCTCGTGGAATTGAGGTTATGGTCATACTTTACCGGCCAATATACGAAGCAAACAACCTGCATATGTGGAGTCATGCCATGAGTTAAATATGGCATCATCCTAATTATCGGGTCGTCAATATTTTGACGAAACGTAAGATATGTGGCGAGCTTCACGGGAATGAGATCAATATCCATGATAGAATTACCAAGCTATTGTAGTGCTTATAAATGTAGGGCCGTTAGGGAATAATATTGCAGACGGAAATAGTACGGCTACCCCTTTTCAGAGGGCATCAAACCCTACTTCAAAGCGTGAACTAGTTTATTCAAAATATTATGACAAGGACCTCACGTTACACTACTCACCATATAAAAACTATAAACATTCTATGGGTCCCATCGAGGTGTCTTGTACTTTAACCCTTCTCGTATAGTAGCATGAACCGGTACCGAAGACTAGATGCGGCCATGATCGTAGGCCATTCCCACAGAGGTATAAGTTGGGAGAAAACTAGGGCTGTTTTCGATCCCCCAGAGTTCCTGGGCACGCATCTTGCACAAGCCCGGGGGCGAAATCGTGCAGGTGGGCCTAGCCCGGCCAAAAAAGCATTGCCACGTCGCTGGCCTAACTAAACCCCCCGTTGAAGATCTCGAGTTTACTTGACTTGCGTATATCCGGAATAGGGGGAAGCTTTCTATATGTGACTTGAAGTAGTTTCACATGAACAGTGGAAGGTCTTGCGGTATCATGGGGGAAAATATGTTCTGCTTGGGGGCGCCTACGTATCTGGCCTTCGAAAGTGGCCGCAGAGAGGGTAGCCTAGTTCGTCAACCCAAAAAGGTACTACTATAGACGAAGTCGTCATAGTAACCCAAATCCCTGTTCAGACGATGTGTTGTCCATTTTCCGGGAAAGGGTTCAGAGAATTCCACAACTTACTGGAAACGGGTATATCGGATGCTGAGGAAGCTTGAACAACTCGTAATGGATGTTGGCTGCAAGTGCTTGCCCAGACTGCGTCAGGACGATATCGTCTTTCCCGATGTGGCTTGATGATGAGCTGGACCGTCTCGATAAGATTAAAAAAATACCATAGCTCAATGGAAACCCAATCAAACAAAATCAGGCGAGAAGCGGCAAGGAAAGGGAGTGGCAAAAGCAATCAAATCTGCTAGTCGATAAACTACCTACGCAATATGGGACCTGTCTAAGCCTAAACAAAAAGGAAAGACCAACGTTCGTCCTGCTATAGATGCAGGATATAGTCTCGGAGTTTTGCGGCGAGTGATTGGGCATCTGTTTAAGGTAATCACCCGAGACGTGGCAAGGGACGAAACATGCTCCCCTGTTCCAGTGATTGACAGTACATGCTCGTCCTAAAGGGCAAGTTGCCTCACGAGGCCGGGGGGGTAAGGAGACCTACCCGCGGCTAGCCAGATGGCTTGCATAGGCAGGCAGTGGGGATGGATGGGCCACATCCTGGTTGCAGACGGGAAAGGATCAAACTCTGCGTGCAACGGGGTGTAGTAACAGGGTGTCAAATTCGAGGCTGATGAGCTCACGTATCAGGGTTAACGGCGGCGGGCCGCTCAGAGACAGTTAGAATCGACCCAATAGAGAACAGCGAAGGTAAAGAGGGGCCGCCATCTATCGTTCTCGAATCAAGTAGCTGGTAAACTTACTCGTTCAGTCAGGGTACTCGTAGGCTGTATCCAGAGTGGGGAAGTTGTGCCGGTGGAAAATTGAAGCACTAGGTCAACGTGGCATTCCATCCAGCATTCTAGTAAACATGTTGGACGGACTGGATGTGAAATGGACATGCAACCCCAATTAGCAGACAGGCTGAGTTGTCAACGACCAATCCTCGGCGGTTGTTTGTGATAACTCTGGGCACAGTGTTGACGAATATGTAGTGGAAGGTTGCGGCCAACGCAAGTCGAGAACTGGCACCGGGTAGAAATCACCAGATGGAAACCCAAGGCGTGGACGAAAAGTATAAGTATTCCTGTCCTCCCTACTGATGTCACTCGGGTTTTGTGGTGGAGTAAGTTCGAACCGAGATATCAAGAATCTCAGTCTATACACGAGAAAAAAGGGGAACATTAACCCAAGTCCGTTGTGAATATTGATATAGTTACCCTGGTTGAAACCTAGAGGTATAGCTTGCTGACGGCCCATTTTCCACCCCTTCGACTAAGCTAATTGGTGGACAGCCAGGCCAAGCTTCTTACTTCAGATCGAACTCTTCTCCAATCGGCGACGATGTGCTATTTCGAACAAACGCGTTGGATGTGCGGCTACTGGCGATGGGGCCACTTCCGCCAACAATGTACGAAGGAGTATCGAACCGGAGAGACCTGCGGACTGAAGCTGGTGTACTGTACCAACCAAGAGCCGGATAACTGTAAACTCTGCAAAGACATCGAGAAGAAACAACGGAAGTTGAACAAGCTCCAAACCGACATTTACCGGTGGCAGAGGGAAGGGAACCGAACCGCAACGATCGAGAAAGCCCAAAGGGATATGGGAGAGGTCGATGAGGCGATCCATAACATGATCCAACAACATCAAAACAGGGCGTTCTCGGTGGTATAGACACTTTTGGTCAGCGATATACAGGGAAAGAGGAAGGGGGGAAGGGAGGTTAACATTGCTACTCGTGATCAGTAGAGTTCTTTTGTACGGGTTTATAGGAACAACTTCAGAAGGGTGGGAGAGGTCAATTTCAAAATTTCTGGAATGGGTTTCTAAGAAATTGGTGGTCTTTGAAGAAGCATGATGGGAAGCCGGTCTTTTGTACGTTGTACTCGATGTGATTATCTGATCTAAATGTACTAGAGACATCTGTTATAAATCAACTCCGGTGCTCAATTGGGGTTTTAGAAGGATTTTAAGCGTGACCGATGCTCGGAAGAGTCCCACTAAGTGTCTGTCTCTTTCTGTATTCGTCCCTACGATGGATAGCTCGATGTCCTAGCAATTGTCTGACCGAGGCATCACTGGACAGGCGGTCAAAAAGGCGAAATTCAGTGACAAGACCAAGCTAATAGTCAGACCCGTACCCGGGTAGATCCTTCCGACGGAAGTCACGGGAGACAGAGCAACGTTGAATGGAAGGCTTTCTACTAGACCATTCACGCAGGCGCTTTGGTGGGAAGAAAAGAGAGTTTGGGCTATATGCTCGGTCACATATTATTCTTGTGGTAATACATTTACAAGAGGTGGCTTGTGACCAGTAACGCGTAACCCTAAGTGAGTGGATAGGAGACCGGGGATTGATATTAGGGGGTGGTTGCGGCCCTTCCCGAATTCCCCGCTTACCGGCTGGATCTGACGCACAGACTCCCGTTTACAATTCTAGAAGACATATCGTGAGCTTCTTCGCAGAATGATTCCTCACATATGACCGAAGCCGGATGAGATTCTAGTTTATATGATGAAATATGTATAGAAAAGCGTACCGGACGGGCGGGACTCTTATAGGGAGCCCACCCATTAGCTAGGCACGTGTGTACTATGCGATGGAGATACTCCTCTCAGACCCCCTGAAAACGTCACCTGATTGGCTGTATTTGTGCTAATAAAACGCAGGTAAGCGGAAAGAGGATGGGATATATTGTCTTAATTTAGTATATGGATCTTGGTCTCCGCCGTATATTCCGAGATTGGAATAGAACACGACCCGCCGTAAACTTCGGTCAGGTCGTGAAAAAATCCATTACCAAGTCTAGTCGGCTCCAGACCATCGGTATCAACTCCATCATCGGCTGGTAGAGCCGAATCACCTCCATTCAAAATAGCTTGCGCCATCCACCCGTTAGTAGCTCCATCATGTCCTGACAGCAGTTATGTCCGCAAATGTTCCCACAAGGGGGCCGCCCGCTTCATCTTTAATGCTAGGGGCTTTGCCTTGCAGCTCTACGGTATCATCCTCGCTCAATAGCCATTCTACGGCACCGGGACCACCATCCGCATTGCCTTCCACATCGGGCGAGATCTTGGATAATATGTTTTGGTACCGGGCTAGACGGGCTTCTTGCCCTGAAAATAGGGCTGGCTGAGTCCTTTGGGATTCCTGCGGGGTGATTTCGAAAACATCAACGAGATTACTGAGACAACGATCAGCATGGCTGTATAGGCGCACGTGAGATTGAAAGATATAATTACTTTGAAGTCCGCGCAACCACTCTTTGTAGGGCTTCCACTTCCCGTTGCGACTCGAGAGGATCGGCTTGAGCGTTTAGATTATGCTCCCCAAAGCTTCCGTACTGCAGATTATTCGGATCGTCGAACAGTAGTCGAGATACGTCATCCTTTTCACCAATCAGTCAACACCAATTGATTTGTTCAAAGAGACCTGAGCGCGTACTTCATCATACGAATCGCGGCGTCGGCGGCCGAGACAGGAGGAGCAAATTCCCATGGTGATTGTGTCGAATTGAATGTCGAAAGGAAGGCGAGAAAATATTGGAATGGGACATTTGCCCTCAGCTAGCGATTAGTAGAATGAAAGCATAAGGATTGTATAATCTGCCTGGTGGCCCGAGGCGAGAGTTAGAAACTTTGAGGCGCTCGTCGCAAAAGATGAAGTTGGAAGAATCTCGGTGTCAGGTCCCTGCGCGACACAGGGACTTCCAGGGTTCTACGTACCTCCTTCAGCTCCTTCCAGAATAAGGCCCGTGCAGCGTTACGTAATCATCAAACTCAGCCAATGACGACATCAGAACTTGCATCCTATCCAAATCTCCCATCTTCAAGTTCACGTGGTCCTCGTAACCTTCTAACCAACATCATAATACTGGCAACTATCTTCAAGAAGCTGATGATATTATCCCGTATGCTTCCTTTGCGGTGGCCATCTGCGTCGCATGTCGTGACATTGACTGTTATTTGTTACCCTAAGTCTTATATTTTGTCTTATATTTTCACCTTTCCTGCACATTCTGTCTCGTTTCTTCGTCACGCTGGTCACTTCACACAAAAATGGACATCGCGATGAGTAACACGTCCGTTTTGTGTTACAACCCTGACCTAAATTTTATTCATTTTAAATACCTATATTTATCCCAGGCCGAGGTCAATGTGAGGTTAATGCGCGTTGTATCCGACTCGCTATCTCGCTTATATCGTCCTTGGTGGTCTTTTGACTCCCCATGATATACAGAACATTCCCTAAGACTCGGCTATGGATGTTCCACATTTCTTCCTTATTGCCGTCGAGTAGAGCACGTTGTAGGCTCAGTGCCGCGGTACTCTTATATCCTAGACCATCCGCGGCGTTCATATGAATCGCAAGAATACTACCCAGAGCCCAGGTTCCTGCGACGAGCTGTGTTTGATTCGAGATACATTTCAACAAGTCCCAGGGCCATATGGACCATACTTCAGGCTTCGCGGCGTTGGACGGGCTTTTCGGGGATCCCGACCAGTCCACATCTTTTGCCCAATCCCATTCTCCTCGCTTCTCCATTGACTGCATCTGTCGCACCGATTCTAAACCAACTTGACAGCCGATTGCGTGGGCTGTGTAACTGTGTCCATGAAGCAATGCATCTGCCTTGTCGTCGCTTTCGAAGGCTTTAAAGATGCTCTCAGACGCTAACGTGGTGCTGAGTGGCACCAAACCACCAGTCAGGAGCTTAGCATGAACAGAGATATCGGCTTCAGTTTTGAGGAAAGAGGAGGCTGAGAATCTGCCGAGTCGATATAGTCCAGTAAAGACTTCATCAAATATGACAGGAAGCCCAGTCCAACTCGTAGGATCCAAGTTGTCCGCCTCGGGATATGATCCAAAAAGCTTTGCTGAACGCCGAACTACATTAACAAGAGCACGCTGGAAAAGGGGGTCCCTGGACTCAAATTAGCTTTCACGGTCTTTGAAGAGGTATTGCGAGTCGGCTCCTTACACTAGCTCCATGCCTCCAGCTCCGATTACCACCGGTTCCATTAGCAGGGCACCGAATTTTCGGTCGTTGCCTATGTGATGCGACAGTCTTCTTTCAATGTAGTCCTCATATACTGCATGCTGTTCCCTCGACTCCCGAGAATCGATATCGAATACATCGGACAGATGATTGAAAACTTGGTCATTTCCAAGGTCAGCTCTCAGCGCCTCGGGTATGCCAACCACCCAGTGGCCGCGAACACACTTGACTCTCGGGTAGTCGAACCAGATTCCCCTTCCGTTATACCACTCAATATTCTCATTGTAAGTACTCGGCTCAGCGCAGTCCATGGCACCAATGGTGTCACCATGATATCCGCCTTTCAATCCAATGATTCCGATATCAGCATTTGCAGCCCAGCCATACCGGAGTCTAGCCGCTCGCAGTGCCATCTTCACGGCTACTTCTACGCCTGTGCTCCCGTTGTCCGAATAGAATACGCGAGTGAGACGAGGATTCTTCATCCCACCCAGAAGTGTCTCTGCCAAGGCCAAAGCAGGCTCATGAATGGCTCCGGCAAACATGACGTGGCCGTAACGACCAGCCGCATAGGCTGCGCTAAGCGTGAGTGAGGGATTTCCGTGGCCAAGCCCTTGAGTCCACCACGACGCAGAACCATCAAAAGAAGGCTGCAAAACGGGTTCCTTTTCATCAATCGCGCTTCCTGTCCTCGGTACGAGTGTTTGAAAGAAGTCCCCTCGAGCGCTATCAATTGCAACGATGCTCTCCGGTGAAATGAGCTTGTGCTGGGTGAACGGGTACCATATCTGCTTACACGCATCGCCAGGCATAGACTCAAGCCTCTCAATCCGCGCTTGATGTTTGCGGTTTAAATGATCGAGGACGCTGCGAGTAGCTGTGCTTCGGCTTTCGTCTTGATAGTATTGCGACATCGCCTTCGTGTCTGTATCTCTGTTATCCAGTCTGGCCGGAGGCCTCGGCAAAGATGCAACAGGTATGCCATGGTAAGCCGTAAAGTAGTCTTTCAAGTACTCCTCGTTATTATATTCGCTGTCCTGGAATACCAGGATAGTTTCGACATCGTATCCACGGAGCTTGAGGGACTCGAAAGCAGAAATCGTTAGTGAGATACCACCGAGCTTGGAGTCAGCGATGAGCACAACAGGGCATCGCAAGGCCGTATACAAGTCTGCTTGTGTGGTGCCTAACGGTCCGGGCGAATGAACGCCGCCAGCAGTTTCAATGAAAAGCCAACCAGGGCCGTGAGACGCCTTTCGAGATGCGAATTGATATATCTTGGAGAGAAGCTCTTTATCCGAAGGGACTGACTTCACAGCTGGACGTTAGATTACAGGGTGCTACGAACGTCGGGCACTAAGCATCACTGTACCTTGCCCTTAGCCGCGGCATGCGGACTCATCGCAAGGTCATATTGTAACAACGTCGTGCGATCAACCCCCGGGGCATGCCTCTCGATATGACTAAATTCCCATTAATATCCGGGTTACACAATAGTATCTATGCTCACTCCTAGAAATCTCACAGGTCAGTGTTGGCACTCTTATGGAAATCAAATATCTAGAAGCTCACTGACACCGGTCATCGGCCTCATCTCCAGGGCCTGTCGAAACGGGCTTGAGGAACGTCGTCTGTTCTTTTTTCCATATATCATTGGCAGCCCTACAGAGGATCGTGGTAAAGACAGTTTTGCCGACATCAGTGTTGGCCCCGTAGACTTGAAAGACTCGAAGTGAGCGCCAAAGCAAGGGATGGACTGGCGCCATTTACACTGCACCAAGCCTTCCAAGGCCGCGAGTACTTGGTGTTGTCCAGGGTAAACTAAATAGCCCAGGGACAAGATTGTGTGCTGGGGAACGTTCCATTTAATCTGGACAGGCCGATCTGGACCCCACTAACCCGCAGCTTTAGAGCCATGCCATCGGTCCGGGAGTTCTCAACACTTATACTAGGGTATAAGGTATAGATCGACTTCCGGTGAAAAATTAGAAGATCGATGACATTGTAGCGGCTCTAATCATTCTACAATCAAATCAAAAGATAGCGATGCCGGAACCCCAAAGCCAGCTGGATAGCACACTTGGAGCTCTTTTAGCGCGCCGAAAATCCCTCGGCAGGCTCAGGAGGTTAACCAATGCTCCACCAAATAGCGTCGACTTCTCATCAAATGGCTACCTATCGTTGTCAACAAATCCAGTAATCCAGAAGGCCTTGCTGTCGCGATTGCAAGCCGAGGTCACGGCTTCTGAGAACCACGATGAATTGCGCCGGAGGTCAATCCTCGGCTCAGGGGGCTCTCGCCTTCTGGATGGCAACTCTTCGTTTGCAGAATCGCTTGAAGTGAAAATTGCTTCTTTCCATAATTCAGAAGCTGCGCTTCTATTCACCTCTGCGTATGATGCGAATACAGGGCTTCTAGGCAGCGTTCCGCAACCTGGAGACATCATTGTCTATGATGAGCTGATTCATGCAAGCGTTCATGAAGGGATGCGCTTGAGTCGGGCTACTAAGAGGATTCCATTTGCGCATGATTCCATATCAGAGTCCTATCAAGGCCGTAATACCAATGATGGAGTTGGCCAGCTAGGACCCCAGAGCAAGACTCGGAGTCTCGACGAGGTACTGAGGCAACTATCCGGGGACGAGCGTGTTGTAAATTCTAAGGCGCACGTTTTTATATGTGTAGAGGGACTCTACAGTATGGATGGCGACGTCCCGCGTTTGAAAGAGATTGTCGAGATTGTTGACCGCTATCTGCCGTCCGGAAACGGCTACATCATAGTAGATGAAGCTCACTCCGTGGGCGTCTTTGGCGACAATGGCCGCGGCTTAGTCTGCCAACTTGGTTTAGAAGACCGAGTGTGGGCGAGAGTTCTCGGATTTGGGAAGGCAATGGGTTGTGCCGGAGGTACGTATCTTGCCAGGACGGCGTTACATGGACCCTCTGGCCATTTTGTCATGATTCTATGAAAGCAAAGACATGGGTTTTAATACGTTTTACGCCAGGCGTCGTTCTCTGCTCTTCAATCACCCGATCCTACTTGATAAACTACGCCAGGAGCCTCATCTACACGACATCGATGAGCTTTACATCGTTGGTCAGTATAGATGTAGTCTACGATTTTCTTATGAGCGGCCAATCCAAGCCCTTGCGAGAGCACCTGCAAGCACTCATTCACTACACGCACCATCAACTTTACGCTCTTTGTGCTCGGTTGCAGCCGGGTCGTCGCATACTCCAAATCGACGAGGCCCCTTCGAAGTCGCCCATTATCCCTATTTTCACTGCCTCCCCTCGTAGCCTAGCGGAGCATAGCCAAAGGTCCGGCTTCATGGTCCGTCCTATCGTGGCCCCAACTGTACCTGCCGGAACTGAGAGGGTGAGAATTTGCCTACATTCTGCCAACACATTTGAACAAATCGACGGCTTATGTCGCGCTATTGAGGTATGGGTACAGAGTCAGGTGACTACAGACAAACACCAAGAGAGAGCAAAATCCCAGAAAGATGCTAGAGGGACCACCTATACATTCACTAAACACGATAAACCGCGACTTTAGAGCTTTATATTCCAGAATAGAAGCTTCCCAAACTAGAACGACCCAGCTATGGCACGCCAGAATATACGGCTAACTACTTTGGGATGGGGGAGACTTGTCGAAACTCTTCATGGGTTCCAAGCCCCATCGGTGGAACATGACTTTGTCCTCATCCCAGCCGTTGCACTCCGTCGTCAACATCTTCTCGCCGGTAAATATGGCGTTGGCACCGGCCATGAAGCACAGAGCTTGTTTCTCCTCCGACATGGTCTTCCGACCGGCCGCAATCCGGACGATGGTGGCGGGCATGATGATGCGAGCCGTGGCAATGGTGCGAAGCACTGAGTTATTTAGTGTCAGTAGTGATCTATTAACCAAGGGCATAAAATTACAATGCTTGCTTAGAGTCTGGAACGCCCCGAAGGAACAAGTCACATCATTAAAGACAGGGATAAAGGGGCAGCGAAAAGTGATCGATGTACTTACTGCTTGTGAAGTCAATTGGCGGGCGATCACCGAGAGGAGTACCCTTAATAGGCACGAGTGCGTTAACGGGGAAGCTCTCCGGGTGTTTCGGGAGCGTGGACACGGTATGCAGCAAGCCGACACGGTCCGTCGATGTCTCACCCAGACCTAGAATGCCACCAGAGCAGACATTTATGCCAGCATCGCGCACATGTCCAAGGGTCTGCAGACGCTCATCATAAGTCCGCGTCGAGATAACAGACGGATAGAACTCGCGACTCGTATCAACATTATGGTTATACGCAGTCAGCCCAGCGGCTTTGAGCTCCTTGGCCTGCTCCCCGTCGATCATACCTAGTGTCACACACGCTTCCATGCCGAGCTCGCGCACGCCCCGGATCATTTCGGCGATGTTGCGCAGGCTGTTCTTGCGCCCGCGCATGTCGCGCCACGCGGCGCCCATGCAGAACCGCGTGCTGCCGTTAGCCTTGGCGGCACGAGCCGCGGCGAGCACGGATTCGACGGATTCGACTTTCTTGGCTTGGAGCCCTGTGCCCTTCTGGTACCGTGTTGCTTGCGCGCAGTAGGAGCAGTCTTCTGTGCAGCCGCCGGTCTTGATACAGTCTTGTTAGCGGCTCTGATAGTACCTCCCAGGAATAGAGCATGGAATGGCCACCAACCTTGATGTTCATAAGAGTGCATAGTTGAACTTCTGAAGGCTTATGGAAGCGCCGGTGGACTAAGCTCTGTCATGGCTGGTGTTATCAGTCGAGTTCTAGTTTACAGTAACAGACCTAATCTGCTTTATAGACTGGCGGCGAGATATGGTACAATTGCTTCTACAGGGGTCTTACAGCTTGATGCACCAGGTCCATCAACGGATGGTTATAGATTTCCGCTATCTCATCCCTAGTCCAATTGTTCCTTGGCCTCGTCGCAGAGACGGCATCGCCGAGAACATTCTTAGGAGCAGCAGTGTGAGGCTCATGGCTGACAGGGATGGTACCGGGAATAGTGAATGGAGGCTGATCAGAGTGTTGCGGCTCGATTACGACGGCGGCGGCCGGGGAGGCACGAGAGCGAACCGTAGTGAATGATCGGATACTGTTGCATTGTGCGGGCCGAACCAGCGGCCCAGCTAGTCGGCGAAGAGCCAAACGCGCGGGTTTCATGGTCTGATCACATATAGATAAAATCTCATCGACTCACAAAAGAGAACCAAGATAGAAGATTAACAGGCTCCCTGACAGAAGCAAACAGCTTCAGCTACTTCCGCTCGCCCATCCATGCCCCCGCGCCTCAAAAGAAACCTTCCACCATCTCAACGATTTCGGTCGGTGGGGAGTGGATTCGCCTACGGGGAGGGGATTTCAGGGCGCCCATCGCTCATCAACGGCATATACCTACCTAAAACGACAGGGGAGGCGAGGGAGGTGACATCGAGCAGGCCAAGTCTTGTACTTAGCCGGCATTAGATCGATTGGTGATAATCCACTTCGTCCCCGCTAGAGTGCATATAGCCACTGAAGATCGGTCACTTTCAACTTCCAAGATCTGATTCGCTTGGTCCTGATATTGCGTAATCCCCATTGGGCGTGTTAGCGTTCTTTAGTTCAGATCGGAGTGCGCGGTTTAAAGTCGAGATCGTCAGGGAGTTCTCAACATGGCACGGGATACACGGGTTATGAAATAAGACTATTAGTAATTGTATAATGAAAAGGAAAAGGAAAGAAAGGAAGAGGAAATATAAGAATATTAATAATCTCATTACTACATTATTCAAATGGTCTTCTGACGTACCTAAATAGGTTCCCACGACTTGGCTCTGTGTACTTCCTTACATGAAACTTCGAATAATCTCAACTCTGTTCCTCAATAATAGGGCTAGGCAGCGGGGAGATAATTCACAACCGGCTCTACTGAACTTCTTCGGGAGACATCGTTGACTGGATTTAATTTGTAAGTGTGAAAGCACCAAGAGAACATGATATCATAGGTCATTCCTAAGTAAGACTCGATCTTACACGTCTTCCTCCGTTGTCATAAGGTGGTTGGTTACAAGTACTGTTCCAGGAATAAGACTGAACAACTCTGACCCCCATGTCCAAAAGCAACATAAAATCAAAGTTACCAGCCGTTTTAAGATGTTAATGCGCGAACCATGGGATCTTGAGCCCGTCATAGGCGACCAGGATATGTCCCTGTAGCCCGTCGTCTGAGGGTAACTTTTGTTGTTCCCTAAGCAGAGTCCCCTAATCCCATTTCACTGAAACGAACCATCGTTTTCTTTTTGGATCTTTTCCCACATCTCATCATTACCCATTGGTGCTTCGTAATGCGATGGAGCTTGGTTTCTTGCTTGACCGGACCAGTTAGTCATCTAGATCCTCGTCCTTCGTCGTGTGTATCAAAGGTGAATAATCCTTTAAAGTCTTGGGCGGTTCTTTGTTTATTCGAGCCATGGCCAAAAGTGCAATAAACTCGTCTGCGACACGCCCAGGGAGTGACTCATGTCTCGGTAGAGAATTAGGTCTTCTTACAGTTTTTGGGACATGCCCATCGCCTCTCGAGGCAGGCTGGAAGTGCTTATTGCAGAGCGGTCGGAGAGGACTTAAGAACCGAGGTCAACTTAATACAGACCCGAGAGTTGATCGAAATGAAAGTAAACTGTGCGAAAGATGGTGATGAGAAAGAGGGGGACGAGTCCCCGATGTTCAAGAGGGTGCCAGGTGGCGCAGTTATATATACCTAAGGTAGACTGGAAAACAGATATACGTAAAGTCAATACTCTAACATATGAGCTTATCAGGTATTTAGCTTCTTATGGTCCGCCTAGAGCGCTATGACGTCTTCCCTCAAGTCCTCGTGAGCCTTTTCGAGACTTTTCGGTTCATCTTGCAACTTGTCATGCTCGCCGACGAGACGGTTGTGTGCCTCGGGATAAAGTTTCGACGCGCCCAGTATGTCTCTGACGCGAAGTAATAACAGTTCGCAGTTATTCAGTGCAACTGTCACGCCCCATCTGTTATCTTGAGCATCCTTCACGACCTGCTCATCGTCTGGGAGCGTTGTTTTCCCATGCCGTAAACCTGTTCTTCGATGGAGGCAGGTATGCTTTTTCCCACCAGGCTAGCTATTTGTCACGAGGGGCTTCACATCGTGTCCAGATATGGTCTTGATCTTATTTTCTTTCGATTGTCTTGCTGGCTTCGGTTTTGATATGGTATGTCGGCCTTATATCGCGAATATCCTCCACGGAAATCATATGTCGTTGTAAGACCCGATTGGTATCGCCTTACTTACAACATGTTCCGAACAAATCCAATACCCTCAGACTAACCTGGCCGTCCTCCTCGATAATATCCATGATGAAGGTTGAGGTTGTATGGGTGAGTTAACGTGAGTTCGACAGAGTTAGATTCTTTGTTCACAGATATAGCTGTTGGTCGAGTTGGAGCAAGCAGGCAGATTTAAACTGATTTACTAATGTTTGGGGTAGAGGTACCTACCAGGTACCTAATGTATCTAATAGTAAGGTTCTGCAACCGTGGTTTTGGATGGGTGCCCAGGGTTGTTGCCAGTCCTAGATTGCCTGTTGTCCGGTATTCACAGGGGAACGCCTGCGGGAGGTTAATGATGCCGGTTGAGGATCAGAATCCATGATCATAAATTTCTTGTTGTTGTAGGCAGGGAAAGATTAAAGAGGGTTATCATGATGTAAATAGACTCAGCAGCCGTTGGTTCAAAGTCCATCGCTGCTCTCATTTGAATTAAAAGCTAATAGTAGTTACGCCCAGCTAGCCTGTCCTGCGAGGTTTTGGGCCTTACGCGCGCCTGCGCTCCCCTCCCTGAAACTGAAACTGAGGGTTGTTGGGTACCGAAGATGTGTGACGATGCTGAATGCGTCGGGGGAAATATGTAAACCAGCTTCTAAAGATTGCCATATGCTGGCGAACTGGAAATTCTTTGTTTTCCAGAGGTCTTCTCAGGCTTGGGCCTTCTAGCAGGTCCAGACCTCCAACAGGTGTACACGGCCGAGCTTGTGGCAGGTCAGTCCTGGCGTCTGCTATCAAATAACATTTAGATCCTTATAAGTGTGGTAATTTTTGAGTTGTCCACATTGTTATATAACAATACGTATGTTCTTAGCTGCGGAAACAATCCGATTCGACTTAGGTTGGGTAGAAATTGACGTTGAGAAAGAGTAGTTCAATATATATATTATTTTTGATATCCCATGCTGCTGTTGGTTACTTAGGAGATTCGGAGATTATGCCTTCCTCTCCCTCTTCTTGGAGTAGTATTAGGGGCAATCTGTAAGCGGGTATTCCTAGGGTCTTGAGAGCCGCATGCGAAGTCTCATGCGCTAGATATGTGCATCAGAGAAGTTTTCTAGGCATATTGATATTGTTTAAATGGCTACCCTAGCCACTTCCAGGTCTGTGTTTAGAAGTCCCTACATGCCTCTGCATGCTATAGGAAGAGCTCGTTATCAGAATGAACATCCCCGCCCCCGAACCTCTTAAGATACAAGGGTTAACAAACAAGATCACTGAAGGATATTTGAGACTGCAAAATTATGTGGCTTTCCACAGTTTAATATATAGACAGACTCATAATGCTTTCAACATCATGATGACGCCCGGGGCACAACATTACTTCCTAAATACCGCTGAACGATTTCCTATTGAGGTTTACGAGAAGAGGCGTGCTCTTTTATATGTATACTAACCCAAGGGATAACTGTCTCTTATTTGTTTCTTCGTCAGTGTTATATGAGTCATCCATCGTTTGCCTTATATCGAATGCCTACCTAGGTTTATATTGGTTTGAACTGGCGCAGTCCTAAACATTGTGCTTGATACTGAGAAGACAGGCAGATTCTCCATTTGCTTGTGTACGCGATGGTGACTTTCTTGTAATTTCTACAACATTGACAAGGTTTGGTAGCAAGGCAGCTTCCATACAATCCATCTAGCCAGCCTCCCGTTCAGAACTGAAGGCTTGTTTTTGGTAGCAGAGTGATGTTATCAAACAGTTTCAATGCGCACTCGTTACTTTCATCCGATGAGAAATTCATCTTTATGAAAGCAGTAGGAATACAGGAAAGTCCGGGTCTCAATTGATAAAGCCAAATGATGTTCCTACCGGCTGTATTGAAATGCATCGTGTTTCCTGAATAACCATCTGTAAAGGTAAGAATAGATGAGAGGAAAGCCTCTAAAGCGGGCCGAGAGTATTAGGAGGGCGAGAGATCATGAAAAAGATTTACCATTAAGCCTATCTTCAAACTCACCTAGATATACGATCAAATATTCAACTAGCTACCCATACATCCACGCCCATCAAGTAGCAGTTAGCCCTGCCTCTACATGAAATAGGTAAAGCATATATTAACCTAGGTACACTTCCCTATGTAAGCGAGAACATGTGGAAACCCAGAAGAGCATTCAATTAGATGCCGGGGTAGTCGAGAGCTAATGAAGTCCGAGACAAATTTCGTATTTTAATGATTTAACGACTCTTGGATATTAGACCAGGCCTGACAAGACGACCATCAAATATCTCTCATAAATAACTCATAGACTTAGCTTCCTATAACGCTGGTGCTGTTAGATAGCTTCTGACTTGTAACAGTTTTTCAGTTGTTGAGGTATTACTTCTAGCCCTAAAGGAGGCATAGAGACAATAGGTAAGAGAAAGATGCAATCCAGAACATTTGCTGCTGGCGATTGTGATGTGCTTCACTCAATATGGAGGAAGTAGGGCTCATCTACTCACATACAAAGCAAATAAGATTGTTGATATTCTAAATCGATATTTGATTGATTCTCTGTAAGTTGACTAGCAACTTCTTTCGTCCAATTTACTTAGGTACCTATGTAAGTCTCAGTCTCACAGTCTTACGTTGTGAACCAAATTTAAGGTAGTACAATGGCAGGCCATGAGTTTCCGTAGCAGACGGAGTTCACGAGCTAGTAAGTTCTCTCATAGCTCTCTCCCCATTTCTCTCCCATTTACTATGACTTGTTCAATTATAAGGAGGAAAATACTCAACTCAGTCTCACGGCCACTAATAATACCCGTCGTCCTTTACATTGAATCTCAGCACTCTCACGAAGATCTGTCATAGATCCACATGGTAAAACTCAAAGCCACATTTCGGAGCGAGTAGCGCAGAGTTTCCACTAATAATTCTCTTTTAATCGTCACTTCCGCCAAGAGGATCCCTAGAACACCTCCAAGCAGGGATTACCTCCGATATTTAACTCCGGTACCTTAGTAAACGGGATCGGTGAGTCGTGACAAAGTTTGTCACTTATGTCAACATTAGCCTATAGATAAAGTTGCGAGATAGGAAGGCATCGTAACAGACAAAAGAGAAAAATACGCCCGTCCCTTCTGGTTCTGAAGACCCTTCTCCTTCTCCCAACTCGCCTACCTTTTCTCCTTCCGCCTTAGCATCACCTATCTGCCTTGCATCAAATGGCAGCGACCCAATTGAGTGTTGCTCGAACCAGAAGTCTTGACGCTATCATATCCCCGACGACTCATAGTAGCACAAGCTACCTCCATCGACGTCGGCGTCATGGCCTCCATATCGCAGCAGGTATATAAGTTCCCTTAGTAGTCATTTTTTCCTAGCTTCAACCCGCGTACGCGAATAGAAGACATGTCAACTTTTTGGAACTTCCCCCACACTTTTTACAATTCCACTTTGTCCTGATTTTCCTTTGGTCCCTTGATTACGTACATACAAACAATACTAGGTATCTGGTGCGCATGACAATCGCCCGATGTTCGGCCTTGATCCTAGTGGGATGCATCAGTCTTCCAATTACCGTCAATGCCGTTAATTTCTTACTGCACGACTGTGGTATGATATACAATGTCCCACACTTTTAAGGCGAGCCAACGACGCACGCGGTTGGGCGGTGAACACTTTGGACGCCTTGGGCAATTAGGTATTTGCTCGATAGCCTGGATGAAACTGGTTAAACCGCATGAATTCCAATTTGAGCGGTTTCCTAAGTCACAATGGTACACATGCGCAAGAATTTCCAAGAAGTTGAGCCTAGGCTTGTTATACAATTCGTCTCACCTTCCTCGCCGTTTACCAAGTCCCAGATAAATTCCCTCAATCGCTAAAACTCCACTTGCTATTTCTCTTTAGCTGCTCAAGTTTTCTTTCCACTTAAAAGTTGTTAACCGTTACTTAAACCACGCCGTCTTAGCAGGAGCGGTAGTACCAGTACCAGTACCGAGACTGGTACTAGCAAGAACATTCGCAGTAGCGGTACATACCCCGCTACCACCATATTCAGGGTCTACTACCCCGCCATCTCCAAGCCTGTTACACACTCCCAAAAGGTTTTTCCACCACCAAACAGCCATGGCGAGACTTAATCTTGGTAACATCAACCCGCACGTCGTTGAGGCTAAGTATGCCGTTCGTGGTGAGCTCGCCGTCAAGTCGGAGGAATACCGTGCCAGGCTTAGAAAGGGCGACAAGACCCTGCCTTTCTCCCAAGTTATAAGTGCCAATATCGGCAACCCGCAGCAGCTCGATCAGAAACCAATCACATACTTTCGACAGGTTCTGAGTTTACTCGAGAACCCAAAGCTCCTGGAACATGAGGACGTTCTACTCAATACGCTAGGCTACAAGACAGATGTGTTGGAGCGCGCCAAATGGCTCTTGGACCACGTAGGCAGCGTTGGTGCGTACAGCGCCAGCGCAGGTGTTCCGGCTATCAAGGAGAGCATAGCTAAGTTCCTTGAGAGTATGTTGCAAAGCTAACCATACCAAATCCATTGAGACTGACAGTCAAAACTAGAACGAGATGGTTTTCCTGCCGACCCAGCGCGTATTTACCTGTCCGCCGGTGCCTCTTCCGGTGTCAACACCCTCCTTCACATCATATGCGCCTCTCCTACCACCGGAGTTCTCGTACCTATCCCTCAATACCCTCTATACACGGCTTCGCTCTCCGTCCTGAACTCTACATGTGTTCCCTACTATCTAGATGAGTCGGCCCATTGGGGCACGTCGGTCGAGTCTATCAAGGAGGCCTACAACAAGGCCAAAGGTGACGGTATCGATGTCCGCGCCATTGTCATTATCAACCCAGGCAACCCTACGGGCGCCTCACTTTCTGAGGAAGACGTCCGTTCCGTCCTAGAATTCGCTGCAGAGGAGAAGCTCGTGGTCATGGCCGACGAAGTCTACCAGACCAACGTCTTCATAGGCAAGTTCCACAGCTTCCGACAGGTCCTACTGACCCTGCAGAAGGAGCAGCCTGGCAAGTTCGACCAGGTCGAGCTCGCGTCCCTGCACTCCATCTCCAAGGGTATGGTAGGCGAATGCGGGCACCGCGGTGGCTATTTCGACTTGGTAGGCTTCTTGCCCGAAGTCGAGGAGCAGATCTACAAATTCGTGTCCATCACGCTGTGCGCACCGGTTATCGGCCAGTGCCTCGTCGAGCTCATGGTCAACCCGCCTCAGCCCGGTGACCCCTCGTACGAGCTATACAACCAGGAGTATAGCACTATCTACAACAACCTCAAGACGCGTGCTTACGCGCTCTACGAAGCCTTCAAGGAGATGGAGGGCGTCGAGTGCGGCGAACCCCAGGGCAGCATGTACCTCTTCCCGACCATCCATGTGCCGCCTAAGGCTGCCGAAGCGGCCAAGAAAGAAGGCCGCGCGCCCGACGAGTTTTATTGCATGCGCTTGCTCGAGGCCACGGGCGTGTGCGTTGTGCCAGGCAGCGGATTCGGCCAAAAAGAAGGCACTCTGCATTTCCGCACCACGTTCTTAGCACCTGGCACCGAGTGGGTTGGTAGCATTAAGAAGTTCCACAAGGAGTTCATGGATAAATATAGATAGACGGGATGAGAGCAGAGGTATCACGGACATGAGTATGAGAGATGCTGGGATGAAAAGGGGGAATGGGGGTTCACCATTTAGATCCAACTACGGGTTCTAATTAGAGGTCCTCGGGCGTTCCTATGAAAGAAATAAGACAACTTAGATACCACTAAATATGTTCAATGCATGCGTTCAGAGGGCCCCATTGCTTGCGGTTGCTTTCGTGGAAGGATTTAGGGATAGAGGGCTGGGATCGGTACCAACACTCCACTCACCCATCCTATGCATCAGGAGAAAAATAGAATTTTCCTTAATAAGAAAAATAGTAATGCGCAAATCCCTCATGCTCGGCCAAGAACAGTTATCGTGTTTTCGGCTTGTCTATGTTGTTTGGTATTGGTACATTATTTTTCTATTGCACGGACTTTCGCAATGCAGATGCCCATTCATCCCTCCACCCTTCCATCCGTCTTCCCACCCTTCTACCTTACTACTTAGGTACCTAGGTACCGGTATAGAGGTGTTTCTCCCGCGTTTACGCCCTCTCACTACCACGTAGCCGCACGGCTTGCCCGTATTTCTGGAGCTTGGTGATGAGCTGATCGCCCTGCTTGACCACGTCCTGGTACTGCTTGTTCTTGTCGTCGGGGCGGTTCGTCTCGATGACGCCTTTGCCCGTCACGCGGTCGATGGTGCAGGGGATGCGGCCGCCGGCGATGAATTTGGCTAGGTCGCTGGGGAAAGATTAGAATCGTAATTAATATAACACATGAAGTTTCTGGAGGCGTAGAAAGATGGTGAAATAAAGTAAAGGGGTTGGGGGAAGTGGTGGGGGTAGACATGTAAACTTACCGATCCAGGAAATCAACCGTAACACCGAAATCATTAGCCATGCTCTCGAGCCCCACGACACGATAACTCTGAAGCAGCTGCTGGTAAGCGCGCAGACGCATCTCACGGATGAACCAGCCCTTGTGCTCGTACAGGTACCGGTCCTGGGTCAGGAACTGCTCCTCGACGAGGGCCAGGGCCTGGAAGAAGTGCTTGTAGTGGCCATTATACAGACTGTTGACTAGCTGCGCCAACGGCGAGAAGTCGACGGCCATCTCGGCCTCGGGGTGGTCGGTGCCTGTGCCGAGAGTCGTCAGGTTGACGGCCGTGGTGGCCTTGGTGGGCGCTGTGGGCGAGCTCGTGTCCTTAGTAGCGTCGCGCATTTCGGCGTCCTCGGCCCCGGGGCCGGCGGATATAGCGCCTGTTAAGGCGAGCATCTTGTCGTCGCCGTCGGCTCCTAGGATGGCTTTGATCTCCGGGGCGTCGACGACTTTGCTCTTGAAGTCGACGCGCTTGAGGGACACGGAGCCGGCGAGCACGGAGTAGACGACGAGGTTGGAGTACGTGCACAGCTCGTAGGACGTGAAGGTGGAAAGCGAGTCGAGGAGCAGGGGCGCGGCGAGGTTGTACGAGCGCACCGTTAGCAGGTGCAAGCCTTCGTAGGCCTTGAGGCGGTTGCGACGGTCCCAGTCACCGCCGCTGTCGACGAGGGTCTTCGCGCGCTCCACGTGCTTCTTCACCAGCGCCTTATCGCCGTAGAAGAGTCCCATGCGGATTATAGCGAGTACCAGGTCGATCTTGGTGCCTAAGATGCCCGTCTTTTCGAAGACGTCCTCGTAGGCCGCTATTGCCTTGTCCTGTTGCGAAGCTGTTAGCAATTGTCATAAACGCAGTAGTAGCTACCCGAAATGGATAGAATAGCTAGTATAGGACTGGCGGGAAGGGTTAAAATACCTTGTCTCCGATCTTAGCAAAGAAGTCGGCACGCTTCCCCTTCGCAGCCATGATTTCCGTCTCGCCAGCCTGCTCAACAGCTTCATCCTCCTCCTTCTGGAACTCCTCCAGCTCCTTGTCGTTCTCCGCCTTCAGCCTGTTGTAGACATCCTCATCCCAGGGTAGAGTCGCGCCCACATTCTTGCTAGCGACCATGCCGGCAGCGCTTGGTTTCCGACCCGTAGGCTTCGCGGGCGCTGCTGCTGATGTGGTCTCACCGGTCGTATTCAGGATACCCTCGGTAGGATGTGCCAGATACTTGTAAAGCGGGGCCATCTTGTGCTCGTTGATGCCATCTTGTAAGCTCTTAACGGCGGCCTGCTGTGCGGGTCGAGTGGCGTAGGGATTCGTGATGGTGAAGACATGTTGGGCTAGAGGTAGGGCAGGCCATTTCGCGTACTGAGGGTCGGAACCCATGATGAATTGCTAGTGGTAACGGATGAATCGAGAAGAAATATGACTGCGAGGAAGTACCGGAGAGAAGGAAGTTATGTGGTATGAGAAAATAAAAGGATCACCGGGAGATTGGGGTCGTCGACGTTGTTGGTTGATGAAGCTTGCACTTTGATAACGGCAAGTGCTTAGAGCTTGGGAGTTTGCAAGGCGGTTGCAAGCAGCTGCAGGCGGCCACCAGCGGACGTAACTTCTACCAAGGAACTGGTTACTGAACCAATCACAGAGCATGTGTGGGACCTTCCAGAGCCTCAAGGTACGTACCGAGTTACAACAGTAAAAGTGCGGATTACCCCGGTCCCTAATAGCTCAATGCCAAGACTTGCATACCTTTTTACACCGTCCACATTAGGAATCCGAGTTGCTGTAGCTAACAGTACTTGGACACTTCCTTCTCAACCTTTTTGTACCGTCTCATCTTTGGATTAGAATTAGAATCAACATTTCATCACTTGTCCATGTACTACTATCAATCATCCATCCAATTGCAAAGCAAAGTCACTCAAAGAAAAGACCAAACAGAAATCACTCTCCGTCGCCCACAATGGCAGGAGACAACGCTCCCGAGGAGCTCCCCCAACCCTTCGACGCGAAGCGACTCGACCCTGCTAAGAAGCGGAGGCACTCCCAATCCCCAGTTAGAAATAGCAGCAATCGCCGCGAAGACCCCTTGATCGACGAACTCCCCCAACCATTCGACGCTAAGAAGCTCGAACCGGCCAAGAAGCGCCATCGCTCTAGATCACCATCGGGCGAGGCGCCCCGAAAGCTCAAGCGACCCGGTCGCGGTGCGAGGTTCTCTCAGGCAGAAACCTCATCTATTCGCCAGCGCCAGGAACAACGCGAGCGCGAAGCCGCTGAAGCTGCTGCCACCCAGGCTGTGCTTGACCAGCGGGGCATTAACGATGTCGTGCGCCAGCACTACAACGCCGTGCCTGAGCGCGGCCGCGACTGGAGGAAGACGGATAGTCGGATCAAGGGGCTTCGATCGTTCAACAACTGGGTCAAGAGTACACTCATACAGAAGTTCTCGCCGGACGAGGACCATGAGCCTGGCGCACATGAGCGGGGACGCGATCTAGCTGGCAATAGGGAGCACGAGCTGCTCGTCCTCGACATCGGATGCGGAAAGGGCGGTGATTTGGGAAAGTGGCAGCAGGCGCCGCAGAAAGTTGCGCTGTACGTGGGATTAGACCCAGCAGATGTCTCCATCGACCAGGCGAAGGAACGGTATCGTAACATGAGCCACCGTGGCGGCGGTCGAGGCGGTAGGGGCGGCCATAGGGGTGGTCGGCACCATCACCTATTTGACGCACGCTTCTATGTGAAAGACTGCTACGGCGAGTCTATTGGCGACATCGAGATCGTTAGACAAGTTGGGTTTGACCACTCTCCTATGGGCAGAAGTGGCTTTGATATTGTCAGCATGATGTTCTGCATGCACTACGCATTCGAGAGCGAAGCGAAGGCGCGGATGATGCTCCAAAATGTCTCCGGAGCACTGAAAAAGGGCGGCCGCTTCATAGGCTGCATCCCCAACTCGGACGTGATCGGCGAGCGGGTTGTCAAGTTCAACGAGTGGCTGAAGAAAAAGAAGGCGACAGAGTCGACCGAAAAGAAGGAACCCCAGCCCAAGGAGAAGGAGGAGGGCGAAGAAGAAGAGGGAGAGGCAGAAGAGGCAGAGGAGACGGCGGAATGGGGCAACGATTTGTACCGGGTTAGGTTCCCGGGTAAAACCCCTGAGGACGGCATTTTCCGACCACCCTTCGGCTGGAAGTACAGCTTCTTCCTCGACGAGGCGGTGGAGGAGGTCCCCGAGTACGTGGTTCCCTGGCCGGCATTCCGTGCTATTGCCGAGGACTACAACCTCGAGCTGCAGTACCATCAGAAGTTCGACGAGATATGGGAGGCGGAGAAGGATGACCCCATATTAGGCCCTCTGAGCGAACGCATGGGTGTCCGGGAGAGAGGTAGAGGACCGCTGCTGGTCTCGCCCGAGGAGATGGAGGTCGCGGGCTTCTATCTGGCGTTCTGCTTCTACAAAGTATAGAGATGTGTTGTATTGGGCAAGGTCCAGCTCATACAATTATCGGCGGCGTGCTTATCAGGTGAATGGTACATTGGCTCCATAGAATAGTGGCTCCCGAAAATTAATGGTCGGCAAGGATCGGTCATTGAAAAAGTAGTTGCGAGGCTTTTAGACAGCATAGAAATATATATGCTACAGGGTGGTGCCTCTTTACTACCTACTTCATCAGACCTTCGACATATTAACATAGTAGGTAAGTTAGATGTGACTTCTTTGAACTCGATGTTCTAGCTCTGTCTACTACGCTAAAGTGCTACTAAGCTACAACTTCTTCCAAAAGATAGGAGTCGTAGAACTTCTACAGATAATATTCATCAGGCTACCGCTATTTTGTACAGATCATCTAGCTCTAATGGCATCTCGCATAGCATAGAATTCCGGGCCGGACAGAGGCTGGTCGTCCACAGAAGCAGGAAGCCGGCTCCTTGAGCTTGACCTACTGGAGGAGCTGTTCTTTGTGCTGGCTGTCGACTAAAGCCTGTGCCGGGACGGAAGTCTTGCCGAGATTCGTAAAACTCGCGGTCACTGCCGAGAGAACTCCTCGTTGTGGCGACGGTGAATACCCACGCCAATACACGTAACACATCGTCAAGTCATTTATTCGAAGTCCGTAGAGGAGTGTGTTGCAATAAGTCAAGAACAAGACGGCAACGAGTTCTTAGAGTACACCTTCACCTAAGCCCCCAGTAGGAGGGAGACCTTTCTACATACCTACCTAGGTAGCTTCTAATACACGCATATGGCGCTCCATTCGTATAACCGCCTCGTTCTTCGGAGCAGCATTAAGCTACCCTTAATCAAGCTCCTCTACGGGCTATATATGGTGAGTTATACGCAATAGGTGTTGGATAAGTTCGACGAGGTCGTGCAAAGCAAGCTCATAAGGGGGACATCCCGGACATCTTTCGATGATCTGCAAGATGGTATACGTCTTGCAATTCTTCACGCAGCTAATTTGTCATCACGCTGACCTCCTAGCCTCTGTTCAGGTTCGAAAAGTTCGTGTGCATCGTATAGTGTTGAGATTTTTCTAGTTATTTCGTCCTCGCCCATAGGTTTTTGATAACAGTCCAAAACGTAGTGTACAGTGGGATACCGCCTTTTCGCGAAAGCCTGGCGCTCACATATCTCGAAGAGAGGCACCAGGAAAACTGGACAACTTCACAGCGGTCTCGTTATCACAACCCCTCGACGTCCCTTTTCTCCCCGTAGAGCACCCCAGCAAGAGAGCCTCTCCTTCTCCCTCTTCGCCAGTCCTCCTACACCCTCCCCCCGAAAAACGTACACTCCCAATCCCTATCGATACTCCAACCAAGCCCCCAGCAACCCCGCCGACATCAACCCCACGAAAATCTTCGACTGCGGGAACCCCGGGCCGCCAAACTCGGGGTCCAAACCCATAGTCCCGGGCGGGAGAATACTCAGGAGCCCAGCGATCCAGTAGATAGACCCCGTGATAGCGCTCACTTTCAAAAACTCGCGACGCAGCTCCGGCGTCTTGGCTTCGCGCCATGTGTAGTACAGCGTTAGCCCCGAGAGGATGATGGCGAGGAAGACGGTTTGTGCGTTGTGGAATCTGGGTGGGTGGGGGGATTAGTTAGGTAGGTAGGTAGGTAGTTAGTTGGGTAGGTAGGGAGGGATTTCGCAAAGCTGAGATGGGGAGAGATGGTATGGTATGGTAGGACAAGTAAGCGAGGGAGCAAGATAGGTAGAGTTGTTGAATTGAGGGGTATGGCAGTAGGATCTGTTCGCATTGCTCGGTGCCGTTCGTCATGACGAGTAACAACCAAATTGATAGTCCAAATACCACAAGCCAGTATAAAAAAGATAGGACGGACTTACTTAGCATGAGGCCTCCACCGCGGATTAAACATATGCGTCTCGTTGAAGCAATCCGCATACAGGGTGCCAAAGCACAAGCCCAGGGCATCCAGAGTGAGCAATAGCCGGCCCAACATTCTGTTCCTGTTCCTATTCCTATTCCTTTTCCTCTTCGAACGAAAACGTCCTCTTGTCTCTATCTTGTACTCGCAATACACACTTTCAGCATATAGGTAATATATAGCTCAGAAGTTAAAAAAGAAGAAAAGACGAGATGGAAGCAATCGATGTATCACAAATGACAGTCGACTGATATCTTATATGAGGTAGGTACTGTAGCACGGAGTTAAGACCATCTATCCCCCTAGGTACTATATACCAGGCCGGGCACATGCAATCACCCATCGCGCATTCTTAGCGCCGAACTCCCTTCAGCGCTCAGTCTCCTTACGTCACCACTATGCATACATTCTCCCGTCCACCGTCAAGCGTCGGTAGTACGAGCGCGCGCCCTGCCGCCGCGGTGAACGCAAAACTGGAGATCTAGAACGCTGAACCTGGGGACCTACAGCGGCGGCTATACCGTATCTAGATGTATTGTTCGACCTGATTAAATAAGCTGGGCTAGGTTCGTCGGAGCTTCGGCCTTTCGGCTTCATTGGCTGCAGTTGACGATAGCTAAGGTACCTAGATTAATATTCCCTCGTGCCACAGTATGTAAAGCTTTTCAACAGGGATCTTTATGGTCAGTTCATGGTCACTAGGTATTTCAAGGTGAATCTCAAGTTGAATGGTCCTTCGCTTTGTCCGGAGTCACTAAAATACAGCAAATACAGCAAAAGCAGCATACGCATCACCGCCGTCCTTCGCAAATATAAAAAATACACTTCGGTCACTTTTGCGTAACCTACTAACAACGAGCTTTTTCGTATGCTCGTCCATTCGTCCACTGAGGGGATCCATCTTCTTGATGCGCTGCTCTGATTTCAGCAAGTCTCTAGCAAAAAGTCTGACAAGCCTGCAAAGGATCCCAATCCATACTCAACTCTCCTTTCGAGTCAAAATGCGAATGCAATGTATGTACTGATATAGACTCCTCGTTCTCGGTGTATCACTCTCCCAGAAATCCTATAATGTCTCGACTTGGAATAGTGTTCAATTGCCATTAGGCAAATCTTCCTCGGCTGCGGCGGCGATGACGGAGAATTGACCGCCAGCACCGGCCCAGATGATTCGTCGATCGCGAATGGCGCTGTTGTCGATGAGGGTAGGAACCTCGATATCGTCCGTGGTACCCTGACCGGTCTGGTAGTTTGCAGAGAAACCCCAGGAGTAGACCTTGCCAGCATCATCGAGGGCAAAGCTAGTATCTGTACCAGCAGCGACGAACGTAGCCTTAATACCTGTAGAGCTTGTTAGAATGCTTTGTTCGTTAGCTGATGAAAAGGGCAAAGACATACCTTCAATAGCGGTAGGCTGCAAGAGAATTCGCGGCTTGTCGTTGTCATCAAACACAGCGTTCTCCTTGTTGTAAAGACTAGCTGGATGTCCAACTTGGTGGCCATCCACACGTCCCCAAGTAAGCAGTTGTCCATCTGTCGTACAAGCGACTGAGTGGTGCTCCCCGCCCACGATCTGTTGAACGAGCTTGCCCTCGAGTGATTCAACAGCCTGAGGCTGAAGGACCATGGCATCGGCTTCTCCGGTGTTTTCGCTCAGACCGGTCTGTGCATAGTTGTTCAAACCCCAAGCCCAGACCTGGTTCTCCCCGTCGATGTAGAAGCTGTGGTAAGAGCCGGCGCCGATGCGGACGGCACGATGCTTCTTGGTGAACCTTCCGCATGGCTGGGGATTGAGTCCACCGCTAGGACCTCCATGACGGGTAAGAGGCTTCCGGCCAAGCTGATACTGGCCTCCGCTGCCCCAGGTGAAGACTTTACCATCCAGATCCAGGGCCAAAACATGGTTCGAACCACAAGCCAATCTAGTTATGTTCTTCAAGCCGGGAATGATGGTGGGGACGGGTTGAATTCGAACATGTTCGCTAAATCCAATGATGCCGTCAGAGCCTCGGAAGGTGCCCCAGCCGTAAACCCAACCATCGTCCGTGAGGATAAAGGAAGCAGAGTCGGTAGCGGCAACCTGGGAGATACGCGTGCCTTCGGGGAGTAAACTGAGATCGACACGGCTAGGAGTGCTCTCCTTCGGGTTAATGCCAGTGTCGTCGTCATCCTCGTCGTCTGAACCATCCTCCTTGTCAGCATCGCGGGTACCACCCTCCCAGAATGTATCACGACCCAGCGCCTTGTCGTCGTTGACGCCCCAAGTCAGGACATGCTGATCGCGGGTGAGGGCAATACAATGCATGCCACCACAAGCCATGTCGACTATGCCCTTGAGGTGGTGATTGATTCGTGGTCGCTTCACGTCGATGGGTTTCTTGCCCTCGTACTTCAAACTACCGAGACCAAGCTCGCCGGATGATCCCTCACCGAAGACGAAGATGTCCAATGGCTTTGATGGCACCTCGTTGAAAGCAATGCCTCGTGCACCAAGACCTCGAGTACGCGCTGCAGGCTTGAGTGTGGACCGTCCAGGAGGGCGTTTGGGAGAAGGTGGAGCGGCGGCTTTCTTGGGAGCGGGAGCTGCGGGCTTAGCAGGTTTAGGGACGCGAGCCTTCTTGGCCGGAGGTTCTTCAGGTTCTTCATCAGATTCTACCTGCTTCTTGGTCGTAGTGCGAGCAGTTCGAGCTGGCTTCTTTTCTCGAGGTGCTTTGGTAGCCTTCGCATTTTGGACTTCGTCCTCTTCATCTTCATCTTGCTCTTCGTCGTCTGCTCTCTTGCGCTTAGACGCGCGTGATTCAGCTGCTTCGCGTTCAACCTTTGCTCTAGAATCTGTTGCAGCCTTTCTCCGATTAGCAGCGGACTTCGTAGCTCGCTTGGATTTGGGCTCGGATTCGGACGCGCTGTCGACTGCATCGCGGTCACGATTGTCCCGGCGATTAGCATCGGCAGCTTTCTTAGTTGATGCAGCCTTTTTCTCCGCCGCGGCCGCGGTCTTGCGGGCTCGAGGAGGCATTGTGAATGGATAATGTGTCGTGGATTGTACTAGTGTAAAAGAAGGGATGGGTGTAGAAAGGTATGTAGGTCCTTTCGTGGCCTTTTAAGGTGAGTAGTTGATGAAGTTTGGGGGGCGAACAACAGACGGATGATTGGGGATGGTGTAAGGTACAATTGGGAAGGGGGAATATGGGTGAGGTACAGGGTAACTAGAACGATTGCTAGTTGACGTGCGCAAGTAACGCAACGATCGCGTCTTGCTAAGTAGAGTAAAAGACGTGATGACAAGTTATTGGAATGAGGCGAAAGGAGCCGGACCTTCGTTTCAACGTTTCAAACCAAGTCCAAGTTGTTTCTTGTTTGTTGTCCTCGAACGCAAGTGTCAATTGTTCGGAGAAGAAACAAAGAATGTGGACGTTCGCGGTAATGAACTGGAGTTGTACGAAAGAAAAACGCGCTGGTGGAAATTTTTATGTGAGAAAGATGTGCTCAGCAGCCCAAGGCCGAATGCAGTTTACTTGATGTAACGCAGCACTAATGTACAATTGTACAAAAACAACGGTGCACGATCGCGTCAGCCCCACACCAGCTTTTTCGGCTGGAGCTCTGGTGGATCTACGGAAATACAGCGTCCAATTAAATGATTAATCAGCCAATAAAGCTTCCTCACCGCCCAGCACTGGTCCCCTATCTTTACTGAAGAAATAGTACCTGAGCTCCAGTAACCTTGTCAATTTGGGATTTTCGACCGGCAGAAAAAAAAAACCTAGTACCCACAAATTGAAAAGCGGTGGGTGATATGGAATGTGCAGTTGTATATATCTTGGTACTGATTCTTTTTCCATATGCTGAAGGAGGCTGATTACCTAGGTAGGTATCGCGGATCTAAACGAAGTATTACTGTACCTATTTCAATTATTTTGGTCCTTGGTGCATGCCTCAAAGGATTGCTAAACCTTTAATACCTGCGCAGTACCTGCACATTTAGCCATCGGAACAAATTTGATGTACAGCGACATTCCCCTTCGTGCCATTGACCACTAAGGATTCAGCCAATCAGAATAACCAACCATGATACCCGTTGACTGGATGACTTTTTCTCAGATATCGGATCATGAACACATGTTTATAGAACGTTGCGAATTTTGAGATTGAGACTGTTTATCTGGATACCTTCGTCATTAACAACGACGATATAGTAAGTAGGTAGGTACCTAGTCGCTTATAAATGGCTGTTAAAGATCACACAGCGTCCAAAAATACGAGAGCCATCATGCTGCTACTACCAGCGACCTAACTCCATGCTCCAACCATGATAATCCTATGAAACCCTATTGAATCTTGAATCTTGCTATTAAGCTAGAAAGTGCCGCCCTTGCCTATTTCATGATATCAAATCACCGTACTGGAAGCATCCTATTTCTTCGTGGTGAAGTCGATTTCATTCGGATTTGGGGTCGAGTCGGCTCGCTCGCAAGTGCACGACCCCGAAGGGCGAGAACCGCAAGCGCAGGTGCTGCCGGCGACGGGACGATTCTCGGTCGCTGCATTCTCGCAGGTGCATTGGCCGGCGGGTCGTGCACGGCAGGAGCATCGCGCGCCGCTTAAAGTGTTCTCGACGGGCGCCTTCTCGCAGGTGCATGCGAGGGCTGACTTCTGACCGCAGGAGCAGGTGGCTTGCTTGGCTGCGACGAACGGAGTCAGATCGGATTTTGGATATAGCGCTATATTGCCATATGGGTGAATGCTTGCACTTACCGCAGACGCACTCGCCTCCGGCGTTCTTGCCGCAGCAGGTGGGAGTTGCCTTCAAGACTTCGGTTGCCATTGTGACAGATTGCGACGAAGATAGGGTAAGAGTAGAAGGGTTGTTATGTGTAGGTCGAGTCGTAGCTGTGTGTTTGAAATGGTCTTATAAAAATGGTCTTATAGCTGGAAGAGCTCTTTATGATTTTCGATATCTTGAGAATCGAGAAAATGTAAGGAATGCAATGGGTATTTGTAGTTATAAGCCAGCGCCTTCATCTGGTCGAAGACGGAACTGTTCCTATCAAGACAAGCCTGCCACTGACATCACTGGTTGAACTCTGTTGAAGAGATAGGTAATCATGTCTACGCTGATTGGTCGACGTTTTCTCTAACATAGTGCTGGTAGCCAATCATGGGATTTGTGATTACTTCGACTGGGTCTTAGCTGGTCTAGGTGCCCGCCCCTAGATGGGCTCTAGACTATCAGAGACTATCTGCTGACCTATTGAGGCTGAAAGTTCCAACATCGACAGTTCGACAGCCCTGAATGGTCTGATTGACTCTTCAATCCAAACGGCATACTTCACCGATTTGTAATTCCAACATCTACCATTGGCCGCATCTCAGGTGTTTGCTCTGATTGCCTGAACATCTCGGTAGCTAGGTAGGTAGCTTTCGGACCTTTTAGCTATCATCCAAATGGCATGTTCCGAGCCGGGTCCAGGAATATCGATTCTTCACCTGGCCGTATTCGCACTGTAAACTTGATTGGGTTGTCTCATATTTGAATTGGCCGTGCTAGGAACGAAGACACTCAAGTACCTTGAAATTTGTTTGAAGAGCATAGCCAACCGTGATCAGGTAAGTTGCTAAGCTCCTTATATCTAGAAACACAGTCTATGATCGAGATGCCTTGAATATCGGTCGATATAATCTTAAACAGCCACCAGCTCATGGTCCAGCAAGAATAGATTTAGGGAGAGCTGGTTGAGGGGGGGCAGAATCTTCGGTAAGCCCTATAAAACGACCGGACAGGTTGTACGACATGTGCTACTGCGCATCGTTTCCTTTCATCCAACCAAAACAGCTTAATACATTACCGTAACTGCAGCAAGACAACGGTTGCCTACTCTGATCCATCCTGCGAACTATTTGTTTCATTTCCCAAGGCAGTATGCATGATGGCCCAGGGTTGAATAGGATAAGTGAGTCCAGTAACTATAATTATTAGAATTATATGGTATTAAGCTTGCTCCCACCCATATCTCCATAAGCCTACCGCTAAAAAGAACATCGTGTTCGTGTTGGCGATTATACTACGTATATTCGATAAAAGTTGAAGAGATATGGTGCTCCGAGATTATGTAGCGTGATCCGCCTCCTGTTTAACGCCTAAATTTAGGCAATTCGAAACAGGTAACACGGCATAGATTCAAGGCAGACCTGAAGTTATGCAGACACATGCAGGTAACGGCATTTCGTAGCACAAATTTTAGAGCACCCGGGGAAGAAGTCCGAGGCACTCTTCGTTAAGACCTGTATCATCGTGATCAAAACATGTATACTTCAGCTACTATACCCAGTATGAGGTTCCAACGTAGTTATTAATAAATCCAGAGGTCAAGACATAGTTTGATCAGCTTGAGAGGGTGTCTGTACTTCAATCTGACAGAGTCCGGTTAGTTTCAGATCACGATGAGGTAATAACCCCCACGAAAAAGCAGTCTTCCTGTCCCACGTGGTAGGACCGAGTGGAAGAGGCGAGATACCGCCTGTCAATGTCATTGTAAGCGTGTCTGGTTTTACTTGAGTCAGCCTCATTTGACGTTATGTTGTACGTCAACAGACTGGGAAATTGCTTCTCGGTTGGAAGTCCTCCAACTTCCACGAGATCAAGGTACTTTTTGATGGTTGTAATACTTCATAAAAGCACTAGGTCTCATGAAGCGCATGACTACCATGGCATTTTCTAGTATTAGGTAGGTATAAAGACAGGCGGGTGCGGAACGGGTCCCTTGGGAGTACTGGCCTCATTGGGTTTCGCGGCCTTGATTCTATGTCAAGAAGATCTCTAGAGGAAATAGAGAGCCGTCGAAAAGAAAAAATTCGGGAACTTAGCATGGCGTTCCGGACGATGTTACGACTGCTAGTATTAGTATGTGCGGACGCCGCCGTGGCTCAAATCTATGCAAATGGCCCCTTTCAGCTACACGTCGGTAGCCTCTTCAACACGTCCATTGACGGTACGTTTCTGCTTTGCTTCACACTAGTTACTATACCTATCTCATATTCATATTCCCTGACATAAACTCACAATTCGTAGGCCATGCATACCCTTGCGAAGATTCACTAGGCCTCTGCTTCGAGGAAGGTGATCTTACGACGGCATCGCCAGGCGAGGGATTCTTTTTCACATCGCGCGGGCAAGAGGACTACACGACAGGGTACCTCTCATGGCACAACGGAAACAAGCAGGTCGCATCCAACACAACGAACACAGTCACAGAGTACGGGCCCATCGGCTTACTCTACGACCCCGGGACGAACGTCGCGGTACCCATCTTCAACCAGACGCAGACGCCCGAGACCCTCGGGTTTGACACTGAGACGGGGGTTCTGATGATGGCCGGCATCGACGACACGGCCATGAGTAATAACGGTAGTAACGGTACGGGCGGGGACCCGAACGGCGGAGCACGCGGTCGGTTTTATAATTGTTGGTTTCTTTGCTTCGTGCAGCTGGACCAGAATCAACCACCTGAGACATTGGTGTCGTGGGTTTTGGGTGCTAATCTGGGGTGGCCGCCGACGAATCCTACTTGTCAGCCGATTAATCTTACTATGGAGATGAGTGCTGTGGGATACGGTGGTCAGATATGAGATAGTTAGTTGAAGACGGGATGAACGTGGATGTATGAATAGAGCTGAAGTTAACCTGTGATAATCCTGTTCGAGGGATAATATTGCGCCTAAACGCGGGGTATTTACAGGGAGGCATGGGGAACTGATAAGAAATCGACGAGTAAGCCATGCGGCGTTCTAATCGTGATGGACCGGGAACTTCCAAGGTTTAGACCAAAGTACCTTAGCAGTGAAGGAACCCTTATGATTTGAGGCTCTACAATTCGGCAGTTTCAAGGCATAGTTCCCTAGGACCTTGATTGCTAGATAGGATGATACCAAGACAGTATCCCATGGAATAAGACAGCCTTACAGATGGTAGGGCTCTGGACGGCCCCCGGATCCGAGATATCCGGAGAGGCGTCCCTGATCGGCATAACGAAGCAGTTCTTGGGGGCCGAATCACAATCGTGGGTATCACAGACAGCGCCCCGAATCTTATCTACAGAAGGTGGTTCACACCTCCAGGCGGCATGCGGAGGGGGAATAGCGGTGTCGCTATCTCGTGCCGTCTTCTCGCGTGGGCGTTTCTAATAATAAAGCCAGCACCTCCTATCGCAGCATCTAATCGGCGGCTTATTTCGGTAAGGATTCAAACAGTGCTACCCCGAGGAGATGGGTCAATATACATGGAACGGGGCATAATCTATCGAGGTGCATTGCATCTTTTGGGTTGCGAGCTGTGCAAAATTTTTGTCAGCTTTGGTTGGTGTTGGTAAGTTCGAGGCCACTCAGCCATCCCCCAATGTGAAGCGAATCGTAGCGAATTGTCTCGACCAACTCGTATCGGCAGCAACTAGTCTCGCTGCACAGTAATATACCCTGCATATTCCTTGCATAACACGCTGCCAGCCTGCCCATTGAACTATCGAACGATGGTGCATTCGCCACACGAAGTAGGAATGCATACGATGTACGAAGAACTACTACTCTGGGCTATTGATTTGGTCGTACGTAGTCTTACTCCTGGCCCCCCTCAAACGTGTGCTCAGGCTGTTGGATTTAATCGACGGATATATCATGAAACGCCCACTGCCCAGATTGCCCAAGGCTCGGACGAAAATGACGAGGTCAGCCTTCGGGTTTTCGTCCATGCTGACAGGAAATATTGATTCTCGATCCAGTTCACAAGGCTCCCGAGTTGGCGGGTTGCATGGGAACATGGCCGTCACTATTGCATATGCAGGTCAGACAGGTATTAAGCCATTCAACCAATGCGACTTGGTGTCCAGGGGCTATGCAAATCCGGTTTTCGTATTGGCCTGCGGTGGGCACACAGGCCATCCCACGATACGCCAACGTCATCGCTCGAAAAGGCGACTTGATGTAACTCTAGGTAGGCCAGAGAATCACTAAAAAAATAACAAGCACTTCGTATTGTCTTAATAGTAATTGCATTCCCGCCCACATCGTGCGCTGCACTCGATATCTCTTCCTCGTAATGTAATCTTTAGTTCACAATGAATTGGTACAGGAGTTCGACGGTGATTGCAGAGCCTCCAGCAGTCAAGCCAGAAGGCGCTGGTAAGAAGCTTAGGCGAAAGCTCCAGAAAATCGGTACCCAGCAACGCTGGTACAGGCATTCCAACGACCAAACCGACACCAAGAAGGCCGGAACCACCGTCACCAACACAAATAATAAGATAGTTCCTAAGGTGACTCCAAAGACAATACCAGAAACACCTGATCTCAACGACGGCAAATGGCTCGAGCAACTTCGCAAGAGCGGCTACTTATGTCGTACCCAGCCTCTTGTGCCACCCAGCCATAAGCCACAGCGGCATTCTATGGCAGTTATTCCCGAGCTTGCACATCTCAGTGTTAGTGAAGCAAAACCGGGCAGGGAACTTGACAAGAGGGCTTCTTGCGTCACTCCTTCTTCTACATCCACAGCCTCGATATCAAGACGGTACGCGAAGACGCCCGTCCATCATATCGGGCAATTAGAAAATCGCTCGAGACGAGAACATGAGACTGCGGCGCACAGGGTCTCAAGCGTTGAGAAAATCGCCGAATCGTATAGGGCTCTACTCGAGTCGAGCTGTGCTATTCTACACGAACCTTCTTCGCCATTGCGTCTGGAGGAAGCCCATCACCCAGCAGTGGACAACTATGGCACCCGAGAAGATACCATCCATGAAATTCCCGAGACTTCGTCCGCTACGGGGTCTCCTCATTCTGACGATGGCACGTTAGTAGCCTTCGAGGAGGAAACCGTCTCACTCAAACCGGTCTCAATCTTACCTGAGCCGCCTTCACCACGAGTCATTCGTCGCAAGGGGGAGCTGCATCCTCCGCCGAGAAGAGCATCACCTGGAAGCCACAGCTTACAGATCTGTCTCGACCTTCTGGGGCGCGAGCTATCGTCTGCCGTCAGCGGGCTTTCTCTTCGCCCAAGCGCGGAGACCTCGTCGCTGCAGGTGTGGGTCATGATCGAAGCTTACGAGAGACTGCGGGATAAGATCTTCGATATGCATCTAGACCATACCCAAGAGCGGGCGTTAAACACCATGCTAGATACTTGGATTAAGGCGTTGTATGCGGTCCATGATAGGATGACCGGGTCTGATGGACACGAGAGTGAAAGTGACTACGGCGACTGAGAGCCTGGAAGGTTAAACAGCTGTCTTCGATCTCACCAGATTTATTTTGTAATCATACAAACTCATCGTGGCATATCGGTGATAAAAAAGATGTACAGGAAGATTTAGAATTAGCTAAATTGGCGGTTAGAGGGGATACCTGGAGGTTTTGGTCTGGGAAATCGGGGAAGAATGGCATGTACGATCGACTTATACATGAAGTAATGGTAATGACATTACGAGGATGACAACTTCCTTGAATAAGCCCCGCCATCTCGTAATACAAAAGCAATACCCCGCGATAGGCCTTATCTAATCTAAGACACTTTAATGAGCTAGACGCGCCTTGACGCGTACAAGTATATTCTTTAATTACATCGTCGCCGAAAACACTGCAGCAGCCTAAACAAATTCAGCAGTAAGCCACTCTATTCATGTTTTTTAAGTCTTCTCAGATCTGCCAGGAGGAATAAAGAGCGCATAGTAAACCATGCCAATCATCAACCGCCGTCTGCAATCAAGCAGCGAGCGGCACCGCGGGCGCGCAAGCACAGCATCCACCCTCCACAACGACGCACCCCTCGAACTCCCCGCCTACGAGCCTCTCTCCACGCCCCTCAACGCCCACGCCATCCGCGCGCTCTCCCAACTCTCCTCCAACAAGGACACGAGGAAGTACGAAGAGCAGCTGAACAAGAGCATCGAGCTGCTGAGCGCCAGCGTCCGGGACCTCAACGACAAGTACGCCGAGCGCAAGGACAACCTGAAGCGGTTCCAGGAGAAGCGCGGCCAGAACGGCGAGAAGAACGACCGCGAGCGCGCGGAGGAGAAGGCTGTGTTGGCGCTTAAGGACGATGTCCCGCGATTGACGGATGAGTGCGATGTCGCGGTCCGAAGTGTCATTGACTTGAAGGTTGAGCTTGAGGATAGTAAAGTTGCGTTACAGGAGACGGCGCAGAAAGTTGAGAACGGGGCTCGAACACGGCGACGCAGAGAGGAGGACGAAGATGACGATATGGCGGATGCTGATATTCCGGGGCCGATAGCCCTGCTTGAGGAGGCTAAGGCGAGAGCTGCCGATGACTACGCGTCGAAGAGCTTGTACGAGAAGTACGGCGTGAACAACGATTATATCGGCTTCAAGCGCCTGTGGCATGATGCCGTGCACGGAGCTGATGGCAAGCCGTTGCCTGATGCGTCAAAGTGGTTTTCGCAGAATAGAGGCGAAGATCACGCCGATGACGACGACGATCTGATTGTTGCTGAGGAGCATCTGGATATCCACTGTCCTCTGTCAATGGTGGTCATGCAAGATCCGTATACAAGTACAGTGTGCAAGCATACCTTCGAGAAGGACTCCATTGTCCAGTTCCTAAGAACCCAGCCCGGCGGACGTGCACGTTGCCCACAGACAGGCTGCAACAAGGTACACACAACTACAAGTATATTGTTGAGAATGTGAAGAGAGCTAACCTTCCTATAGGAAGTCACAATCAAAAATTTCCGCCCCGATCCAGTCATGCTTCGTAGGATTAAGCGACGACTGGCGGAGGAACGGAATGATGATGATGATGATGACGACGATGAAGCCGTTGATGGCGACGGTGATTCAGAGATGAAGAAAACACCAGGCCGTCCTATCAAGTCGGAACGAGAAGGGAGAGGAAAGGGACGGCGGTTAGTCGAGGACATAGAAGATGATGAAGAGGGTGGAGAGGCATAGTTTATTAACACGACCCTTAATTCTGTCTTTGCTACAATAGTTGAGACCTTCGTCACAACGAGACTAGGCAGTGAGGTGGGAAGGGCATGAGTTAATACCCATGGAATGACCAGTAACGGCAAGTTATGGTATTATGACTTGTCTAGGTATCTAATCTATGATTTCCACCCAGTGTAATGCTGCCACTCCGTCTACAGGTTCTAATCTAAGCTCTACTCTATGTAAGTCCCGGTGATACGCTCTATCACCTCTAGCCTCTAGCCTCTAGGGCCATGCACCCTCTATACCATCTATAATCTATAACTTCGCACCATTCTTCCTCCGCTGAAACCTCTCATTCTCCTCCTTCAACGGCCCCGCCTCATGCCCTATCTGTCCCGGCCCCTGATCCCCCGGCGCCGTCGCCGTATCGCTCTTCTTCGGTGCGCTCTTATACCCATCCTCGACATTCTCCTCATTAACAACCTTTCCACTCTCATCCCTCCTAATCCCCAGCTCAAGCAACTTAGCAAACACTTTCGAAAAGTGCTCAAAGAACAGGTCTTTATCCTTAGCATACTTCTCAACCCACGGCCTAAACGCCGGATCGCTTAGCAGCGCCATATCCGTGGGCAACATCATCAACTCCTCCGGCTTCTCGCCGTCGTCCGCAGCTAGATCCGCGTCCTCTTCCACGTACACGAATTGCTCGACGCCATTCGGCAATCGCTTCTTCTTCCAGGCCTTCTCGTTCGCGAGAAGCACTTTGAAGTACTGGTTCGAGAAGCGCGTCGGGTTATTAACCCATTTCCCCTCAAAACCACTACGATCGCTATGACACCGTCCCAAATTATGCGCACCCGACAAAGCCACAATCTCCTGATCATTAAACCCCATTCGATAGAACACATGCCTCAAGTGCTCCGCGCACCATCCGGCAGTCTACCGCGCGGCGGGACCTTACTCTCATCCGTGAAATCGGTTCTCCCGCCCCGCCACGCGACATCCGGGCCGCCCATCTCCCTTATCGCGACGACAGCCGCGAGAGTCCACAAGTCCGCGTACGTGATCCACGGGAACTGTTTCTTCACCGGCTCGAGGAAAGCGCGCGCGTGCTGTAACCCGGCGTTCGCCGGGTCCCCGCCTTCTTTCTCGTACCGCATGCCCGCGCCGTTCGAGCCCCCTGTGTTCGTCTCCTTGCAGTACGTCCCTGCTGAGTGCCATGCTAGACGCACGAGCACGGGGCCCGCGGAGCCGTCGTCGTAGTCGGGCTGGTGTAGGAGCTGCCGGACAGCGGCTTTGACTTCTTTGAGTTGCGCGGCCGTGGGCTGCTGAGTACTGGTATCTTGCGCCATGTTGGAATCCGATAACGAATCAAATTCGATCGGACTGGTTCTCGCGATTCGGCTTTGCCTCCTCCGAAATTTTCAAATGAGGCGATTTAAACAGCCCCCTGTCTCACTCGGCGCCCCAAATTTCGCAAATACAAGACGTGCTTTGCGGAGGAAAAGGGGAAAAAAGAAAAAGGCGAAAAGCTCAGACAAAGCTATCCATGACACGACTATGGCGAATCGAAGCTCGGCGAATTGCCCCCGAGAGCCTCGGCAGCGCTAGGTAGCTTTGCGCCATCGTTATCAACGATCCACTTCTTTTCTGATGTCAGTGCGTGGGACTTTTCCGTGCTTTGGTGTTGGCCTCACGCGGAGAACTCCGGGTTGGTTTGGCTCGGCGGTGCTGTTTATATATCGCTCTATATCTGAGTTTACACGTTTAGTGGTACAATAGGGGCTATGATGGCTCGTGAGAGGTATGAAGGAGAACGAAGTGCATATTTACTTGATGCCCGTGCTAAAGTGATGTATGTGCGATGAGAACCTTCATGTGAAACGTATCCACTCTCAAGCATTTGGAAATGTCATATAAACGGGCTGATATTTTCAGATCCTTAAGGACTCTGGAACTGATGTAACTGTCTTTTAGATTTATACGAACGTGTGAGCGGAGTTCGTAGCTTCGCGTCCAAATTTGGTATCCGATTCAGACCGAACCAGGCAACATATCGCTACACGCTTGAGATGGATTTCCAATAATTATTTTCATTAAGTACTAAGTGACTAAGTGGTGTCTCTCTCATACGAGTATGCTGAACGACAGTAGAGATGGGTATCATGTAGTAAAAGGGAAAAAAGGAAAAGTAATTGAGTGGGGGTCATACAAAAAGTCCCATTGTGCGCCTGGAAAATGCCTGATCAATAGAATTAAAAGTGACTAGAGAAACGGATGAACTTTAGAAACGCTTGAATACTAAGCAGAGTTTGTGGATCTCCTCCATATCATAAACGCGGCCACTGCCGCGCAAGTCGTCGCTCCAAGAGCCAGGTATAGGCTCGTCCTATCTGGAGGCGGCTCCTCGCTCTTGGGGAATGCCGTGCTGGGGTTTGTCGCGGCTTCAGCTAAAGCCACGAAAAGCTCACCGATGCTGTTCCACGTCACGCTCACATGAACCGGTGTACTCATCATTAAGCTTGACGTATACTGGTCAGGTTGCAACTCACTCCGTTGAGTTGTTTTATCTTTGTCGGCCTTCAAGGCCGTATAGATCGAGGGTAGATCGTCCAGTTGCGGATACCGCTTTCGCAAGTCAACTATATGAGAAAATGAATCCGGGTCGGACGAATCGTATGCATAGCAAATGAGGTCGCAGGAATCTAGCCTGGCTTTGTTCTCCAGTATAGCAGGCTCAAGCTCCCCAAGCTCCTCAAGAATGAGATAGCATTGTTTGCCGCCCTGCAACTCCACGCTGTTCACAGCTCTTCTGGGTTTTATGGTTGGATTATACAAGCCATCGAATGGTCGGTTGAGAAATGCGTCTAGAAGCGACGATTTGCCAGCTCCCGATGCGCCAATGATATAGCACAGTACCACGTTTCGCCCAACACGACCTGGGCGTCTCCTCCTTTTACGAGGTTTCGTAACCTTCAGAGCGGACGCGAGGGTTTCTCTAGCATGCGGGGGTTCAAAGCCTAGATATGCGAGATATTCCAAAGTAGTCTTGGGTTCAAGGAATGTCGTCATACTCCATTGAGCAAGCCATCCTTGTAGAGTGATATGGCCAGCTTCATTGCGAACGGTTGTAGATGGAAACGAGGATTCCACCCAAGAGTGAGGAAGTCCAGGGGTAGGAGCGAACAAAGCGTCTAGTTCTTGGTCGTTTAAGCCTCCATCGTTATCCTTATCAAATAGTAGGAAGAGGTCCATGAAGAACCGATAGCCAGCTGGACTCAGCTCAGCAGATGCATACTCTGGTACGTCGAACTTGGGGTGGATGAAGCTGTCCTCTAGACTCAAGCTGTCGGTGTAATGGTATTTGCGTAGAATAATCCAAATAGTCTCATGCCGGCCTTTTTCAGCATATATCTTATTTAGCTGAAGGAAACCCCGCATATCAACACCTTTCGAGGTATCAGATCTAGGCACAGACTTCGCGATCGATAGCTTGATATTATCCAGGTCCTCGGGGGACAAGGGCTTATCAAAACACTTATATTGGAATTCCTGGATTTCATCGTCGTTCAAATACCCATCCTGATCTTTATCGCAGAGGTAAAATATCCTCTTCAGAGCCGACACGCAGGCTGGCTTTAGGTTCCCTTCCTTGTAATCGAAGAGAGGGGCGATTGGATGTGTGACAGCTTTCTGGCAGAGAAAGAAGGTCTCGTTAACGTTCTGATGTTCTCTGGCGCTCGCTCGTATGCAGGAATCGATTTCCCTAAATTCATTCATAACGGGTAGCATCTCATCTTCGACTACTTGCGGGGTGGTGTTATCGGTCAAGTCGGACTTGTTGGCGCACAAGACGACGGGGACATTTACTCCAAGGGAGCGAAAATAGGGCATCCAGAAGAGGGCGACTCGTTCATAGCTGTAGTGGTCGGAATAAACTAGTAGGATGACGTTGGACTTTCGGATCTCTTTGCGTAGAGTAGTTCGGTCTTGCGGACGCGCCGACGTATCCACGATGGTGGTGGTGACATTTTCGGGAGTGCCGATACTCGGCGGGATGGTTATCTGCGGAAGGACTGGTTGGATCTTATTGCTAACGAATACGTCTTTAACGAGGGATGCAATGAGGCTCGATTTGCCGGTCCCTTCGTCTCCGCAAACACATACTCGTACTATACATAGTGATGTCGTCAATCATCCGGACTCGCGACTGATGGGTTGAAGTGTAGGGAGGTATACCTGTTGCCATACTGGTCGATATATCCAGTAATATGGATCTCCTTTGCTATGATGCCATTCGTTCCCAAAGCACGATTGATTGCGATGAGGTCAAGAAGCTTGTTGAATAGTGGTGCGCGCAACAACGGAAGAGCTGGAGCTGAGAGGAGAATGCTCACTATTACGCAGTACTTAACTCGTTGGAGAAGCGGTGTTGAATTGGTATCCGCCTCGCCGGCGGAAGAACCTGATGATTTGAGTGGATTGGAGCTGGATGGACCTTATTAGGAACGGGTCTGTATTGGACGGGAGATGGGTCGAACGAAATTCCAATGTTACGTATTCGCCGATTAGATACGTCAATTGTATACATAGGTACAACTGCCAATATTGATGTAATTGCTAATATTTAGTACTTGGCGAAGTTGCCAAATTGACAAATTCAACCAATTACTGTACCATTTTAAACCAGGTTAAAGTCATTGATTTATGACGAAAGGAACTGGGAGCAAAAGTTGCGAACAATATGGCCATACATGTCCATCTTTTTCAAGATGATAGGTGACAACCAACCCCAGAAGACATCACCTATAAGAGCATTTCTATTACATGTGGGATGCAGCCCTGAAAGTAACAGCTGCAAGTTCTCCCCCACTGAGATCATATCTCCGAATGACTGGACGAATATTACCTTTTCTAACCAATTTGATGTTTGATGTCCACAACGGGCCTTGTTACATGCAGTGAAGTCCTTTGAAGTACATGATCTAGAGTATCCGTTTAGCGGTTTGTCCCTTCCCCTCATCCAATCCCCATGGCTTCAAGTAGCTGCTTTGAATTACCCCACATCACCTTCCCGAGAGATTCTATACCCCTGTTCAACGTTCGCCTGGATAACCCCCAACCTTGAAGCTTCCAGACATGGGGAGTGGTTCCTGTCGATTTTCGAGAATGCGCAAGGTTGCGCACCAACTTCCCGGATTCCTGCTTCTTCCCCTAGACATTCATTTATTCTTAACGGTCGACGTTATTCTCGTATGAGCTGTAATTCTAGAGTATACCCAACAGACATCACGAATATGAGGTGATATAGCTTGCTTATCGACTATTACTCTGATCTCGCTCTCCCCTTGCCTCTTCCATCCTACTCGGCGACCGGTTTTTCTAGTCAAATCGCCCGATACGAAGTCTACGGGCTATACGTCTAGTATTGCACGACATATCTTTTTCTCCATTTAGCGGCCCTCAATTGGATTCTAAAAACCACTCGTCATGTTGTAAGGCTGCCTTGTCTAAGAACCATGCTGTGTTCCTCGACTACGAACATGCTCAGAGGCTAACAAGTTCGCGTGGTCACGCACCCACAGTGTGCTACCGCCTCCGCCTAGGTATCCTACGCAGGCAGCGTATAATGCCGCTGTTGCTGCCGGCCATGCCACGCCCATGATCGAGACGAACAATATCTTATCGCACCCGGAAGACCAATTTTTAGCTGGAGAGGGTACGGTCGTGTGGAAGAAAAATAGAATTTAGAACTGGCGCTGAGGCTGTGACATAGGAACATACGTGCTCAAAGAAGATCTCCTACTTGCGACACCACCACCACATCCGTCGGAAGCGCCGGTTATTAACCCCAACCCGCTTGCGACGACACCACAACCAGCTACCGCCGGGACCAAAGTCTCACTTCTGAGTTTAGAAACACGATCACCACCCCCAGCTCTCTTCAAGCTTACCCCGACGACAACTACACTATCACCGAGCATCGCCGAACACCCGAGCGAGGGACGATATTCGAACGACGCCAAGCTGAGTAGTGACGGCGAGGGAAGAGGCACATCCGTTAGCGATGGCGGGCCTTCGACATCAGCTACTGCCATATCCGCGCCGGCCTTCGGCGACGGCAATGCGCTGCTTGCGCCAGAGAGGACCAAGGATCCCAACAAGCGACGCAAACCGAAGAATAACATGACTAAGAGCAATTCGTCTTTCATATCGCGAGTCATCATCAACGAGGCGTTCTCCAAGAAGCTAGCCGATCGACCGAGCGACGGGCTGTTTGCTTTCGCCAACATAAACCGCGCCTTTCAATGGCTCGATCTATCGTCCCCCACGAAGGCCGACTACCTGACTAAGATTCTGTTTACGAAGGCGCATTGCTTAAGCCACGATGTCAATTTAGTGACGAAAAGTTCGAGCCATATTGATATGATCATGGGCTTCTCGACTGGCGAGATCATATGGTGGGAGCCTATGTCTCAGCGATATACTAGACTGAATAAGAACGTGAGGATTTAGCTCTCTTGCTCAGGAAATCTGGAATTCGATTAACCAGTCATAGGGTGTTATAAACAAGACGCCGGTATCCCAAATCCGCTGGATTCCCGGCGCAGAAAACCTATTTCTCGCGGCGCACATGGACGGCTCCTTAGTTGTCTACGACAAGGAGAAGGAGGATGCGATATTCAACCCCGAGGAGGAGGGAACAAGGTCTAGTGGAGATGTCTCGACTCCCAAGGTTGTCGATCACTACAAAGAGATCAATGTGTTGAAATCAGTCCACTCGAAGAACCAAAAGAGCAACCCCGTAGCTGTGTGGAAATTGTCAAATCAGCGGATAAACGCCTTCGAGTTTTCGCCCGACAATCGTCATCTAGCGGTGGTGTCCGAAGATGGGACGATGCGAATCATCGATTATCTTAAAGAAGAGTAAGTGCCATAGGCGCTACGCTCCAAGCACCCCGAGGAGATATATATTAATAATATTATAGGCTACTTGGAGTATACAATGCATATTACGGCGGATTTACTTGTGTATGTTGGTCTCCGGACGGCAAATATGTCCTCACGGGAGGACAAGACGACTTGATCTCCATCTGGTGCCCTTCAGAAACGACACTCATAGCACGATGCCAAGGACATCAGTCTTGGGTTACATCTGTTGCATTTGACCCCTGGAGATGCGATGAGAGGAACTATCGTTTTGGTAGTGTGGGGGAAGACTGCCGGTTATGTCTCTGGGATTTCAACGTGGGCATGTTGCATAAACCAAAGGCAGTATGTTTCCCATTCCATTTCAATTTACTATTAGTCAAAGTTGGATTGCTGATCTGGCAAAATAGACAGCTAGTCGACCGCGTGGTAGCATCTCCTCTCGACTCCCCGCGTTGGGCCGCGCCGAGACTCAGGGCACCTCCGTTAGTAGGGTCCGGTCAGACTCTATTGTCTCGGGGTTGGAAGCGGAAGAAAACACGATTAACCATCCTGTCGCGCCGCGATCGAGAACGGCGATACTACCGCCTGTGTTGACTAAGGTGGCCGACAAGCATCCCCTCAGTTGGATTGAGTTCACCGAGGACGCAATCATGACAAGCTGTAAGACAGGTAGGTGTCTCTGTCCTTGCAAAGTGTTGACTGTGGATTTGCTAAGTAATTATTATAGGTCATATCAGAACTTGGAGCCGCCCATCCGACTCGCCAGCTCAAGCAGACTCATGATAGGAGAGGAGAAGAGGACCTTGAAACGTCTGGGAGGCACGAATCAGACAATACCTACATATTATTGGTAGTGACTGTATTGTAACATTAAGGAAAAGGAGGAACCTAGCCTTGTGGATATTGCATGTTGCAGGCAGCAAACTTCGCGAGCGGGACCATGCATTGGTGCATTTTTGAGTCTTTTTGACTCACCAGCGGGAGCGCGATTTTGGCATGTTGAGCAATAGGAACAGGAAAGAGATGCGAAGAAAAAACCTTTTAGTCCGGGATGGGACGGATGCTACGATGCTAGTTCATGCATCGTGTTGGGTAGCTTGGTTGCGTCCCGTTTGCCGCCCGCCGCCGGTGGCTTTTCGGTGTATATAAGTGTGGGACCCGGTAGTTCTCAGACAAGCGGGTGGATTAGATACGACTCCTGGAGGGGAGGTCAACGTAAGGTAGTTTATGATACGCACAAACCAAAATTCGATGAGGCGTTTGATTTTCGTGAAGGCGAAAATAAGAGAGGAGAAAGGGGAGGTGCGTTTCGTTTCGGCTGATACGGTGCAATACCACCATTGTTGGCATACGCGAGTCGATACGCGAAGAGATCTATGATTGACGGGATGGCTGGATGAGGCAAGCCGATGTGCCCTCATTTAATTAAGGTAAATTGGGATATGACAGGGACGCTCCTTTGCATATGATATGAGGCTCATATGGTATGTGCGCAAGGTGCTTTGCAGGTAGTATCATGGTAAGCATGTGAAAAGCTAGTATTATCCATTATCAGATTCCTTCTCGATTTCTTATCAGCGCCGTTAGCCGACCAGTTCAGGTCCAGCTAAGGTACCTGATAGCTAGCTATAGCTCCTGCAAGCAAGGGGGATAGGAGGTTGGGAGGTTGCCCGTGCTGCCCGTGTTATTATCGAATGGGCCTCCCAATGCCACGGCGCGTAAAGCTCCCGGACGCCGGCACCGGCATTGACGGGTTTGCGCGGCGTCTGCGTCTAGAACGCGTCTAGAGAGCTAAAGAGCCTCAACAAGGTTTTTCGCAACTCAACCATCATTCGGCCCTTCAAATCCCAGTCGTAGAGAAGCTTGAAACTGAGTGGTCCCTCCGTGTCTGCTGGTAAGACTAGTAACAGCTCAACCCAAATCGAACGAGCAGAGGATGACTTGCTCTAAAAAGGGAAATCCGTTAGCAGAGGTATGTTGGAGCCAGCTAGTTATGTATGTACATGTAGAAAAGCCGTTAGGATGAAACCCTTTGTGTTCCTTGATATTGTCAGGCTCATCAGGCACAGGATGTTTCTTGCATGATACGCCAGTTGAGCCCCCACGTAGGATGGGTATCTTGAAAGCTACCATGTTTTCCAAGGACACTAACCGCTCCACTGATGAGACCGAGATCCACTTGGTAATCATAGGGCTAAGCACTATCTTGACCCGTTGAAAATGGATTCATGCTAGGCGCTCTAAAACCTCGTTCGAACTTCATCGTGCTATCTCGGGAAAAACCGCGTTAAGCTTTGGTCTGCGCATCACCACGGGCTTAGGTCAACGGGACGGGTCCTTTGCTTAGACGGTGGAAACCGGTCATTGTTCCACAAGTGATATATTGTACTAGAATTAGCCTCAAAGGTTCAGCCCCTTCAGCGTCCGATATATTAATGAATAACACTTGTTTGCTCAAGGCCAAGACACCAGGACCACCGGACACGTTGGATTACACTCCACTTGAGCGGAATACTTTCTACGAGCTCAGGGTGATATATCAAATATATCCCGCAGAACAAGATGACACGTAGTAATGATAACATAACAAGGGCTTAACTCGTCAGAAGCCAAGTGGAATCAACCCTACACCAGACTTTCGTTGTCGTCAGCAGGTATCCCTTACCACATGAAAGTTGATGTAGCCATATAGATGAAGCTCTATCATGGACTTGATCAGGAGGTACAGGCATCTCAACGAGACCGACAACCACATTGCTAGTCACATGTAAGGCACCGCCGATAACTGCCAACATGATGCTTCGCCTTATTTATCATGTTGCGAGGCACCATTAGTACGAACAAAGGAATGAAGTCGTCTAGAGGGACGGAGGAGCTCGCCATTCTGACAAGGATGGCCATCCATGCTGAGTTTAGTTAGGTGTGGTAGAGATAAAGACCCTTGAGAGACCCTAGGAACCAGGTCCTAATAATAATCAAGCTTTGTCACTAGACAAGGTGAATCTCGCTTCAACAGATTGGATGTGAGCTCTAGATCCGTTTTCGAGCCGACATTAGTTCAGCTAGTGCAAAACATGGGCCGTACAAGGGTCCAGTCCAAGGAGCTTCAAGTGATAAACTAGTTGCCTAGTGTATTTCTTTGTACAGAATATCATTCGAGATAATTTACACACAATGGACGTGAGAGTCTAGATAATATGCAGCATTACGTGAAACGAAGCATGATTGCCATGTGTGGCTTTTCCCGATGTCAAGGCAAAGCCCGGGAGAGTGGTTGGCAACCTCGGTAGCGGTTCTATCGTTTGCTTCGGTTGTGCGGTTGTTTGTTTGGCCGATGTCAATGAGGCCAAAGGCAAAGTGAAAGCAGCCTCCAGGCACCATGCATAAACAAGGTAGCAGTCCATTAAGCCAATCTTGCTTGGCGCATGGATCCGCAGTCTTTTGATCATGTCAGAAATAAAGCCACCTGCAATCAATTATAGAACGATCTAGAGAAAAATGGATCGTGGTGCTCATAAGGCGGTGTCGTTCGTCGGTATTCACCGCCAAGCCGAACAAAGGAATTGCAGTGAGATTCCGAACTGGAGCCCCCACGGAAGTTCGTGGATAGTTCGGAAGATAGTTTGTGAGACAATGCATTCTTTGGGGGGTTCGAAAAAGATTCCATTGAAGACGTTTGCCACTAAGCGACATCATGGGATCAATAGTACATGCACCCGTGCAACTGCTGTATGTCAGCTTCGCCCTGGCTGTGAGTCTGAGCTGTAAGTTTGGAGGGTTGCATCTTGTTGCTGCAAAGAAAGACGTGGACAGCTGTATTGAGGAGAAATCATATGAATATACGTGCGTCGCAGGTGAGCGAGCCCACTCCACACCACAACAATGATACGATGATTCCAGACGATTACTGAAGTCTAGGTCCTCGAATAGAGGAGGTCCACGCAAGGGTTTTGTTATCAAGGTACTTGACCACCTTCAACGAAGAAAAGTCAGCTTAACTGGTGGAAAAAGATCCGTGAATGATGAAACATCAATCGCAGGAGGTAGGGACAATTTAAATACTCGCACTTGCAAGTAGCGCAACACATGTAATGGTGTTGTTGGTGGTGATGATCAGTCCATCCCTTAGAGAGGACGGATGGATGGATGGACGGCCATAACGGCGATGATGATAAAAGACTGATGACTGAGGAAAGGATAACGGGATTGAATAATAGAGTTATTTCCTACCCTATCAAAAACCTTCTACCGCGTGACTGGCGCACGATTCCATGCCCAATACGGAATAGTCCTCTCGGTTCAGCCAGTAGGTGCGACCGATATCAGGTTCTGATGCCCCCCACCTGACTAGGAGACTCACTAAGACACCAACCGATCTGATGGTTGTTACCCTTTTGAAAAATAGGGAAAAAAATCAAGGTGACACAGCCGCCGCAAGGTGGGTTCCGTCGTTCCTGTTGCCCAAATACTTCAATGCTCCATCACTCTGCATGTATCTTAGTACCTTTTCTTCACGATCTGCCACAGGCGCAGATCCCGGCCGGCTTCCACCGTTTCCAACCTAAGCCGATCAAGGTCAAGCCAAGTTCCCATTTTGCCCCTGGCAATCGAAGGTTCCTTGAACCACTTCCGGCCCTGTACCGTAGTACGTTACGAAGTCTTTTGACTGGTTGACGACAGAAACTGGCCATGAAGCAGAAAAATGGGACGAGTTGCCCGATTCACGGCGGCGGAAGTATCCCTTGCTGGTGGTTGAATGACTACCTTACCTACTGGCTCCCGTCTTCAAAGCCGTTGCAATTTCCAGGGTCTCCATTATATTTGAACGGACATAGCTCCATCTCAAAGAAAAAAATGTCAAGGGAGAAAGACATATACTAAAAGTAGTGGTATCCACACGCTAGGACGACTGTCGTTCGTATCTTGTGTCATACATGTTCCTTGCAAGCTGTCCCACGCCGCTTTGTACTAGGACCGATTGCTGCTATTGTTTTTAATACTCTTGTCTCGCCCACAGTTCGACCTTATTCCATGACAAACCTTCATTATTTACCGTTCACATTCCGTGGGCGCAACTCGCTGGCCAGCTCTCCGCCGAGTGCTGGCATAACTTCGAAAGCAATTATCCACGCTGTCGAGTCCGCCGAATTAAAAATGCCTTCTTTTAATCCGTTTACCTCCGTTGCTAGCCGGAATGCTTGTACTTTGTTCGAGATCCGGTAAGCGCCGCATTCTGATATTGACTAACATGCGAACGACAGTTTACTGAGTATTATCCATAGTCTTGAGAACGATTTCATCGTATTCCGTGGGAGCGAACATGAGGCTTCCGGTCAATTATTAAAGGGCGTTTTGGTCTTATGTTTAAGAGAACCCTTAAAAGTCGAGGATGTACATTTGCGACTTATGGGTAGTTGCCGGATAGCATGGGTTGATGGAAGGCAAACACCGACTGGAATTCACAACCAGAAAATCGACAGGACGACAACGATTCTGAGACACACCTGGCCGCCTTTCGTGGGTGAGACGACGCATCACAACACCCTTGCCCCTGGAAATTATGAATGGCCATTTGAGTATCTATTACCGGGGGATACCGCAGAGAGCGTCGAGGGCCTCTACCAAACCGGCATTACCTATGTCTTAAAAGCGACCATTTCGAGGGGGAAGTTGGCCAAGAATATACATGCGTACAAGCGATTCCGAATTATTCGAACTTTGGAGCCTGCAGCGCTCGAGTTCAACCACGCCATGAGTGTAGAGAATATATGGCCCAACAAGATCGAGTACTCTGTGGTCATCCCGCAAAAGGCCGTCGTATTCGGCAGCAACATTCCCCTAGAAATGCGCTTTACGCCTCTACTAAAGGGCTTGGAAATGGGCGTTATCACTGTCAAACTGATTGAGATCCAGGAATTCAGTGTGAATAGCTACCCAACCCCGACCAGAACGTATAAGCATGACCGAGATGTCACGTCGTGGAATTTCGAAGTCACCCGTGAACAGCACTGGCACGACAACATCGAAGAGACTGGTCAGGAAGGATGGGTTATTCTCAAAGAACTACCGCTACCAAAGAGGTTGAGCAGGTGTATTCAGGACTGTTCAGTTCACGGCATCAAGATTAGGCACAAGCTTAAGCTGACGGTTGCGCTGAAGAATCCTGATGGTCACATTTCTGAGGTATGATTTTACACCAGATGCAGGATCTAAAGGGGAGGTTTGTGTTAACAATTCTTCGAACAGCTCCGAGCGTCATTACCAATCACCATCTTCATCTCACCAAACATGCCTTTAGATGAGGAAGGCAATCTCGTATCTCAAGCGCCAGAAACGCCTAGCGAAGTAAACGAGAGCGATTCATCTAGCATGGCCCCTCCGGGCTACGGAATGCACGTACTAGACCAGCTATACGAAGACATGGACCCAGCCGGGATCATGACTCCTGGAGTGCAAAGCGGTGTTAACAGCCCCTTCTACGCTCAATCCCGGGCGGGTTCGACGGAGAACCTGGCGGCTATGGCCCATGCTGTAGCTGTGCCACCGGCCGCTCTATCTTCTAGGTTACAAAACGTATCTCTTGACGAATCCCGAAGGAACGAACATTACACCACAACTATATCCGGGTCAGGGGCAACTACCCCATTCAACCATCCGCAAGATAGCGAACACCCCGCAGACTCGTCGCAAACGCATTCGACGCAACTGTCACGACAGACAAGTGAGGAGGATCACCCTGCTCATGCAGGAGGCCACCACACACCACCAGAGCATACTGAGTTCTTGGACCTGGAGCAACTGAGCAAAGTACCCAGTTATGCAACGGCCACCAGAACACCGCTGCCAAGGTCGCATAGTTACACGGGCTCCATCCCTCTTCCGGATTACCAGACGGCAGTAAGTGGGCCAAATTCGCCAAGTCATACCGTAGTGCTCGACCCTCTTGCAACCATTACAGAGGCCCCACACGCGGGCGTGGCTACGAGATCTTCGGGCACCGGATCAAGGAGCACATCTAGGACTAGGCAGTCCAATCGGCATTCGATAGGAGGGTTTAATTTCTTTCCTAGTCACGCAGCCGTCGGTGGTACTGATGGTGAACGTCGGCTACGACTTATCCAAGGTCGGACTGGCTAGTTGTCACGACGCCCTTTTGGATTGTGACTCTACTACTGTTACTTTACCATCTGGAAATGCTTCCCAACCTAGAATTTCTATGGTTTACCAAAGGATAATAGTATTTATTGGGTTTCTCTTGGCTAGGCGTTTAATGACTCAGGGGGAATTTCACCTACTATGGGCTCACAAGGGGTTGGTTTCATCGATACGGCAACACTTCACATCGGGCGGCGAAATGGCATCTGGTTGCGGGTACCATGCAAGTGATCGAATTGGATGGGATTTGTTATGGAGGGAGCATATCTGAGTACAACTATATACCCCATACTGTTTATTATTTTCACCATTGGCATTTAGACACCAAGACACCAAGAAACTCGGTGTCAGGAGACAATACCACTCCCCATTCCCGACCTCGGCAAATTAGAGACCGAGGAGAAAGGAGAATAAAAAATTTGCAACCTCATTGCGGATAATTACGGTTGTGTCCTCTTGCATGAGCTATGGATTGTCCAAGGTTGCATGCTTGCTGTAGTATCAAGTTAAAAAGAAGTTTCTCGCTTGCTACGTTCTTGGGTTTCGAGGATCGGTGAGGTAAGGTACATCGATACTCGCTCAGCCGTGGGAATACGACTTTTGTCCCTCCCGAAACTTCGGCCTCCGCAACCGGAAATGTTGTAGATCACGGTACCTCTTGGCCTTGAATCGGCGTCCACCGCGTGCGCGATTATCTTCAGCCGCAGATAATTTGTTTTTTCAGAATTGCCTGCTTAAGAATATTTAACTGAATAGGAGCGCAATCCCCAAGTGACAAATTAAGTGCCCAATTTCTAAGCTAGCTTCCCTAAGGAACGGGATATCAACTCGCTTGCTTTCAGTTGTTCACAAGTTGCCACGTTCAGTCGTATGATGCAACGTTGTCGAAAAGCTTCGTGATGAAAGTTGATTACGAGGATACAGCAGGACTTGTACAGTACATCCTACAGGCTGTACGGAGGGCTAAGGGTTTGGTACTTGATTACATCTCTATCGATATTAGCCTGCTTACGTACATGAGAAACCATCGGTGACATCATCTTCTTCACTTAGCTTTTCCTTGTGAGACAGTGCGGACTTGATGCGGTAATAGCGTCGCAATATTTAATTTAATTGGCCCAAGGTATGCGACCGAGACCTTCGAACCCTCGAAACGGGTTTTTTGATTCATAGAATTCCTATTTCCATCCACAAAGATCATTGTCTCACCTCCTAATTCCAATTCCTAACTTGTTCGGGCTAGAAGTAAGGGTTGACTAATATCAGTCAATCGATAATCGGCGTCATATTAGATCCAAGCGTGCTCGCTGCCAGGGTTGAAGCTCAATGATCGGCACAGGGATAAGCTATCCACCAACTCGCATCACCACCTAGGCCAACTCAAGCTGCCCAACTTTATGTGCATTAGGTTCCTTATTTAATGTCTAATCTTGATAATTACTAGTACGACAGAGACATTCTGTAGGGCCCAATCGAGAAAACATAATTATTTTACCACCTCGTCGCGAAAGGAAAGTTAACTCATTTGACTCGATAGTCAATTCAACCGGCACAGTCATAACGAAACGCATTATTCAAGTGTGGGGTAAAATCGTACCATTCGACACATTTTAAGAACGCAGCGACAGAACAGTAAAATTTACATAATGAGTGGCGATACGCAAAAGCTGCCCTTGAGGCAGGGGACGACTATGAGCGAAGAAGCCGTACCGGATATCGACCCTACTTCTGTGAGTCGTATTCGGTTTCCCCCCTCTCCATGTCTAGCGCTAACTCGGGCGCGTTATTTCTAGACGGCTGGTCTACTCGCCGAAAGACTCCAAGCTTGGAAACATGCTGTGGGATATCTGGAGAATTATGTCGAGGCGCTAGAAAAGGCGCACAAGGCGCACTCTAAAGAATATGAGAAGGTTCTTAAGACGATCTCCCATCCATTGAAGGAGGGTGCGCATTTCGACCAAGGTCTCGGCGGTGTAGCGGGCTTCTTCGAGAACATGCGCGTCAATACCCAAGTACGTTTTCGGCTTCTCTCCTATCCTTACCAAGCATTATATCTAATGAATCAAGGCTATGATCAACTCGAATGCCGAAACGGAAAAGACCCTCAAAGGATCGGTTCGGCCCATCCTCGAGCGACTACACAAAGAGATCAAAGCAAAGCACAAGGAAGTTGCTCATGGAGTGGAAAAGAGTGCGAAGGAAATCGAAAAGGCTAGGAACGACACCCAGAAGCACATTGAGCTCCTCGGCCAGCAAGCGGCAGCTTTCGAGTCCGCGGGCGGCAGACTAAACCCCAACGATGACCCCTACGTCATTCAGCGAGGTGTCATTTACAGGTTAAACAAACAGGTCATTGAAGAGAACAATCACAGAAATGATCTGATCAGCGTCCAAGATGGCTTCAAAGATTTTGAAGCCCACGTGATCCAAGTAATCCAACAGGCGATAGATGCTCTGAACCAGGTTGCTGGTGGCCAGGCTGAGAAGATTAGAGCGTTGTACACTGATATACTAGGCGCAGCGCAACGTATCCCGCCTGACTTTGAGTGGAAAGGCTTCGTCCAGCGTGAGGGTCACCGTCTTGTCGATCCGAATGAGCCACCGCGGAGTGTCGACTCGATTGTCTTTCCCAATCAGAATCACAGCTCGACCAAGCCACTCATCGAAGGCAGTCTAGAACGCAAGTCGCGAAATAAGCTGTCCTGGGGTACTCAAACCGGGTACTACGTCGTGACTCCATCAAAGTACTTGCATGAATTTAAGGACGACGACAATCTGCGATATGATCCGAAGCCGGAGCTCTCTATCTACCTGCCCGACGCTGTGATCAGCGCCCCAACCGGTGAAAAGTTCACCATTAAAGGAAAGGACAAGAGCAAGAGCTTCAGTAGCAAACTCGCCGGCACGTCTGAACTGAACTTCAAGGCTCACTCTGCTGCCGAGGCTCAGAAGTGGTTTGATGCTATCCGTATTGCTGCCGGCGCAACTGGCCCGGCTTATGCGAGTAACCCATCTTCACCTGCGGCTAGCATGAGTGAAACAAAGACGCCCTTAGACACGGCAGCTGCTCAGAAGGAACAAGAAGCAGGCATCATCGGTGGCGAGACTGTTAGTAGTCCTACGGAAATATCTCCGGCAGTGACGCGGCAAAATACGCTCAAGAACGGCGGGCCTGCGGCCGCTTCTACCGCTTCTGCGGCACCTGCAGCTACTGACGAGAAGAAGACGAATGTGGCCTAGAGGCACAGCTTGTCTGCCGTCTCGGATCGGAAGGGCTGGAAAACGAATTTTGGTCGGGTCATTCGCGATTAATGAGGGAATTATAAGCTCTATGATGAGGAGGGATTCAGATTTAGCTATGTTCAGCTTTGATAAGGACGATCATGCAATAGTGCTGGCATGGACCTTGGCAGGTAACTCAGGCAACACGTACCGAAGGAGGCAACGTCCTTGGGGCGCGGCCTATTGTAATGGGTGGCAGAAAGGGCCATATAAGGGTAGCCAGGAGCGGGGTTGCATTTTGGAAACATCCTGACTGAATCAGCATGCGGCAGTAATCACAGGCGAAGGAATGAGGCTGCAGCACTTGAGGGTGGGGGTGGGATTGTATTTTCTCTATGCCGCCTTTTCTTGATATACCAGTACCAATGACACACCAGTATAGTTGACGAGTTCACCTAAGTTGTCTAGAACCCGTATGTCTCAACGCGATGGCGGAGGTCAGACCATAGTGTCGGGTTTTGTCATCTTTTAGTTCAGATTTGCCATCTTGGCCATATGCCTTCTCTGCTTACATACATGCTTCAAGGCTGGATTTATCAACTAGCCGCCCGACAACCCGTGTCTTACGTCCCTATATATAGTAGTGTAAACTGGCTGACTAAAATTTCTCAAACTTCTGGCGAACCGAACTGGAATATACCCCTTATCCGATTGGCCGTATCAAAGCCCCTTGAACCCGCGCGGTAATGTGGCGAGCTGTCAGCCTCAGGTGTGGGATGTGGTGGCTTCAAGATGAGTTGATCTGCGGTGGTGATGATTGATGGTGTCCTCCTCTGAGATGTAGTCGCCCGAGGAGAAGTATAGATGACTGAAAACTCCGTAGGACTTTCGTGAAAATGGGTATAAATCCTAGGACATCTCTACTTTTATAAGGCCCGACGTGAACGTAATGAAATTCCTCATGACTGCCTAGGTAATCATGCAAGTTCATGTACTTTCTCCCACTTCGAGGATAGCGCTAAAGAAGCAGGCTCTGGGTGTGGCTGTGGCCTAGACAAAATGTCCTTTTGTTCGCAGATACTTTCCCCAGATCTGCAAGGACAAGCAAGCCATAAGCCACTAAGCCCATCCTTCCTTAAGGGGTGTTCTGGCAGAGATTTTTTTCCTTTCCTGCTTAGCTAGATCGAGCCCGTCCGCGCGGCAAGGCTCTGCTCGACGCCCCCGGCTTGCTGGGTTAGTGTGTTCGTGCTCTTCCATGCCCTTAAAACGCCCCCTAATCCCCGTCATGCTAGGCAGGAGCAGCCTAGAGCGCTGCAGACTCCGGAAGGGGAAGCGAAAAGGGTACCTAGGGAAAAGAAAAAGGAGAATACAGCCTGTAGCCTGCCTTTGAAGGGATTTCGAGCTACGCGGGCTTGCGAAATACCCTCTGTTTAGCACTCTCGGTCTAGGACAGTCGGCCCCCCTTTCCTAAAAAGATCGGACGATCATCCCGCTAGGTCAGGTAGGCTCTCTCCCCACACGTAGCGCGTATCGTGCCTACCTAGGCAGTCGAGGGGTGTGGGATCTCCCGGTGAGGCTCTGGGCGTGACGTTTCGTGGTTTCGTGGTTTCGTGCTATCCCCCGTCCGTCCCATATCTCCAAGACCATGAAGTCGGGACATGTTTCTGCCCTCTATGGCGCCGTATCATTTATCCACCCCACATACGATCTTTCGCCCTCAATAACCTTTGCACTCGGATTCATTCCGAGAAAGATAAAGCGCATCATAGAGCGAGTGTTATTATTGTGTGTGCGTGCCAGCAAACATGACGAAGCAGTGGGAGGCCTACGAGGCCACCATCAAGGACCTCTACGCCGAGAACACGCTATCTGTCGTCCGCCAGATCATGATCGAGCAGTATGGATTCAGAGCCTCGTGAGAATTCCCCGTTTCCTTCTTTTCTTCTTGCGCGCTCTGTTTGCCCCTTATCTCCTATGTTGCTGTCGCTTCACTTCCGCATCCCCCGCTTTTAAAGTTGTAATCGTGAAAGAGGGGAGACATGTGCTAAAACAGCCGTCCTTTGCAACTCGCAGCGTTAGAGCGTACAGAGGCCGCCTGATCCGCTGGGGCGTGCGCAAGTACAACTGTCGAAAGCGTTCGTCGTCGAGGTCCAGCGGCGGCAGCGCCAACGAGGTCGGGTCTTCCAGCGGCTCGGACACTTCATCTCCTATCATGACTTCTACTACTACCGCCACTACGACCGCGCTCTCGCGCGGCGCGGGGATTGAGTCGGGTCGAAGAATCGGAAACGGTCACCTAGCTATGCCGGGCCGCATGAACCAGTCGTACGGCGCGGTGGACGGAAACCAGCAGTCTCAAATTTACAACGGGGATAAGTACGACTCCGGAACTATGGGTGCTGTTGACCGAGGGAACGTGCCACTAACTTTCCTAATTGCTGCCCAGCTCCTACGAAACTAAACCCAAAGTCCTTCTCTCGCCGCAGCTGTCCCAGTCCAGCCTGTCTAGCAGCGGGACCAGTATGCAGTACGCATGGGACGCGGGCTCTCCGCCGCTCGCTCCGGCTAAAAAGCTCAGCAATGCGTCTGCACCGGATCTCAACGGTTTCGGCGGTACCAATGTCGGTAATGTTAGTAATGCTAGTGTAAGCGGTAGGAATGTTCATCACGCGGAGGTAATGGCGCCGCCCTCGTATTTCGGCGGCTACGGCGGTCCCGTGCCGATGAATAATAATCCTTACGCCTCTACGCCAAATGCTGCCTACGAGGCGAGTTCCGCGAACGACCATCGAGGAAGTGGTGGTGCTGGCAGTGGTTTGAGCTACTACGATTCGCAGCAGAGGGGACGAGATGGAAGCCAGATACCAGATGGGCTACCGTACCCATCTGCGGTTCGGGACTACGGACATGGCGGTTAAGGTTGATGGGTCGAAGTGATACTCGGATGGACTTTAGGGCCCGCAAGAAAGGGACTAAATGGTTTTCTCTAAGACATGGTGTCAGGTGTGGTCATATTCTCTTTGGAGGCAGTATTGCTCGATTTGCACAGAGAATAGGTTTACTCTCGGATTTCCTTGTCTATTTGCAAGCTCAGCGATATATACGACAGAAGAGCATGCGTTTTGGCCGCTGTTCGATTCCAGAGACCGGTTCTGGTTCCCATATGATGATATTTACGAATTTCTTATACTATCTTCCCTTTTTCTTGGCAATGTACGTGTACGAATAGGGGCCATGATATGATATGAATAACTAACAGATAGTCACCTAGGCACCATCGAGTATTTTGTGGCACAGATTGTTTCGTCAACTTGCAAAAGGAACAATTCATTTGCGTGTAGGTCAAGATGTTAGCTAGATGGACAAGATTCGAAGCGGCACACTCTTTTTTGGAATTTACGTCTTTTTCTATGTCTATCTGGATATACGCGATATGTCATTCCTTACAAGTGACATGCCCCTATAACAAAGAGCAAGCAAGGGCGGCCAATGAGACGATTCGGTCAATAGCAAGTTGGCAGTATTGCTGAAACGAGAAGGCGTATATTTGGTAAAAGAGGTATGTTGGCCTTGATCAATGTTGGAAATTCCATGATGCTAATATCAAGAGGTCCAATTTAATAATCACGAAGCTCAAATTCCTGTTAGTATTAGTGGTAGGTACCTAACTAAGTCATCGAATCCAAGAAGCATCTCGTTTGACTGACAATCTATTTATCTAACTAATAGGAAATTCATTAGTTCGTAATAACCAAACCCAAAGTCGCTATGATGCGCTTAAGTCTTATAAGTTGTTCGTAAAGAGTCATGCAACGGATGAATGAAAAGCAGATTTTCCCTCCAATTCCCCATTTCCGAAAAGAACACAGACCATTATCTCAATCTACGCAGCCTTTTGGGACTCACTCTCTAGCTTCTCAAGCAACTTATCCGCCACCAGTTCCGCCAGCTGCACAAGCGTTCCGGACCCGATGATCTCTAACGCACTCAGCGTGAGCCCGAACGCCCCCTTAAACCACCGTCTCAACTCGATTGCCATCAGCGAGTCAAGGCCCATCTGCGCCAGCGTCACGCTAGTATCCACCTCCTCGTCAGGCCGGAGGAGGAAGTCATAGATCTTCCTGCCGATCTCGTGGGCTAAGAAATCGAAACTGCTCGATTGTTTTAGTAGAGCTGCTCCGCCCTCGGCAGCCACCCGCGAGAGGAATTCCTGCAGCGCGTCGCTCTCGTTGGCCTTGGTTGGGCCTTCGGTGCGCACGTTGTGGTAGATGCCCATACGCCGGTCTCGTCGCCACATCGTTCGGCTATTGGGGTCGTCAAGGCCTTGCTCTGCCCGTAAACCCATTATCACCTGCGTGCTGTTGTACCACGGTGTAGGTGGGACAGTGCGAGGCGCACCGGCTTCCATATCTGCGGGATAGTTGTCTAGGAGACTTAATTCGAAGAAGTCTAGGAACTCGCGCTCACTGAGCAGAGATAGGCCTTGTGCCTTGATATTATGCATGGCGTGGGCGTTCTCGGCTACGAACCCAACGTCCCTTACGGGACCGATGTTGAGAACTGAAGCTGGCAGACCTAGGGAGTGCCGGTACCGACAGAATGCTTCGATGAACATGCTTGCTGCGACGTAGTTGCCTTGTCCGAGGGAATCGGCAACGCTAACAAGCGAGCTTGCTAGGAAAAAGAAATCTAATTTGGTTGATTGGAACGCTTGATGTAGGTTCCATGTACCGTCGACCTTGGGCGCGAGTGTCTCGTTCCATTGAGACCAATCCATGTCAACCATCGGTACGTCCTGTGTGTCTTTGTTAGTACCGACTTCGAAAATTTGATACAGTGAGGTAGTTCTTACCCTTAGGACCATGGCTAATTGTATCACCCCCTTAATAGGAGACTTCGAACGGCGGATTGCTTCCTGTACGTCGTCCATCTGGTCAACGCGTCCAGCGACCGCCGTTACCGAGCATCCCATAGATTCCAACTCCAGGAATAAAGCCTTGCTAATATCGCTAACACCGGCGCTGCGCGAGAGGAACGTCAGGTTCCGCGCTCCTCGCTCTACCATCCATGTTGCGATCGATCTACCCAATCCTCCTACACCACCTACGAGAAGGTAGGTAGCAGCAGGATCGAATTCGATATGGCGACGTTGAGGCACCGCCTCGATGGTTACGTTTGAGTCTGAAGGAGGGAATGATACTGTCACCTTGCCAAGATGATCGCCATCTTCTAGGTGACGGAATGCCCTCGATATTTGTTTCGCATCAAAGGTGGCAACGGGTTCAATCGGCCGGAGCAAGCCTTGGTTGTAGTAGTTGACGAATGTGTTTAATAACCTGACTATTGTAAGCATCTATAAAAGCGTAAAACAGTCAATGTCTTTGGGAAGAAACTTACCTCCTTAGCCACTTTGGCCGCTCCCTGAATTCGGACAGGTTCACGCCATGGTAAGAACGGTTCTTTGCGAACGGTAACATGCCCAAACTACCGGAGCCCATCGAGTCTCGCAGGCCAAGCTCGACCATGATACCGAACTTGGCCACACAGCGCCACGACTCGTGTAACAGTTCGCCGGACAGCGAGTTAAGCACCAAATCGACGCCGCGGCCGTCGGTCTCCCGCATAATACCTTCAGCGAACGATGCGTCCCGAGAATTAAAGATATGAGAGCGTGGGATCCCGAAATTGTTCATTAGATACTCAACTTTCTTCTCGCTGCCAACAGTCGCATAAATCTCTGCCCCGAGCATCTTACACACCTGTAGCGCGGCGAGACCGACACCACCGCACGCCGAGTGGATCAGCACGTTTTGACCCTGCTCCAGCCTGCCGATGTCGATGAGACTGTAGATCACAGTACCGAAGCACACGGGGATCGTGGCGGCGGACTCAAAGGACAGGTCGTCGGGGATCTTCATGACGATCTCGGCGGGCGCCACGTTTTTGGTGGCTAGACAGCCGTTGCACAGAGCCATGACCCTGTCACCGGGTGCAAGATCCGTGACTGCGGAGCCGACCTTGCGGATAACGCCTGAGAGCTCGTATCCGAGCGGGATGCGACCTGGTGTGCCGGACTCGATGATGCCTCTCGCTAGGACGACGTCCCGGAAGTTTAGACCGACGGCGCGCGTTTCGATCTCGACATGGTCTTCAGGTAATTCAAGTGGAAGCGGCTCGTCGACCCAATGGAGTGTTTCCATGGATCCTACCTTACCGACATTTAGAGCCGTCCTCTTGTTCTCGGTTGCTAACTTCTCGTCTCGAATACCATTCCCTTCTTTCAGCCTGTCCGTCAGCGAGAAAGGGTGGTATCTCGGGATGCAAACCTGGGCGTTCTCAACAGCGAACTCCCGATCAGGGCCCAGCGTGCCGACATCCTCTTGCGTACGGATCTTATCGAAAACTTCAAGAACAAATTCCGTGAATCGCGGCTCATTGGCTTCAATCTCGAGGGTGCAGAGCCCCGGCAGCTTCTCGGCTCTTAGAGTGCGAGCCACGCCGATGAACGTCGCCAAACGGGGATCCCCCGACCGGATCTGAACCGGTCGGGTCAACCAGAGGATTCTTTGCTGCTCAAGGGCTTTCGCAAATGATTGGAGGTTGGCGAAGGCCTCCGCGGTTAAGTTCACGAACCAGTCGCTCTCAAGGTTCAGACACGAGATGATGTCCTGCTCGGGTGGAGGCGTCGATGTCAAACGACATGGTGTCACTTCCCAACCTGATTCTTGTAGCGATGCACTTAAAGTCTGTGCTACCCCTGATTTTTCGTCTTTGCATAGGAGAGTGACGCGCTTGGCGGGAATCGCGTGTTTCGCCTGCGGTCGCGACACCATAGTCACGATCTGATTGTACGGCTCTTCGTCATCGGGGACGAACGAATCCACGCCCGCGAAGCCAGCACTCTTCAATTCCGTGTCCCAGCGCTCAACTGGTATCAGGGGGTTTGACGGCCTGGCATCAGCCTCGCCTAGCCACCACCCAGCAAAATGACCAAACATATAATTCGCCGTTCTTAGCGTAGGGAGGAGTTCAGTTAGAACCAGCATCCCATCCGGCTTCAGAAGCGACTTAATATTCCCCAACGTCTCCTTAATAAAAGGCGTCGCGTGCACAACATTCGCCGCCAGAATCAAATCGTACGACCCCCTTTCCCCGCCCTCGAAGCCCTGCTCAAACGGCGACTTGCTGATGTCGAGAACCTTGTACTCCATATTCGGCGCATACGAGAAGCGCTCACGCGCCTTGACCAGGAACCCGGAGGAGACATCGGTGAATGTGTAAACTGAGTAAGCGGGAAATCCGCCCTCGTCGACGAGGTCGCGCAGGATGAGCTCCGTCGTGCCGCCCGTGCCGGCGCCGACTTCTAGGATGCGCAGGTTAGGCCGCGAGTTGGAGAGCAAGCGCACGAAGTCGCCGTACCCGAAACTCGTGTGGTTGTATATCTCCGTGAGTAGGTTCCCCTGCATGAGCACGTCGATGGTCTCGCGCGAGCCGCTGAATAGCTCTGTTGCGTGGTCGCAGACGCGTTTGATGCCGATGGATAGTGCGCTGTGGTATCCTTTCTTGAGGATTTCGAGGTGCGATTCTATCATATTCTGCTGCGCCTCGGGACTCAGTGCTAGCAGATGCTTCGCATTGTCGACGAGCGGGAACGACCCGTTTCCGTCGGCGGCATCTGCGATCTCTTTCTTCATCCACTCGCGGAGCTTCGCGAAGTGAGGCTGACACGCTTCGATTCCTTCGACCTTCCGGACCTCCTCGATCATGCATAGGAAAGAGAGCTCTTGTTGCATTGTAAGGTGTGCGCGGTCGGGCTTCGGCGCAGCGAATAAGGCTCTGTGGTCCACGAAGTCGAAGTCGGGAAGCCATTGGATGTGCGCTGCGGCATGCTTGTCGATGGAATCGGTTGCTTCGTCGTCCTCGAGGGGCGCTAGCTGTAGACCGCGCATCCGAAGTGCGAGTCGCCCGTCTGCGATGAACTCGACTTCGCCCTGTCGGAGGTCGCCTTTCTTAGTCCAGGCACGGGCGTGCATCTCTGCTGCGCCCTGGGAAATTACGAGCTCCTCGATAGAAGTAGGCACGTAGAGGCCGTCGAAGTTGCGACAGAGACCCTGAGCTACGGCTATCATGAGCAGTTGTAAACACCCATCGATTGCCACTGGGTGGAGAGTAAACGGTGCGGATACATGGTTGTGCCTATCGACCAGCTTGGCCTCGGCGACCTGCTCGGTGGCGGACGTCGTAATGTCTGTGAGAGACTGGAATTCGGGCCCGTAAACGAATCCGTTGTTCTCCATGGATTCATAGAAAGTTGAGCTCGACAATTTACGAGGTAGTTCCTTGGGGGTCCAGGATGGAGGATTGCTAGGCGCTTCGATATGTTTGACCTCTCCTGTACAGTGCTTGATCCAAGCAGAACCGCTGTATGAAGTGATATTGAATTCATACCATTGAGATTCATCCGAGTCCGTGAGACGTTTGCGACGAAGCGTGGTGATAATCTCCACTGGCTTTGAGTCGGTTAAGACTAAAGCTGTGCGGGCGACCACATGACGGAGATGATAACTTGCTCCCACGTCGGCTCCAGCTACTTGACGAACTGCCTCTCCAGCCAGTGCAACGTATCCAGCAAAAGGGAAAATAACATCCTTCGCAACTTTATGGTCGACGAGCCACGAAGCGTCATCGAGATGCAGCACGTTCCGCCAAAGCGGCTCGGCATCTGTTGACTGGGTATCTCTGACACCAAGGATACAATGATGGGGATACTTGCGCTGCCGCCACGCTGCAGATAGCCGGCTCTCGTTCCAAAACGACTGGCCGCTGTGGTCCCAGGCGTAGGATGGGAGTCCCGAGACAACGCGACCGCCCGTGTAGAGCGGACCGAAGTCGATGCTGACGTTCTCTTGGAAGAGCCGGCCTAGGGCGGCTAGAAAGGATACGGTGCTGTTGCTGCCGCGGTTCTGCGCCGCCACATAGTTGCATTGCCATGAACCTGCAGTGCAAATTTGGCGCAGCGGTCCGGCGAGGGCGCCGTGAGGGCCTATTTCCAATAAGATGTCGGAGTCGCCCCGTAGTTCGAAGAGGTTCTTGACTGCTGTGCTGAAACGTACTGGTGAGACTAGGTTGGCCACCCAGTACTCCGGACCCAGGTCAGCTGGGTTGTCTATTACCTTGGTGGTGACGCTTGACATAAATATGGATTGAGAGAGTAGCGTTGAGCCGCTATGGGATGAGTCCTTTTCTTGTTTCAGGAAGTGCAGATACTCCTTTGCCAATGGCTCCATGTGATCTGAATGACAATCAATGTTAGCGACTCCATAGTCTTGGGGGATAGGTGATTGGGTTTGAATAGGAGGTAAGCATCACTTACGAGAATGATATGCCATATCGACTTTTAGCAAACGAGCGAACGTCTCTGGCTTGACTGCTTTTATCGTAGACACGACTTGCTCCACCAGTACGCGATCTCCAGATATGGTTGTGCTCTGGGGGCTGTTCTCGCACGCAATCACAACGCCCTCCGGCAGAAGCTTCGCTACCTCCTTAGGCCCAAGCCCAATGGCAGCCATTGAACCATCCTTGGATGCACTTGTTGAAGAGACGAGACCACGATAGTACGCCGCCTTGATTGCGAATGCGAGCGATATGTATCCAGCAGCATATGCTGCGGCAATCTCCCCACTGGAATGACCCACGACTGCGATAGGTACGACTCCGAGGCGCTTGAACTGACGGAAGACGGCAATCTGCAGTGCGGTACATAAGGGCTGGGATAAGCTAGCTTTATTCATATCGCTGATCTCAACCGGCTTAAGTATTTCAGCTAGATGTAGGGGAAAATGAGTTAGTGTCATGATGTATGATAATGCCAAAGATTCGGGGAGGCTCACCTTCGAGTGTCCATCTTGGAGGTTTCGCAGAATTCCTTAAGATATCGTCCATGTAATGAATATCCTCGCGAAACTCTGCATTAGTTATGAACAAATCCCTCCCCATTCCGACCCATTGGCTTCCCTGTCCGGTGAAAATCATAGTGACTTTGCGATGGGACTTTCCTGGCACCTTCAGCATACCAGAGGCCTCTACTATCTCATCGCCGGACTTGATCATAAAAGCTCTGTGCTGGAGGCGCTCCCGGCGAAGAGCCAATGTGTATGCGATGTCATACACAAGCGAGGCATGACGGGCAGCATATTTTTGGTAAAGTTCTATTTGCCGCTTTAGTGAGTTTTGACTGTTAGCTGATAAGATGAGGAGTTCTGGTCTTTTTATAGTCCCCAGGGGTTCCCTGGCCCCCCGCAGCCCGGGAAACGAGTCGATGATGATCTTTAGCAATGTTAGTGAAACCGCTAATCAAGATGGGGTGATACTACTCACATGTGCATTAGAACCGCCGATACCAAAAGAATTCACACTTATCCTCTCAGCTTTATCAGCAGGAAATGGGGTCGGTTTAGTTGGCACCGTAAGCCTCTTTTCCCCAAATGGAACTACAAGTTGAATTGTTAGTTCAGTGGATTATCATCAGCTATCGGTGAGTCTTGACTCACTCTTGGGATTAGGGGTGTTGAATTTGATATTAGGGGGTATTGTTCTATTCTCTAAAGCTAATACAGCTTTGATTAAACTGGCAAGACCGGCTGATCCCTCACAATGACCTATATTGGGCTATAGTCACACCCGAGTCCAACTTTAGCCATACTGGCTAAGTAGGACTCGAGAGCATTCGATTAGCAGATTACCAGATAGCAAAAAGGGGGGGATTCAAACCTTTACGGAACCAATATAAACTCCATCGGCGCCGAAAACCTCACCAACTGCGGATGTTTCAATTGGATCGCCAACTGAGGTTCCGGTGCCGTGACACTAGAGTGTTCGCAGTGTGTTAGCTACATGTTAAAGGGGCTGGTGGTTAGAAAAAGGGGTCTACGCACCTCGACAAATGCAGTTTCAGACGGATTAAGTCCTGCGTCCGCATAAATCTTCCTCATAAGTGCTTCGAGCGCGTCCCCCTTCGGGACGAGCATCCCTTGTTTTTTGCCATCGCTGTTAGCCGCCGTGCCTCGAATAACCGCTCTGATGGGGTTGCCATCGCGGATGGCATCCGTAAGCCGCTTTACATAAACGGCCGTGATTCCTTCGGCTCTGGAATAGCCGTTTGCCGAGGCATCGAAACTCTTACATGACCCATCAGGGGACAAGACGCCTTCTGATGTCATGAGAACAGAAAGGGCAGGTCCAAGGATGAGGTTCGTGCCAGCCACAACGGCAGCAGAGGCGTCACCGAATTGGAGTGCTCTACAAGCCTCGTGTAAAGCTATTAGTGACGCCGAGCATGCTGTTCTGATGACCATACTGTGAATTCGATAGTTAGCCGGCATTCAGGGGTTATCGAATACGATCGGGTAAGACTCACCTCGGCCCGCACAGATTATACTCGTAAGAGACCCGATTGGCCAACATCCAGTCCCCGGCGCCTGTGACAAGGTGGTTGCCGGTTTGTTGGGCATCCTTGTTTTGCATGTGCTGCCACTCCTCACCAAATGTACCCACGTAGCAGCCAATCGGCTTGCCGCGGTAGCTGACTTCTCCGGCATCCTCGAGGCACTCACGGGTGACTTCTAACAGAAGTCTCTGCTGAGGGTCGCATCTCTCCAACTCCAATTGGGTCATAGAGAAGAGAGAAGGGTCGAATCGTGACAGGTCATCTTCTAGGTAGTAACCGAGCTTGGTCTCGATACGTTCTTTGCCATCAAGAGAGCCATCAAACCCTTGGGCATTATACCGGCTGCTTGGGATCGGCCCGCGCGCGTCTCGGCCGTTGACAAGGAGATCCCAGAAGTCATCAGGGTTCCGGATGCCTCCGGAAAGCCTCACGCCAATCCCGCAGATGGCGATCGGGATCGTACCTGGTAGTGCCGCATCTTTAATCTCCTCAAAGCTAGAAGAGGCTGAGGAATACGAGCTTGATTGGCCGTTGGTTCCGTCCATCGTGATAGAAGAGACGGGGAACCCGGAACCGAGCCGTAATATTCAAGGATTATCCTAAAAAGAATGACCTAACATGCTAGGATAGGGTGTAGCGAGATGTGATATGATGGTGAAGGGGAATTGCTTTTCTAACTCCAACTTCACCACCCTCACGGGTTGCGCTTGTTCTTATTACAACTTGAGCCAGTCCGTCAATGTCTCTCGGGCTCCGGATGTAAGTGACAAACCGGCTGCGGTCGTCTGACAGTGGTCACTGAATAGAGTATAGTCTGACTCGGCGGAAGTGGCCCAATATGGTAGATACCGCCCTATATAAGGTAAAGATAGGTTGACCGAATCGTCATCGCCCTGCCTCTGGAATCCTCGGCCAAGCTAGAAAGATAAGCACAATATAGAAAGTCCACATAATAAGGCGCTATTTTCATGGATTCCCGCGCTGGCCTCGACGCTATTCCCAGAGCCTATAAGACCTTGTTTCTGTAAAGCCTCCCTTCAGGTTCGGGTCCAATCAAACACCGCGTTCTCGGTATATCAGCACCCAAGGAGACGGGAACATATGTATGTTGGTGGCGGTGATGTGGACACGTACGGGACGTAACCTTAGCTCGGCAGCTCCAACAGACTATGCGAAGTGAAGAAATATCACTAGTTGGTTACATTAGCCAAGTTGCGTAAGTTTCAACGCCCTGCGCTGCTGCAAGAGAAACCACAGAACGAGAGCAATATGAGTGGGCAATCCGGTGAGGCCATTACGAATGAAGGATGAGGCCGGGAGCTAGTCTGGGTTGCCCGGTACACCTGCAAGGGGGTGAGGTTACATCGACATAGCACGATAAATTGCAAAATTGCATGAACCACTCCGTTGGGATCTATCAACGTGTCACCTCCCCTCGATCATATCCCTTTTTAGTGAAGTAACGCAGAGATGCAGACCGTTGCAGGAATGTCGGCAGTGTGACCGGCTTCTTGACTGTGATAGGCAATTGTGTAGGGTACCCCTATATGTGCGGGCCGTCTGTACTACCCCGATGCCACGTGCTTCTATTGACGATTTCTCAAGGAGTCCATCTCATCTCTCCATATTAAGCATATAATAGAACCTCTTATGGTTCGAGTTGGGATGCAATCGATAGGCTCAGCTGTGTTCAGTGGAATCCCCTCCTCCTTAGCTTCGATTGGACTACGACCCGCTGCTTCGTTAGGCTCCACCTAGATATTTCAACCTGCATCAATGACAGATAGTGACAGATAGTGACATATGTACGGTGTGAATCTCCGGCATTAGTTCTAATGAAAAGCAAATCAACATTCTTGCGCGCATTCTTAGGGCCTATGATGGTCTGGCACGATGGATTGTGCCCATAATACCGCACTAGGGTATGCCGTATCAAAGGGTAGCTAGGCCTTGCAGAGCTAATTAAGCATGCGGTCACATACTTGGCGTACCATACAATGCTGGGGATGTTTTCGAGCTTGTCTCAACTCGAACAACTAGATAATATATCTTTATTAAACAATCTGGATAGCGGCATTGTTCCGGAAATTCCAGCCATTGCATTGAATTTCAAGATGGTGCCTACTGTCGAAGCTGAGTAAGCGTCAAGAAATGAAAAATGCAGGTTAAAGGAGACACGAACCCATCGTCAGCACGACGGGGTTCCAAGGGTACTCGTATTACACTGATGAGGGGGGGGGGGGGGGGGGGGGGGGGGGGGGGGGGGGGGGGGGGGGGGGGGGGGGGGGGGGGGGGGCGGGGGGGGGGGGGGGGGGGCGGGGGGGGGGGGGGGGGGGGGTTGGG